>CM046448.1:99689644-99812144 GCA_025506515.1 Flaveria trinervia | reverse complement strand
GACGGTGGGGGAAGGTGAACAACGATATCAATTTACATAAAGGGGGCGACAATGGCGGTGGTGGCGGTGGTTCAATGGCTGGCGATGGTGGTTTGATGGCCGGCGATGGTGGTCGCGGCTGATGATGGGTTGGAGATTAGGGTTTTACAAGGTAAAATGAAAAGGGATTTAATGATGATGGTCAATGGTGATGATAACAAAGGTATTAGAGATGGATAATGTTGATCATAACGGTGACACGGCGGTGGCAATCGGCGGTGATGCCAGCAATGTTGGGCGAAAGTGATGACTCGATGTATATGTCTGTGTGTATATGTGTGTGTGTGTGTGTGTGTGTGTGTGTGTGTGTGTATATATATGTGTGTGTGTGTGTGTGTGTGTGTGTGTGTGTATTACGAGAGAGTGTGTGTGTGTGATGTATAAATATATTATTTTAATTAATTTACACAAATAGTCCCTCTAATTACATAAATATTCTTATAATGTAAAAATACTAAAATACCATTGAACTTAACAGAAAATCTAACGTCTGTTAGTGTTAATACTCAACCTTGTTACAAAATTAAAAGTGAGTACCCAAACTTGTTACTTTTTTGCTTAGTACCCAAACCTGTTATTTTGTATAAACCATAGAGACTATTTATTTAATTAACTCTAATAATATAATAATAATATAATATAATAATAATAATAATAATATAATAATAATAATAATAATAATAATAATAATAATAATAATAATATAATATAATAATAATAATAATAATAATAATAATAATAATGATAATAATAATAATAATAATAATAAGAGTTAATTACATAAATGGACCCTGTAGCTTATTCAAAATAACAGGTTTTGGTACTAAGCAAAAAAAGTAACAGGTGGGGTATAATGTTTTTAATTTTGTAACAAGATTGGATATTAAGACTAACAGATGTTAACTTTTCTGTTAAGTTTAGTTAAAATGATCAAAATACCCTTTGAGGGATCATTTTTGTAACATTGCCTCTATTAAATCAGGGACCATTGGTGTAATTTAGCTATAAACAACCCCAACCCATCATCCCACTATTGTAGCCCTTTTCAGACCACCACCGCCGCTGCCCAACACCAATTATCTACCACCGTCGCCACCCATCACCATTCATCCACCACCATCGCCGCGCATCACCATTCACTCCACCACTGTTGCCCACCACCGCCCTTCTTTCCACCATTGCCGACGCCCAAGACTATTCAATCCACAACCGCCGCCCACCACCATCATTCAATCCACCACTGCAGCCCACACCACTATTCAATCCACCACCTCAGCATATTACCACCGCTACCCCTTCCCATTTCATACCACCAACACCATTTAAACCACCACCGCTTCCCAAAAATCATCACCAAAAACCCTAAAATCATCAAAGGGGCAAACATCAGCCACCATCACCACCACCTCCGATTGCTAGGGCGATATCATCACCATCTTCTTTAACGATTGAACATCATTCAGAAAGAATGGGGTAGAGATGGTTCAATGGCTAGTGACGGTGGGGGAAGGTTGAACAACGATATCAATTTACATAAAGGGGGCGACAATGGCCGGTGGTGGCGGTGGTTCAATGGCTGGCGATGGTGGTTTGATGGCCGGCGATGGTGGTCGCGGCTGATGATGGGTTGGAGATTAGGGTTTTACAAGGTAAAATGAAAAGGGATTAATGATGATGGTCAATGGTGATGATAACAAAGGTATTAGAGATGGATAATGTTGATCATAACGGTGACACGGCGGTGGCAATCGGCGGTGATGCCAGCAATGTTGGGCGAAAGTGATGACTCGATGTATATGTCTGTGTGTATATGTGTGTGTGTGTGTGTGTGTGTGTGTGTGTGTGTGTATATATATGTGTGTGTGTGTGTGTGTGTGTGTGTGTGTGTATTACGAGAGAGTGTGTGTGTGTGATGTATAAATATATTATTTTAATTAATTTACACAAATAGTCCCTCTAATTACATAAATATTCTTATAATGTAAAAATACTAAAATACCATTGAACTTAACAGAAAATCTAACGTCTGTTAGTGTTAATACTCAACCTTGTTACAAAATTAAAAGTGAGTACCCAAACTTGTTACTTTTTTGCTTAGTACCCAAACCTGTTATTTTGTATAAACCATAGAGACTATTTATTTAATTAACTCTAATAATAATAATAATAATAATAATAATAATATAATAATAATAATAATAATAATAATAATAATAATAATATAATAATAATAATAATAATAATAATAATAATAATAATAATAATAATAATAATATAATAATATATAATAATATAATAATAATAATAATAATGTTCATAAAAAAGGTGAGAACAAACAGAATGGTCAGCGTTTGAGCCGCACGAGGGGAGATCTCTCACTCGTGAGTCACACGACTCAACTCTGGATTTTGAAAGTGCACTAGGACACTTGATTTTTAACCAACTTTTGTTTTCTTCAAAAACAACTACGAATTTTTTTATTTTCCACCGACTTATAAGAATAGTTGCATCTTAAAAAGTTGTCTGAAAATACAATACTATATTCTAACTTTATTTCTTCATCCATTTTCTATATTATTTCTGGAATTTTGATATTACCCTACAAGTTTTTTGTTTATTTTTATAACCAGGCTAAAGACTCATGTAAGTTCAATCCAAAAATATTTTTGTTGTTTAAAAAAATCGTAAGTTATATCCTTTTAATAACATTTTGTATATCGACTTTTATGTATAAATTTTAACATTAACTATATCTAATACTAGTAGATTTTCTCTATTAATATTTATATATCTAAATAATGTATAATATAAAATGAAATAAACTTATAAATAAAATTTTAAGTAAAAAACAATGTAATTAAACATGAAAAGAATTATTTAAAATTCATAAATATCCGAAAATTTATTGTATACAAAATTTGATGTTTTGTTTGTGATTTTTTTATTATTATCTAATATTAATGATTTTAATCTCTATCTACTTTTAACCCGAGATAATCCCACATAGAGCTAACCATGATCCCTATTAAAAACAAATCAACTTTAGATAACGATTGCCCTTGGCTCTTGTTTATTGTAATTGCAAAACACACTGCTAACATGAACCGTCTTTTATGAAATTAAAAAAAATCCTTTTGTTTGAAGGTGTCAAAGTCAATTGAAAATAAAACTGTAATTTTCAATATTTATTCCAGATAAATCAAAACAATTCGCACATATCAAACGAATTGCTATCAAACATAATAATAAAATGACAATACACATAAAAGGAAATAAAGAAGTTTAAAAAGTAGATTTTGTAATACCACTTTATAGATTGTTGAAATAGATCACTTTCAAATCAAAAAAATTGAAAGAAAAATAATATTAATTCAAAAACACAGTTGTAGACAATGATATGTTAAATTATAATAAGAAATGATGAAAGCTCAAATATAACAAAATAACTTTTGTTGAAGAAAACTTGATGAAACCGAAGCCAAAATGAGAACATTGATAGAGACTGTCGAATGAAATATCATCAAACTTTATAAAGATAAATGGCGAGAATCGTAAAGCTGTGATGTGTTGAGAAATAATTTAAAACCGGTTATGATTTCATTTCCAAAAATAAGATACCCATGAATACATTCAAATTAGAGATGAGTCGATGAAAAAATCTAATAACTTTTATCAAGATTCGAATATAAACTGAGTATTTAATGGAAACACACAATCAAGGAATCGATTTCATCTATATGAAGAAAATCATAAAATTTCTACATTTTTTTGTAAATTATTTGAATAAAGGAAATATTGGGTGTGATTTAGTTTCCAAAAAAAAGATGTGCTCTAATTTAGGGTAAAATTTCCCTAAATATTTCTTGTATCAAAAGTTGACTTTTAGTCAAATAAACCTAGACTAACACTAAGAACATATACATATTTAGGTGAGAACTAAAAAAAATAAAACTTAAGAGAATGACACGTGACATTAAAGTTATTGTTTTATTAATAAGTATAGATTAAACATCTGTATTATCTGCAATGTTTTCAAAACCGGATCGGACGTCGAACCAGACGCCTTACTGGTTTATTGGTCGGACCGGTTGAACCGGATTTAACTATATTTTAATTATATTTATATATGTAATTAAATATAAGTAATTTATACATGATTTATATATATTTTTTTTATAGTTATATATAAACCTTAACTATATTTGAATATCCGACGTACTAATTTACGGTTTAACACTCCGTTTTTACCCATTAAAATAAAATAAATAAATAAATAAATAACCAAAACCGGTTCGAACCGATCCGGTTTCCCGGTCCGACCAGCGGTTCGGGATGAACCGGCCGATTCGACCATTAAAAAACGAATCGTACCAGACCGGACCGGTTTACGGTCAGACCGGCTGGTTCGATCCGTTCTAAAAAAACATGATTATCTGCATGTTAGATAAATTACTCACCTCCACATGGGGTTGATTCATTGTTCTATATGCATTATCCATCCCTGTTATATTATAAGCCACCACACTTTGAAATTATGTTTGAAATCATGTGAAATTGCTCTTTGCTCTTTACTCTACGCCTAAAATATATCAAAATTCACCAACCCCACTCTTAACTTTTATAAAGTTTTGTTTGGCAGAAAGCTGTCTTTTTCATAAGAACAAATATCAAGTATAGAACTTAGTTATGTCTTTTATAAAGTTCTACTAGATCAAAGGTCTTTCAATTGCTTGAATAGATGGATGGGTACTAGGTTTGACCTTTTCAAGTTCTAACATATAAGTTTGACTTTCAACGGGTAAAATTAAAGTTTTATATTAGAGCAATTGTCAAAATGCTAGCTGGAAACTAATAATTAAGTTTCTCATCTGTTGTTCTATTAAAATCGTCGTAAATTTAATTCATTTATTTATATAGTCAAAAAAAATTCACTAGGTGTTCAAATCTTGTTTATACTTTTATAAATGTTAAAAACTCTAAAATATTGTGATGAAAATAAAACAAATATGAATATTGATTAGTATTTAGAGATCTTTTTTTTCAGTTTTGACTTATATTGAATAATAATGAAACTTTTTTTCTATTTTTTAGTTTTCACTATTACCTCCTATTTTAAATTATTTTAAATTATTTTAAATTAAATAATCAAAATAGTAACCAATATTCATATTTGTACTACTTTGTGTCTAACTTTATTATGAAACATTGTTACATTTATAAAAATATACAAGATTGGAACATCTAATGACAATTGAGTGAGTGAGGAATTAAAACATTTTGAGTGACCACAAGAAAAAATATGAAAATTTTAAAATTTTGTTAGGTGATATTTTGCTTTCTTTTTTAAATCAAACTAGAGGGTGAACCCGCGCATCTAGTTTTAATATGTATATAATATAATAAAATATTTATATAAAATAAAGAATGTATTTTCAATATTGAATTTAACTTTTAATCTAGGTACATGCGTATATATAAAAGTACCAATTTATCATAGCATTTCTTATTTTGATAGTATAGATATGTGATACGAATATTAAATATAATCTTCATATATTTATATACAATCTTTTAAAATAACCACCAAGTAGATCCATCAACGTCAAACAAATACAATAAAACAATCAAGAAAATATGACACGAATAGTATGATAGTGTCGAGACTAGTCGACCCAAACAAAGATCAAAGCTGAAGACCATAAGAACAAAAGAACAACAAACGCTTAGTTGATATAAAGTCTATTGCAAATCGACAAAGCTTTAAGCTAATCAGAATTTAGGATAATCATGTGACAAAAGATCCACTCTTTATGGAGGGTCATACTATGAATCGATGATAGCATGCATCATGCATGGGTAAAACAAATAAACTAATTTTTGACTCTTAAGTAACAACAACCCTACATATTCTTGGGTATTTAATATACATATATTTAAGTATTTAGTGATGAAAGTTGTGTTTTTTTTTTAAAAAAAGCTTAACTTAGTATGTGTATAGAACTTTTAAACATATCTCTGATAAACTAAGCTAAAGTTTTGTACTAGAAAACAAGATTTATAAAAAAAAAAGTTTTAATATTGGATTAAATATGCAAAGTTAAAAATATTGATAAAAACAAGTTTTGCAAAACATCAATGCTTAGCGAGGCTTATAGCTTGTTATAACATCCATATTAAAACCCTTGAGCTTTATTTATGAATAGTTATATATAATTCTTAACAAATTATTTTCTTTAGAATGACAAATTTATCCTAATTTTATTCCTAAACTACACCCCGCGTATACACTACACTTAGTGAATATCTAAACCTTATTGTAATGATGCTTCTAGAGGCTACAAAGCCTCGGCCACTAGGCCACTAGCAATAGTCAATAGTGGTTCTGATTTTTAATGTGAGAGATGCTAGTATAATACCTACCTTGCTAAAAGACTAGAGTGTAACCATTGCGAGACGTAAAGAGCTATCACTGCCTTATTAGTAAGAATTTGCAAAAATGATCTCTATCGGATGAAAGAGAAGAGACTATCCGAACAAAGACCTAGGGGTGGACACGGTAGACGTAAGGTGGATTAATTAACATCTACCCAACCATCGTAAATTGTTATGTTGTGTTGACTACTCTAAATTATTTACCATATTTTTGTCGCAAACTCTTTACATATTAATTTTGTGTTAATTGAACTAAATATTCACTTTTAACTTTATTCATTTACAATGACAATAAACTCCTCTATATATAGAGGGGGGAACCCTAATCTAAGGCCCATGGGCCATAACAAATTTATAAAATGGACTAACACTAAATACATTTAATTAACACTCCTCCTCAAGTTGGAGCATAGATGTTTATCATGCCCAACTTGTTACATATAAAGTCAATTTGAGTTTTCCGAAGAGGTTTTGTAAAGATGTCTGCTAGTTGAAATTCAGTCTTGACATGAATTGGTTGAATGGATGGAGGATCAACTTGAGTGCCGTCACACGATCTCTGATAAGGTGGCAATCAACTTCAATGTGTTTAGTCCTCTCATGAAATACCTGATTCTGGCTATGTGTATAGCCGATTGACTATCACAATATAACCTCATCAAGTCATTAGAAACAACCCCAAGTTCTCTGAGTACACGACGAACCCAAATCATCTCTGATGTAACATCTGTCATTGCTCTATATTCTGATTCAGCACTTGACCTAGATACAGTGTGTTGCTTCTTACTCTTCCACGATACCAGGTTTCCTCCAACAAATACACAATATCCAGTTGTAGATCGTCGTGAAATAGGGCAGCCTGCCCAATCAGCATCTGAGAATCCGGATATTCGTCCATCTCCTTCTTCAGTAAACGCACCCACCCGGCAGTGACCCTGATCAGAATAAAAGATCCCTAATCCTGGTGCGTTCTTAAGATATCGAAGAACACGAAGAGCTGCATCCTAGTGTTTAGTATATGGGGTGGCCATAAACTGACTTAAGACACTAACAGCAAAGAAGATATCTGGACGAGTAACTGTCAAGTAGTTAAGTTTTCCTACTAACCATCTGTATTGTTCTGGATCCTTCATCGAACTTCCATCTTCTGGAAGAAGCTTTCCTGTAGGAAGCATCGGACTGTCTGTTGGTTTACACCCCAGTAATCCACTTTCAGACAGCATTTCAAGAACATACTTCCGTTGAGATAGAAGGATTCCTTGTGGTGAACGTGATACCTCAATGCCAAGAAAGTATCTGAGACGACCGAGGTCTTTAATCTGAAACTGAGACTGGAGAAACTGTTTAAGATTGGTGATTCCAACCTCGTCATCTCCTGTAATGATTATGTCATCCACATAAACCACCAGAATGATCCTCCGACCCTGATGATGTCTAAAAAATACAGAATGGTCATATGCACTACGAGTCATCCCAAATTCAGCCATAACAATGAACGACGTAATCTGCATACTTTTGAGGCCTCCTCCTTGACAATATACCCAGGTGGCTGCTCCATATATACCTCCTCCTCAAGAACACCATGAAGAAAGGCATTCTTGACATCAACTTGATGGAGCGGCCAATGATTAATGGCAGCAAGAGCAATGGAAATGCGAACGGATGGCATTTTGGCAACCGGAGAGAAAGTCTCATCATAATCAATGCCATATGCCTGAGAATAACCCTTAGCAACTAAACGGGCCTTCAATCGAGGTGCCAGTCCATCAGGGTTTGGTTTAACTGTAAATAACCACCGACAACCAACAAGACGCTTCCCAGGTGAAAGCGGCTGAAGATCCCACGTATGATTGGCACGAAGGGCCCCAATCTCCTCTTCCATAGCCTTTCTCCATCTTGGATGAGCTAGGGTTGTCATCACATTCTTGGGAATTGGGTAAGAATCAATGGTGGTGTTATAAGCATGACACTCAGGTGAGAGATCTGTATAGGAAACATAATTTTGAATAGGGTAGCGGGTGGGATGTCTCGATTCTTTACGGAAGGCGATGGGGGTATCAGGATATGGGGCACCAGGTGGGTCATAAGCAGGTGGATCATGTGTAGAAGGGGTAATATCAGGTAAGATTGTATCAGTGGTATTGTTAGGATGTGGAACTGATGACGTACCAGAGTCATGGACCGGTTGTGAATCAAGAGTTGTCGTCGTGTGTTTATGTCGTCTGGCATATGTGAACTGCAATGGTTGATTCTCTGTCGGTAATCCAAATGAAGCAGGAACGGAATCTGAGACCGGGGGCTTCGATGGACTAGCGGAGACAGGGACAGGAATAATAGGAACAGTAACGGACTCTGGTGTAACAGGGTCAGATTAGAATCAGGAAACAAATAATCAAGAGAATCAGAAGACTCAAGGAAGTAAGGACATGACTCGTGAAAAGTGACATCAGCACCGGTGAAGTAACGACGAAGGGAGGGGCAGTAACAACGATACCCTTTCTGAACGCGAGAGTATCCAAGAAAACACAACGAATGGCCGGGGGTCAAGTTTGGTTGTCCCGGGAGATGATCATGAACGTACGCTACACACCCAAAAATTTTAGGTGAGAGAGGAAAGGGAGTGCCTGTGGGGAAGAGGATAGAAAACGGGGTTTTACCATGAAGAACCGATGAAGGCATGCGGTTAATCAAGTAAGCTGCAGTGAGAACTGCATCTCCCCAAAAACGATTAGGAACATGAGAGTCAATCATGATTGTGCGAGTAAGTTCCAACAAATGGCGGTTCTTGCGTTCAGCAACGCCATTTTGCTGGGATGTATACGCGCACAAGGTCTCGTGGATTATACCATGAGTTTTAAGATATGTGGATAACTCATAAGACATGTATTCTTTTGCATTATCAGTGCGGATGGTTTTGATTGATTTGTTAAACTGATTTTGAAAATAACACTGGAATTCTTGAAATATTGAATTTAATTCACTACGAGATTTTAATAAATAAACCTAAGTGGTACGTGAATAATCATCAATAAATGTAACAAAATACTCAAAACCCAGTGGAGTCTTAACGGGGGAAGGTCCCCAAATATCATAATGCAAAAGTTCAAACGGGTTACAGACTCGACTAGACACTTTTGGGGGATAAGAACGCCTGGTGTGCTTACCAAGTTGACATGACTCAATGAAATTCAAAAGAAACAGATAAATCCGGTCTCATTTGCCTCAGAACCGCTGTAGAGGGATGGCCTAGCCGGCAGTGAGCCTCCCTGATGCTGGAATCACATATGTTAGCGGTAGGTTGTGACATTAAAGACAGACGGTAGAGGCCTCCTGATTCAATACCGGTGCCAATCAATCGGTTCGTCCCTAGTTCCTGAAAAACACAGTGAGTGGGATAAAATTTTGCACAACAGTTATTTTGTTTGGTGAGTTGGCTTACAGAACAAAGGTTATCAGGAAATTTGGGTACTAACAATACAGATGAAAGTGTAAGGTCTTTCGAGTTGCTAATAGACCCGATACCACGAACTGGGCATGAGGATCCATCAGCAATTCGAACAGGAGGGTGAGAGGTATTTTGTAGGTTAGACAATATACCTTGATTCCTAGTCATGTGATGAGTAGCCCCAGTATCAACAATCCAAGATGAGTTAAGACTAGCGAATGTACCTGAACGAGCCGAATTGGCATGTGGACCGGTAGTGTGTGACTGAAAGCTCAGCAACTGTCGAAACTGGTTATACTCCTCCTGGCTTAGTGAGTATGTTGGTGTCGCAGAACCAACCGGATCAGAAGAATCATCAGCAGTAGCTAGTCGTGCCTTGGGTTGGGGAGGTGGTAGAGATCCAAGAGGGCGATTTGGGCAATTATACTTCGTGCGACCTTCGTGGTGACAATAGTGACATGTGATTCCATTGCCGCGACCATTGCCTTTTCGTTGGGCTGAATTAGAACCACAACCAATACCTTTACTAACAGATGCACTGGTATGCAAAGCAGAAGTGTCAGTGTCCCGAGTAGTGGCATCCTGACCATACATTTCCCGTAGTAAGTGATATGTGGATGCCACAAATGAGGTAGCACTAGAGTTACTCAACAGTAATGGTCGAGCACTAGAGTACTTGGGTGATAGACCTGCAATGAACACCATAATATCCATTTTCTTGTTGCGCTCCTCCTGAGCTTTCAGATCAGTGATCGGTGGGTACAAAGTACGTAATTCATCCCTAAGTTTTAAGAACCGGGTAAAGTAATTAGTGAAGGTGGAGTCACCTTGCTCAATTCTGCTGTATGCTTGGACCACCGAAAAAGCATGCGACAGGGATTCTTTGGCAGAAAAGGACAATGACAGATGTTCCCACATTTCTTTCACAGTACTGAAGTTTTGAGCAATAGCAAGAGTCGGTGGCTCCATGGCATTCCATAAAGCCATTTGAATACCACTATCATCAAGGCGCCATTCCTTTGTTATCGGATCCGGAGGCGGTTTGGTCAAATGATCTTCTTTACCAACACTTATAAGTCCTCTTTCAACAAAGAGACTCCACGAATTCCAACATTTAAAGTCAAGTTTAACAGGAATACGTAACACAGCAGAGATTAATGATACCTGGAGCAATCTGAGTTGGGGTGGCTGAATCGGTCTTCTTTTCATCACCCATGTTACCAATGTTAACAAATCTGAAAAACGTGAGGTTAGATCTAAGAGCAGAACAGAGAACGCGTAGGAGCAAGAAACAGATCACAAGTATCGATCGGGACAGAGATTCTGAAGCTTCTGGAGCAGCGACGGAGGCCGAAGGTGGGCTCACGCGCGGTACGCGGCGGCGCGTGGGGAACAGCAGCGATTTTCAGGCGGCGCGTGGGGGTGTGTGTGCGGTGGCGGATGGCGGTGATTTTTTTAAGGTTTCTTAATCGGGGTCTCTGCAACTGATGGTGGTGGCGGTGAGATATAAGTGTTTCTCAATAACGGGATTGAGAGCCGGGCAGATCTGGAAATCAGGTGGTGGCTAGGTTTGTACCAGGAGCCTTGTAGCTCTGATACCATGTTAATTGAACTGAATATTCATTTTTAACTTTATCCTTTACAATGACAATAAACTCCTCTATATATAGAGGGGGGAACCCTAATCTAAGGCCATGGGCCATAACAGATATATAAAATGGGCTAACACTAAATACATTTAATTAACATTTTGCAAATTACATGTTCTTCATAAAAGTATTTTCTTACCAAATGTAAGTTTTAAAATGTCAAAAAAGTTAGAAATAACATATTCAGCCTTCAACCTTTTAAATTTATAGTGTCTTTCAGTTATTCTTTGTGGTATGGTATAAAGAACAAAGAATTAGCTTAACCAAACATTCAAGGCTTTTGTGCAGAAAACATGATGAAGGCTTGCTGAACTTTGCATGTGTAATTGGTGAAACCACAAGATGTGACCAAGTCTTCAATCTCTTCTTTTGTTAAGTTGTTATAATCCCCAGCAAGCCTCTGTCATATAATGTAAATAAGAATCAATGAAATATGTGACTAAGTTTACAAAATTAAAGATAATATAAAATGTATAAATACTCAATCTAATAAAAACATGTTAAAAGGAGTTGAATGGGTCAAATAAGTCGAATATAATCCAAAATGTATTTTTGATGCATAAAACCTTCAAAACAGTTTTATTCAAGAAATCATATTACTATTGACATAATATGATTTTCTTAACCATATTTGACACATTATTAGTTAATAAAACTTCAAAAGTTTTGGGAAAAAAGTGTGGCAAACCCAAACAAACGGCAAAAGTTATATGTTTTGACCCACTACGACCCACCCAGTCTACCACCTCAAGTCTTAGCATCAAAAGTTTAGGCCCTGGTATTTTTGTTGATCATTTTAGTACGTATATGTAACTATGGATCATGTTCATTTACTACGACAGGGTATGGAGGTGGGGGCACTCAAAATGCAAGACAGTGGAAATCAAGTAACCGTATGAAATACATAAGTTTTTAGAAGATACCGATTAAGAAAAGACTTTAATAGAAGTAATAAAAAAAGTAATCATTTACCCTATCAAATGGCCTTAGGATAGCAGGAGTTGGTAAAGAAGGTCGTAGAAATGTTGTACCAACAAACACACCACCACTTCGCAATATACGATTAATTTCTGCAATCTGTAAAGTAAAAACCAATCAAATCCAAAGCTCCAGGAACCCAGAAAGTTTGAGAAAAGTGGACTAACTGTAGATTCCAACGAAACTAAGATGAACATGTGAAAATTATTAAAAAAGTTATGATGAATATGTTGTGCTTCTTATAAGTAAAAACAGGGGTGTCTATTGTGTCGTGTTGGCTGGGTTGAATCATTGAATCGAACAGAGCCCATATATTTATTTGTCAAAATATGACAACCCTAATCCGGACACACTTAAAAGATGTAATCTGAACACGACCTGTTTGACCCATTTATCTAAACAAATTAAACGGTGGGCTGGATTGTAAATGGCCTATAATTTTGTAACGTGTTAAACGGGTTAGAGGTTGTAATAAATGAGTTAAACAAGTTGGAGGATTGACACGCTTTATAAATGAATTAAATTGATTAAACATGTCAACGTCAAGTCGTAGTCTTCTCGAATTGGCAAAATGTGAGCTGACTTCATTAGCCTATCCACTATCACCCAAATAGCATCATGGCCTCTAAACGTTCTGGGTAACTTTGTAACAAAATCCATTGTGACGTTATCCCATTTCCATTCTGGGATTTCAGGCTGTTGTAACGTTCCTGACGGTTTTTTATTTTCAACTTTTACCATGGCACAGGTTAGACATTTCCCAACATAATTAGCGATTGATTTCTTGATTCCAGGCCACCAGAAAAGTGCCTTAAGATCCTAGTACATTTTATCACTTCCAGGATGAACCGAGTACCTAGATTTGTGGGCTTCGTCGAGGATTACCTCTTGAATTCCTCCGTGCTTCGGCACCCATGTTCTCCCTTTGTACTTGTATGTACCATCGTCCCCTGTCTCAAATCGCTTTTCCATTCCGGTTAACCCTTCTTCTTTTAACCTTTCTTCCTTTAATGCTTCGTTTTGAGCTTCTTTCAGCTTTGCGATAAGGTTGGTATGCACACTCATCCTTAAGGCTTGTACATGAAGAGGCTTTTCTCACACTCATCCTTAAGGCTCGTACACGAAGAGGCTTTTCTCTCTCCTTTCTGCTCAAAGCATCTGCCACAACATTGGCCTTACCGGGATGGTAACGGATTTCGCATTCGTAGTCGTTTAGCAGCTCGACCCATCTTCTCTGACGCATGTTTAGCATCTTTTGGTCAAGAATGTGTTGCAAACTTCTATGGTCAGTGTAGATGATGCACTTCGTGCCATAGAGGTAGTGCCTACACATTTTGAGAGCAAACACCACGGCATCCAATTCCAGATCGTGCGTCGTATAGTTCTTCTCATAATCGTTTAGCAGTCTAGATGCATAAGCAATCACCTTGTTGTGTTGCATCAGTACACATCCTAGTCCTTGACGCGAAGCATCACAATAGACCACGAAATCTTCTACTCCTTCTAGAAGAGCAAGGATAGGTGCACTGCACAACTTCTCCTTAAGCGTTTCAAACGCCTCATTCTGCTCTCGTTCCCACACAAAGGTTGTGTTCTTCTTAGTTAGTGCGGTCAAGGGTTGCACTATGCGCGAGAAGTCCTTTATAAACCGTCGGTAGTAACCGGCCAGCCCTAAGAATTGTCTTATCTCCGTGGGAGTTTCAGGAATCTTCCAATTCTTTATAGCCTCAATCTTGGAAGGATCGACTTGAATCCCATTCTCATTTACCACATGCCCTAAGAATTGAATCTTACGCATCCAGAATTCGCATTTAGAGAATTTGGCATATAGTTGTTCATTCTTGAGTAATTCAAGAATTAGCCTGAGATGCTTCTCGTGCTCGTCATTACTACCGGAGTAGATCAGTATGTCCGCAAACTTCTCAAAAACCTAACTCCCACCACCCTTCTATACCATCGACAACCTGATTATTCTCATCTTCGGGTATTCGGTTGTCTTTGCTATCCTCTAACCCCATCTATCTCCATAAACAAATTACAATCCCGTCCAGCCCATGTGTATTCCTTGGATACCCATCCAATCATCGAGGGTACAATGCTACGACTTGTCCACCCATAAAATAATCTTATCTCGCCATGTCATCTTTGACGAAACCACTTCCCATTCTCCAACACATCTAACCCCAAACCATCCTATGATTTCCTAACTTCCGATCCACACCCATCTATGTGGACACACATATCCCATCCCCACCCCCTACTCAACCTAATACTTCCCCTCATCCTACTTCTCCCTCTCACTTTGGTAAAACATACCAACGCCGCCCCAAAATAGCCAAGCCTCCCAACACTGCCACATCTACTGAACCTCCAATTCAGCCCACAACTCAATCACAACCCTCAAATAAGTCCCAACCAGCCCACTTTTCAGCCTGATGAACAGCCCCCTGGACAGCCCCTTTTCCCGCCTGCTGAACAGCCCCCTGAACAGCCCCCTGAACAGCCCATTTTCCCGCCTGCTGAACAGCCCACTGGACAGCCCCCAATCCAGCCCACTTCTCATTCTACTCCTTCAGTTTCAGACCCTAACCTTACATCGTCACTCATCCCTCCAAAACCTCCCTCCCGCACCATGACAACCCGTACCATGTCGGGTGCCATGGCGTCCAAAAATTACTTTGGACTCTCCACCAACCCTGAAATCTCCCCAATACCAAAAACATTACCTCATGCCTTACGATGCCCTCATTGGAAAAAGGCCATGGTAGACGAATTTGAGGCCCTTATTGATAATAGGACGTGGAAATTAGTTCCCCGAGACCCGGCCATGAATATCATACGTTGTATGTGGATTTTTCGGCATAAAACTAATGCTAACGGTTCACTTGAGCGATACAAGGCTCGTTTAGTTTGTGATAGCAGGTCCCAACAGGTTGGTGTGGATTGTGGCGAAACCTTCAACCCTGTGGTAGCCTTCAACCATACGTATGGTTCTCAGTATTGCACTCTCACATTCATGGTCAATACACCAACTCGACATCAAGAATGCCTTCCTACATGGTAATTTAAATGAAACAGTGTACATGCATCAGCCACCGGGGTTTCGAGATTCAAGATATCCTGATCACGTTTGTCTCCTCAATCGTTCTCTTTATGGCTTAAAACAAGCCCCAAGGGCTTGGTACCAACGATTTGCTGACTATGTTACATCAATTGGCTTCTCTCACAGTCAATGTGACCATTCTTTGTTCATCTACAGAAAGGGTAATGATATGGCTTATCTTCTACTCTACGTCGACGACATCATTCTCACTACCTCTACTATGGCTCTACATAACCATCTCCTGGATCTGCTTTCCAATGAGTTTGCAATGAAGGATTTAGGCCCTCTTAGCTACTTTCTTGGTATCTCTGTTACACGTACGGATCAATCTCTATTTTTATCTCAACAGAAATATGCTACCGAGTTACTTGAGCGAGCCGGAATGTCCTCGTGCAATCCTGCCGCCACACCATTGATACCAACGCAAAATTGGGTGCCAATGATGGGGACCCGGTAGACAATGCAACAAGTTGCCGCCAACTGGCAGGTGCCCTACAGTATCTCACATTCACTTGTCCGATATTTCTTATGCCGTCCAGCAAATTTGCATACATATGCATAGCCCCCGTACCTCTCACTTTCATGCTTTACGATACATTCGGGGTACACTTGATTTCGACTTACTATTACAAAATCGGGTACGAAGTCCATGATTGCTTATACAGACGCTAACTGGGGTGGTTGCCCGACACACGTCGTTCCACATCTGGATACTGTGTATATTAGGGGACAATTTACTTTCTTGGTCCTCAAAGCGACAGTCCACCTTATCTCGTTCAAGTGCCGAAGCCGAATACCGAGGAGTCGCTAACGTTGTATCTGAAATATGTTGGCTTCGTAACTTATTATTGGAACTTCATCACACGCCAACCCATGCCTCTATTGTCTACTGTGACAACGTTAGTGCAATTTATCTCTCCGGTAACCCAGTCCATCATCAACGCACAAAGCACATTGAGATGGACATTCACTTTGTTTGAGAGAAAGTGAAACGCGGCCAGATTCGAGTCCTTCATGTTCCGTCTAGATGTCAAATTGCTGATATATTCACCAAAGGACTTCCACGCATTCTCTTTGATGATTTCTGATCCAGTCTCAACATCCGACAACCTCCTGCTTCGACTGCGGGGGTATATTAGCGTGTAAAATCAATGTGGCCGGCCGGCCCTAGACATAGTTATTTTTGGGATAGATTTTGTATAGCAATCATACAGAAATAGGACTATTCTCTTGTATTATAAATAGAGCAGAAGGCTATTAAATAAAACACATTCAGAGAATTACCAATATCATCTCCGTTAAACACGATCACAAACTTGTCGAGATAAGGGCGGCAAACGCGGTTCATGAGGTCCATGAACGCTGCTGGTGCATTAGTCAGTCCAAAGGGCATGACTAAATACTCATAGTGTCCATACCTAGTTCGGAAGGCCGTTTTGAGTATGTCCTCTTCTCTTATCTTCAGTTGGTGGTAACCTGACCTCAAATCTATTTTGGAGAAATAACTTGCTCCTTGCAGTTGATCAAATAGGTCGTCTATTCTTGGAAGAGGGTAACGGTTCTTGTAGGGTTAAAGGTTGGGAGGAGCGGACCATTTCCCTAACTCTTGGGTGCAACCATATGATCCCTTGAGGGATTGGGATGCGAACCTCACCATATGATCCATCTTGCACTCGCTAATGTCCAAGAAAGCTTCCATTTCATCAATCCATCTGTACGTCTCTATAGCACCCTCGGTGGCGTAGAAGTCCTTAGGCTTACATGCCATGAAGGTCTTATAGAAGCATCCATTCTTTAACGCCTCAGCTTCCTCGTCGCTCCCTGGCCGATCATTACCATTAGTATTACTCCGATCAGCATTGATCTGAGCGATAATGGTCGGAATGGCGTAGCAAGTTGTTATGCTACGAGGTTAGCAATTCTCTCGTCATTTTCTTGATTAGCATTTTCCCTGCGGGGAGTTCCTGGTGGGGTAGGTTGGTTTCCAGTTTGTCTGGCTTTCTCACGGCGGCCCCTAGTGGCTCCTCGCCGCCCAAATCGTGTTCCTCTCCTAGTCGGCATTCTGATAGTATCACAAATAGATTCGTTTAGCATCTCAAAATTTGTTTCGAATAGCTCATGCATCAATACCCTATTACACATTGCCTCGGGAAGAGGGATCATAGCGTGTATCGAATAATAATTGAAATTGTTTCCTTCAACTGTCTGAAGACAGATAATTCCGCTTCTTACCCCTGCTCTCACATCCACTTTTTCTTCAGCCATCCAAACCATCCTGAGCTCTTCTTTCTCTGCTCCTGTTCCAATCGCTGCACCCCATGCGTAGCCATCATAGCCTGGAATTGAGCAGACTGGGAGGTCCGGGTGGCGTGTTGAAGAGTCAACTCGTGACGACGAACGATCTTCAAGATCTCATCCAGTGTTACATCAGAGGGTCCTACGTCGCTTGCCCGGCGGCTCGACTGGGAGTACCTATCACCAACCAGTACGCTAGGACCGTCATACATGATGTGCCTCGGTGGCATCAGGTGTTCATCACGTGGGTCAAACAGTGGAGTTGCCGGTATCGGAGTCCTAACAGGTGGTGGAGGAGGTGACATCCTAAAGGAGACTGAGGGTCCTGGCCTAGCACTCTTGCGTGGACGGGTGATAACATGTGCACCCCTATTCCCTATAGGTGGGATGGGTGAGTGGGTAGAAGCAGCTATGTGAGGAGAGTGGGAGCGCGTCCGGCTCCTTGAAGGTGATGTGGAGGAAGAGTCCTCAGAAGCTTCAGTGTCATCTGACGTGACGGATATCCATCCTGGATGTCCGCACCTCCGGAGATATGGCTCATACTCTGTCTGAGGCTTCGCCCTTCTAAGGGTCCCAATAGGAGTAGTCTCATTATCAGGGTGAGCAGGCGCCTTACCTTTATCAACCATAGCCGATGTGTCTTGTAAGGAACACATCATGAGAAATTTGGTTTCTCATAGCTCATAATTATAATAATAGTACTAGTAATAGTAGTGATGGCAGTAGCATCTGTTATTCCAACATATCATTGTTCGTGTTACCCAAATCAATAGTCTCTTTAAATAGTATCGGATAACATAGTTCATCATAGAAATCATTTAAATCCCCTTTTTAAAATAAGTTTCAAAATCATCAATGTTAATCAAAAGAAGTCCAACCATTACCTAAAGGTCCGTGATGGAAATTACGCGTCCGGTAAATTCATGATTACGTTGATCAAGTGTAATCATCAATTTACCCAACCCGATCATCCCAACACTTCCCACAAGGACAATCCTAGGGTATCAGAGTTGTAGCCTAGGGTCTACTATGGTATTCCCGACTTCTCTACAACCTTTGGCTCTGATACCAATCGGGAATACCATAGTAGACCCTAGGCTACAACCCTGATACCCTAGGACTGTCCTTGTGGGAAGTGTTGGGATGATCGGGTTGGGTAAATTGATGATTACACTTGATCAACGTAATCATGAATTTACCGGACGCGTAATTTCCATCACGGACCTTTAGGTAATGATTGGACTTTTTCTGATTAACATTGATGATTTTGAAACTTATTTTAAAAAGGGAATTTAAATGATTTCTATGATGAACTATGTTATCTGATACTATTTAAAGAGACTATTGATTTGGGTAAACACGGACAATGATATGTTGGAATAACAGATGCTACTGCTATCACTACTATTACTAGTACTATTATTATAATCATGAGCTATAAGAAACCAAATTACTCATGATGTGTTCCTTACAGGACACAGCGGCTATGGCTTATAAAGGTAAGGCGCCTGCTCACCTTGATAATGAGACTACTCCTATTGGGACCCTTCGAAGGGCGAAGCCTCAGACAGAGTATGAGGCATATCTCCGGAGGTGCGAACATCCAGGATGGACATCCGTCACGTCAGATGACACTGAAGCTTCTGAGGACTCTTCCTCCACATCACCTTCAAGGAGCCGGACGCGCTCCCACTCTCCTCACGTAGCTTCTACCCACTCACCCATCCCACCTATAGGGAATAGGGGTGCACATGTTATCACCCGTCCACGCAAGAGTGCTAGGCCAGGACCCTCAGTCTCCTTTAGGATGCCACCTCCTCCACCACCTGTTAGGACTCCGATACTGGCAACTCCGCTGTTTGACCCACGTGATGAACACCTGATGCCACCGAGGCACAGCATGTATGACGGCCCTAGCGTACTGGTTGGTGATAGGTACTCCCAGTCGAGCCGTCGGGCAAGCGACGTAGGACCCTCTGATGTAACACTGGATGAGATCTTGAAGATCGTTCGTCGTCACGAGTTGACTCTTCAGCATGCCACCCGGACCTCCCAGTCTACTCAATTCCAGGCTATGATGGCTACGCATGGGGTGCAGCGATTGGAACAGCAGCAGAGAAAGAAGAGCTCAGGATGGTTTGGATGGCTGAAGAAAAAGTGGATGTGAGAGCAAGGGTAAGAAGCGGAATTATCTGTCTTCAGACAGTTGAAGGAAACTATTTCAATTATTATTCGATACTATTATTATTATCATCATGGGGGTGATGGCACCTTCCAACTTGTAAGAGCTCGACTCTGATTCAACTTTGCTGGATGATACTACTATCTCTATTTAACTATGAACTGTTTGTTTGGATGTTAGGTTATTAGGCTATTTATATTGAATTGCAATATGTTGTGTTGTGCTTTATAATTGGTTCGTGCCCCTTTCTGATTGATTGTCTAACTGTTATGATATGCTTTGAATTGGACCTTGTAAGAATCACTTAGTGGGTTGTATATATATATACACGCCATGATCCCTCTTCCTGAGGCAAGGTGTAATAGGGTATTGATGCATGAGCTATTCGAAACAAATTTTGAGATGCTAAACGAATCTATTTGTGACACTATCAGAATGCTGACTAGGAGAGGAACACGATTTGGGCGGCAAGGAGCCACTAGAGGCCGCCGTGAGGAAGCCAGACAAACTGGAAACCAACCTACCCCACCAGGAACTCTCTGCAGGGAAAATGCTAATCAAGAAAATGACGAGAGAATCGCTAACCTCGTAGCACAACAACTTGCTAACGCCATTCCGACCATTATCGCTCAGATCAATGCTGATCAGAGTAATACTAATGGTAATCATCGGCCAGGGAGCGACGAGGAAGCCGAGGCGTTATAGAACGGATGCTCCTATAAGACCTTCATGGCATGTAAGCCTAAGGACTTCTACGGCACCGAGGGTGCTATAGAGACGTACAGATGGATTGATGAAATGGAAGTTGTCTTGGACATTAGCAAGTGCAAGATGGATCATATGGTGAGGTTCGCATCCCAATCCCTCAAGGGATCAGCTTTTGAATGGTGGAAGTCGATTACTCAAACCCGTGGAAGAAATGTGGCTAACCGAATGAGTTGGACCGAATTCAGGGAATTGATGACCAGCAAGTATTGCCCCATCAACCAACTCGAGAAACTAGAGGCAGAATTCCTGAGTCTGGAAATGAAAGGTCCCAACTACACGGAATATATCAATCGTTTCTTAGCCCTATCCCGACTGGTTCCCCATCTGGTGACACCCGAATCTAAAGGTGTAGCACGATTCATCTGGGGGCTGCACCCAAGAGTTAGGGGAATGGTCTGCTCCTCCCAGCCTTTAACCTTACAAGCTGCGGTTGACCTTACCAGCAGTTTGACTGATGACTTAGTTAGGGCTGGATGGACTGAGCAAGCTAGGGCTGATGAGAAGAGGAAGTCTGTTGGTGAGAAAAGAAAGTGGTTTGAAGTAAAGAGAGCGGTTGGAAGTAGTAGCGGGTCAGGTAGAAAGAGTTCTGGAGGTGCGAGGCGCGATGATCAGGGAAGCAAGACCCGGAGACTGTACTCGGGGACAAGCACATTTTGCAACAAGTGCAAACTACACCATCAAGGGGAATGTAACCCGATGCCCTGTTTCAGACGCAAGAGAACAGGTCATTTAATCAAGGACTGTACTTACGCACCAGGAAAACAATGCTATGAATGTGGGGATCCAGGGCACATGAGGAACAAGTGTCCTAAGCTGGGTAGAGACAAGGATGCCAAACACAACAAGCCAAAGGGAAGAGCATTCGTAATGGACCCAGCTGGAGCTCGTAGGGAACCTGATGTGGTTAACGGTATGTTCCTTGTAAACAACCATCCTGCTACTGTTCAGTTCGATACTAGAGTGACTGCTAGTTTTGTCTCTAGTACTTTTAGGCCTTTGATTGACTTAGACGCGCGTACCTTAACTGATACGCCTAACACGACCCATTTAATTGAACGCTTAAACACGTCAACATGAACACAACCTGTTTATCAAGTGTGTTAAACATGACAACCCAATATATTAATATTTTCATGTCGTGTCAAGAATTGTCACCCTTAAGTAAAACATGTGGCTGTTAAATAAATAAATAAATAAAAAGTATGTAATTATGATGTTATTAAACTTGGCCTTATTATTCAAAAGATAACATACTGCATTTGAAGGAGATGGCCAACAATGCAAAGCTGCACCAGCATGAACTGCATCAATTGAACATGATGGAAATGGAAGCCTAGAAACATCTGCCCTTACTAGTGCAAGATTGCTGTAATGTAAATAACATAAGTTAACCATGATGAAAATCTTTATAAAAATAAGCTGGAAAAGAACATACGAGTTTACAATTGTATCATCGGCTTTTATAAAATCATAAGTTTGACGGAGCATATTTTCTGAAAAATCAAGAGCTATGACTTTTGAGTAGGTCCCGGATTTTGCAAATTTGCGGGAAAACAAACCGCTCCCACAACTAACATCCACTAAAATTCCACCTTCTGCTGGCTTGAAGTACTCCTGAGCCATATTGAACTGCAGGACCCGAAATTTTAAGTAAGAAACTGGTGTTTGACTAAGCATATAGTTTAAAAGAAGTATTTGACTTGACTATTGGTCAAATGCCTTGGAGAATGTTAAAATCAGAGAATCTTGTGGATGCAGATCAAGATCATTGATCTTAAAAACTAGAGGCGGCAAAATGGGCAGGTTGGGTAAAGGATCAAAAAGGGTAATGTTTTGGCATGGTCTAACTCTAAACCAGTCTCCCGAGCAGAAAGCTTTTTGGCCATAACTTCTACAAATTTTTATACAGATTAGACTGCCAAATGTGATACCAAAATTATATTCAGTAATAGTCTAGTTTAGATAATAAAACAATTTAGAATGTTTTATGCATTAAATCAATGGTTTGCTAAATCAACATACAAGAAGATTGTATCGTGGGTTCAAATCCCATTTTATTTGGGGATTTCACCGGTTACTAATCCAGAATTGGAAGTGCGAGATGCACTATCTGAGCGACTTTTAGCCTATTCAACCCATTCGACTCGGTTTCCTATAAGAGCACTTTATTTGCAACCCAAAATTATATTCAGTGACGACATTTACAAATAGCCCTTATACTTATAATTTATTACAGTGACAGTGGATTAGGTTCATCCAAAACGCTTTTTGTCGACAACTTTTACAATTTAAATTACTAATAAATAGTGTGCCAATATGATTACCAAAATAATATTAATAAATTTTAGACAAATGATACAGAAGGTTTTATGCGTTAAAATTATTGTTTGGTAGATTTGGATATGTTTGACGTCTTTTCTTTAAGAAAGAACTTTTACGATTTTATTGTTTGACCACCAGACATAGAACATAACTGAAATCAACCCACTTATAAGTAAAAAGGTTAAACTTGTCAACTTTATTTACAACAATGACAATGGGTTAGTATGAAATTTAATCTAGAAGGTTAGCAATTTTTGTGAAACTAAGAAAAAAACAATTAAACTAACATGAATAAACTAACAATAATGATGATGATGATAATATTAACAAGATGGATTATAGGAAACAAAATAACCTCCTCATTTGGACCAGGAAAACCACTACGGTTGAAATTTTGACGCCATCCACGTTCATACAAAAATGAGACTAGTGGGCTCCTGATGAAAATATAGACCAATGTGAGCATAGAGTTTGTCAAGAGAACAAATATAACTCACACGGTGTTATAGAATAAAATCCTCATGATATTCAATGAAAATATCGTACCGAAATAACTCAGTCCGTGAAGGTTGAGCTTCAACATATTCTTTTGCACCAGCAATTAGTGTAAGATCGAGATACATGTTTTTGCTTGAATATGATTTATTGCACTTTAGACATTTAAAACCTGAACGGTAGATTGCAGGCCTGCAAGATTCAAGATCTTCTGTGAAAAAACAGGCTCTGTCATTTGCTGGATTAGATTTGGCGAATTCGACTGTTCACTTATATAGGGTAGTTTTATTTATGATGATCAAATGTGTAAAATAAAAATTGATAGCCTAAAAGGAAACAGATTGAAAGTCATCCATAGTGCATGTTTAGGGCATAATGCTTCTTAAATCATTTTATTCAAAAGCTTCCGGTGTTAGTGAAATAACATACGTTTTATCATCACTATTCATACACAAGTAAAAAACACTAGAAGTTTTGGATAAACCAACTCCCATTTTTTACGCAGTATTATCACCAAATAAAGAAGAAGATATTTAACTTACAAATTGAAACCAGGAGGACCTTTTCTTATAAGCGGTTCAAAACAAACAGGACATGCAAAAAATTCAACTTCCCCAGAATCTTGGGGTTGTGTGATTGTCTCCTGCAATCATGAAAGTATTCATAGATACTGAGCTAATGTGAGATTATAATCATTGACGTCCATATAAAAGACTAAAAAACAGAAAAAATGTGATGGAATTGAAAAAAAGGTAATAAAGAGGTGTATGTTACTAGAACAGTTCATTGTAATGGCTTGTGCACCTCCCATTGAGATGGTAATATTATAACATTAGAAAAGAAAATCATGTTTAACGTGCTGCAAAATTCCAGCAAAGCTGAAGGTCTCCAAAAATGGACTTATTACTGACAATGCTATATACAAAAGCGACTACAATACAAACTTTCCGATCTTTAAACTAACAAAACTAATAGACGTCAATTTTATGAAGCATGTGCACAAGGTACCGTGTGGCTGTAATGTGAGTATTCAGGTAGATACAGGAAAGGGCTATGATGTAGTGAAGAATATGTCGGGGACACTCATTCAACAGAAGATCTAGGCCTATAAAACTATATGCATGACAAAAGAAACCATTTTGGTCAATGAAAGGAAGCAGGAATATCAGAGTTGATAAAAGTAATAATATACTCAATTGATACCATTAATTATGCATGATCATAAGAAGGAAGTCTAAAAATCAAGAAAATAGTACACTCTAAGTTCCCTAAAAAAGTCTACTCAAATTCAATGAGAATGGATTAACACATAAACACAATTTTTTTTAAGAATACCAATAGGATTGAATGATTGTTTCAGCACAAGCTTTGTTTGAGATAAATAAGGCAACATACACATATTCTTTCTCATTGCCTATTCATAATCATACAGAAGCTTAAACAAAGCACAACGAATCATAAAACCTATTCAACTACTATGCAAAATGAACACATAAAATTCAACTAAAACCCTAAATCGATAAAAAAATCAACTTCCATCCAAAATCACACAATATCCCCAAAACACAAATTTGCATAAACACCAAACACCATCCAACAATATTCAACAACTAATAACTTCCACACCCCAAAACCAACAAACAAACTACAGCAGTATCATCATTATTCTGTAACGAAGCCCAACTATTTGTGTTAATGCCAGTGAGAACCAAATTACCGATTCTGTGGCAACAAGAGCCGAAATCGGTCGAACCCTCAAAGATGAGTACTTTAACGAAGATCGAAACTGGGTGTGCTTCAAAACAGAGGGAAGTTTAGAAAGAATCAAGTTGCGATGATGAAGAGGGTGGAGCATGTGATTTACAGAGGAAGATGACGTCGTCGCCATTGATGATGAATTTATAATTTATTGATGTTTATGTGGTTTTCTTTTGTTGAATTGGTGTCGTATGTACATGAAGAAGCCTATGTATATAGGTAGTTTCATGATGGAGAAGAAGACTGATGAAATTTGGTGGTTTTGTTTCATGGGGTTTTTGTTTGTGTGGTGATCAAGAAACCATGTGAACAAAGATTTGAGCATTTTGGAACAAGAGTATTTTGGAACAAGAGTATTCATTTCGATTGTGGATGCTTGCTTGCCACATCATCCTTTATCGTTTTTATACCAAACCGGTTCGAGTTCGAAACCAAACCGGTTTTTTCGTGGTGAGGTCAAACCGGTTTTTTCAAACCGGTTCGGGTTACAAACCGGTTTGGCTCACCGAAACTCGAACCTATCAAACCGATTTAGACCGGTTTGAAACTGGTTTTTTACCCAAACTAGTTTTTCTTACCAGTTTAATCGTTTTTTTACTTTTAAACCGCTTTAAAAAACAGTTTTGAGTGCGAGGCTGGCGGTTCGGGTCGGTTCGGGATCGGTTTGGGCCAAACCGGTCTTTCTTTGAAACCGATTCCGGTTTTTTTGGGTGAACCGGTTCCCGAACCGGTTTTTTTATTCATGTCTAATCTCTACATGTTGTAATTTTCTTTATCATAAATTGTTGCATTGCGTTGTGTAAATTCTTTACCATTTTGTGTTGCAACCTCTTCGCATTTTGTTTTGCAAAGTACATGTTTTCATTAAAAGTATTTAGAATGTCAAAAAAGTTAGAAATAACATATTCAGTCTTCGGTTTTACAGTCTTTTCAGTTTTGTTTTGCAAAATGGTATTAAGAACAAAGATTTAGCTCGCCAAACATATTACATTATCACATAGTAGAGGGGTTATATTGTAATTACTTCATAGAATATGGTGTTTCTTGTTAGTTGTAATTTGGTTGTGTACTTAATCACAAAACGAACCGTAATAAAGCTAGCTAATTATTTTGAGATTAATCTTTCTTCTTCCTCTGTCTTTTGCTCTTAATGTTCTTGATTACCGATTGTTTTCGTAACAACGGTATCACAACAATCATTCCTCTTGACCTTGGATTCAATTAAGTTGAATCAAGACCAAATAACACGAACAGAAGTGTCGACAATGGATACGAACCAATCTTATGAACTGTGCATACTAAAACCATATTGGTTCTTCACAACATATGAAAAATTGTTGAATCAATCAATACATATCGGCAATGTCTTTGCGCAAACCGAGGATCTAATATTGAAGAACCCCTTACGTTTGAAAGCTTTAGTTGATGTTGTGAAGTGGTTGACAATCAAAGTTTGTGCTTTACGAGGACATGATTAATCTTCTCTTTCAAAGAATGAGGTAATTATTTTGAATTACTACAACTTCTAGCTTTTTATAATGATTATGTTGCAAATGTAATATTAAGGAATGTTTCCTATAATTCAAAGTATACTTCTGAAGACATTTAAAAAAAGTAGTATTATTGCAAATAAAGTTCGAAAGCATATTCGTAATGAAGTGAGAGATTCATACTTTTGTGTCATGGTTGATGAGTCACGAGATGAGTCAAAAAAAAACAAATGACCATAGCTTTGAAATTTGTTGATGCAGAAGGGATTATACGAGAAAGGTTCTTGGAAATGGTTCATGTAAGAGATACTCTATCAACCTTGAAAACAAGTATGTGGAGACAACTTTTGTCATATCAATTTAATGTTAGTGAAATCCGTGGTCAAGGTCATAATGGTATTAGCAACATGAGAAGGGAATGGAACAAATTACAAGCACTTGTTCTTAAGAATTATCCACATATCATGTTCGTTGCTTTGCTCATAGATTAGTTACTTGATTATTTATCTATTCTTTTCTTCAGTTATACTCTTTAATGTTTAATACGGTTTTGCTTTTTGCTCATAAGTTATAACTTACCTTGGTTTGTGCTTCAAAAGAAGTTATTCTAATACTTCAATTTTTTTACAAACTTAGTTCCTACTATTTATGTAGTTTATGCTTATAGTAAGCGTCATGATGAATTACAAAAGGCAAAGGTTGATGAGTTTAAGAATTTATCGGGATTGAGTGAAATCAATTCGGGAAAAGGATTTAATCAAATGGGACTTTAAGAAGACCCGACGATACACGTTCGGGTTCTTATTTTAACTCTATTTGCAGTTTACTCAATTTGTTTGATGTCACTCATTTTGTTCTTCAAGAACTAATTGAAGATTTATCTTATACTATTTTTTTTTCTCAATTTGAAGATGTTGATGCTGCATAGAGTCATTAGCAATCGTTTGAGTTGTGTTTATTCTTTACTTGATAAAAGAGATCATGAGAAGAACAGACACACTATCTCAAGCCTTACAAACGAAATCTCAAAATATTCCTAATACTATGTAGTTAGTTTCATCAACAAATATAGTCTAAATATTTAAGGAAAAATGGATGTGATTCTTCCTTACACAAGTTACTTTTTATGTGTAAGACTACGTCGTTTGAATGAAAAATATAAATTAAATATTTATAGTTTTTATTGTTTGACTTGATCCGACCCGACCCAAACTAAATCGCCGACTCAATCACCCAAACATACAACCCTGATTCCCCAAACATAGCGGTATAAAAAAATTTGGTCCCGTGATTGTGACTTCTGCTCCTCACTCCTTATACTTTTGTTCAAGTTCTGCCATTGCAGGGTTTTCATTAGCAGCTCATTCTTCTTGGCAGTCAATTTTTTTAGTGTTTCTAGTTGGAGTTTTGGTGCTAGTCAAAAGCTTGTGGTCAACAGTTAACATTTTATAAGTCAACTATAATTCCAATTGGGTTTGGTGATGCTATGAGACTAAGGATGCCCAAAAGAGCTATTGGCAAATGCATATAATATGGAATTGTGATGATATTCTGCCGTTGGGCCACTATAATAAATATTGATAATGAGAGGCAGATTGTGTGAAATTACAGGAGTACAGCTAGAACAGAACAATGATAATTTCTTTTGTTATGATTCTTGAGGGCAAGAATCTTTATGGGAGTATGTTACATATTAAATAGTAGAGGGGTTATATTGTAATTACTTCATAGTATAGCGTATCTTTTGTTAGTTGTAATTTGGTTGTCTACATAATCACAGAATGAACCATAATGAAGCTAGCGAATGATTTTGAGATTAATATTCTTCTCCATGATTCTTTTTCTTCCTCTATCTTTCGCTCTTAATGTTCTTGATCACTAATTGTGTTCATAACAAAACATTCAAGGCTTTTGTGCTGAAAACATGATGAAAGCTTGCTGAACTTTGCATGTGTAATTTGTGAAACCACATGATCTGATCAAGTCTTCAATCTCTTCTTCGGTTAAGTAGTTGTAATCCCCAGCAATCCTCTGCCATACAACAAAACCAATTGCAAATAAAAATCAATGATAATGAAACATATGTGACTTGGTTTACAAAATGTAAGATACATAAAATGTATGAACACTCAATTCTCATTATTCATTTTCCCTAAATTTACATTTGAAACATGTTAAAAGTTATATGTTTTGACCTGCCACCGATCCACCCAGTCGAACACCTCTAGGCACCAAAAGTTTAGGCCCTGGTATTTTATCTAATTTTGATAATGATTTTAGTTCGTATTTGTAACTATGGATCACGTTCTACTACGACGGGACATCGGGATGGGGAACCCTCAAAATGCAAAATTATGACATCCAAAAGCTTTTTGAAGATACTAACTTAAGAAAACATCTCAATAGAGGTAACAAAAAGTAATCATCTACCTGATCAAATGGCCTTAGTATAGCAGGAGTTGATGAAGTTGATCGTAGAAATGTTGTACCAACAAACACACCACCACTTCGCAACACACGATTAATTTCTGCAATCTATAAGTGTAAAAACATTAAATCGAGAGCTCAAGGAAGCCAAAAGGCTTAAAAGAAAATTGAACCAACTGTAGATTCCAAGAAGGTGAAAATGTGAAGATTATCAACAAGATTATGATGATTATGCTGCGCCTTTAATAACAAGTAAGACCAAGGGTGTTGATCTTCTCACATTGGCTGGGTTATATCATTGAATCCAAACACAACATATATATTTATTCATGTTAAAAGACATAAACCCTAACCTAGACGTATGAAAAATCATGTAACACGCACACAAGCCGCCTAACCCATTCACACAAACGAGTCAAATGGTGGGATAGGTTGTGAACGGGCCATAATCAAGTTGTAACATGTTAAACGGGTTGGAGAATTGTGATAAATAGGTAGTTTAATAAATGTTGATGGGTTGACCCGCTTAGTTAAATAGGTTAAATATATCAACCTTCTCATTGGGAGAAGCCTCCTTATCTCATGAGATAAAGGTAAGGTTTGCCCTCATCTCAACCTCCCAAAAATCATAGTATTATGAGTGATATATAACTAGATAGTTACTTAGTTAGTAAAGATGCCAACCCGAGCATGACCCATTTAATTAAACTTGTTAACAAGTCAACATGAACACAACATGTTTTTAGATATGTTAGACGTGAAAACCCAAAATCTGATTATTTTAACCCAAATTTGATTATTTTCTTGTCGTGTTAGGAAATATCACCCCTTAAGTAATATAATCATGTTGATGTACTTTTGTAAGTCTAAACATATATATATATATAAATAATTATTAAATTCGACCCTAAAAGTCAAAAGATAACATACTGCATTTGAAGGAGATGGCCAACAATGTAAAGCTGCACCAGCATGAACTGCATCAATTGAACCAGATTGGAATGGAAGCCTGGAAACATCTGCCCTCACAAGTGCAAGATTGCTGTAATTTAAAAGAACGTAAGTTAACCGCGATGAAACTCTTTATAGAAAACACTGGGAAAAGAACATACGAGCTTAGAATTGTATCATCCGCTTTTATAAAATCATAAGTTTGACGAAGCATATTTTCGGAAAAATCAAGAGCTACGACTTTTGAGTAGGTCCCCGATTTTGCAAATTTGCGGGAAAACAAACCACTCCCACAACTAACATCTACTAAAGTCCCACCTTCAGCTGGCTTGAAGTACTCCTGAGCCATATTGAACTGCAGGACCAGAAATTTGAGTAATAAGTTGGTGTTTAACTAAGCACATAGTTTAGATGTAATTTGACTTGACTAGTTGCCACTTTAAAATTTTAACATATAGTTTAATAATGTTAAACTGGGAGAATCTTGTGGATATAGATCACTTTCATTGATTCTTTCTAACAAGAGGTGGCAAAATGGGCTGGTATAGGTCTAAAGTGGTCAGCACAAAACACTTTTAGTCCATAACTTTTTGGTTTTAAAAAACAGATAATTGTGCCATATAAAATTAGTAAAATTATATTCTCTAGTAGTCTAACTTTCTGAATAAAACAATTTAGACAGGTTTATGCGTTAAACAGAAGTTGGGGCGTCTTTCAAGACGTTCAACCCATTTAACTCGATTTCGTTTTAAGACAACTATTGTACCATTTACCATCAAAGGTAGAACATAACCTGAGTTGACCCTTCATAGGTAAAAGGGTTGAAATTGTATTTTTTGTTTATAATAATGATAATGGATCAGGTTAATACAAAAGACTTTTATCCATAACTTTAACAAATTTAATAAACTAATAAACAGGCAAACAACCCAGTAAGTTTGATAACTAGTAAGCATGCCAAATATGATTACCAAAGTAATGTCATTTCAATAATATTATTTTCTTTCACATAGATAATATAGAAGGTTTATGCATTAAGAATACAATTCCGAAGACTTCAAAATGTTCGACTAGGTTGACTAAATCTTTTTGGGGCAACTTTTAAATTTTATATGCGTGACCCATTTGAGATAAAACATAACATGAATCAACCCCACTCATAAGTAAACATGTCAAAATCGCCACTGTATTTATAAAGATAACAATGGGTGAATATGAAATTTGGTATAGAAAGTCAGCAATTTTCATGGGATGGAGGAAGCAGAACAATATAATCACACTAATAGGAATCAAATAATATAAATGATATTAATAAGGATTATAGGAAACAAAATAACCTCCTCATCCGGACCGGGAAAACCCCTAAGGTTGAAATTTTGACGCCATCCACGTTCATACAAAAATGAAACTAAAGGGCTCCTTATGAAAATATGAGACCAATGTCAGCATGATGTGTTTTAAAGAGAAAAAGTATAACTGACACAATGTTACATGATAAAATCCTCACAATATTTGAATGAAAACACAATTAAATACAACATGTTTGTACCGAAATAACTCAGTCCGAGAAGGTTGTGCTTCAACATATTCTTTTGCGCCAGCAATTAGAGTAAGATCAAGATACATGTTTTTGCTTGAATATGATTTATTGCACTTTATACATTTAAAACCTGAACGGTAGATTGCAGGCCTGCAAGATTCAAGATTTTCAGTGAAAAGGTGTGCTCAATCTTGTGCAGGATTAGACATGGAAAACTCGACCTGTTTACTTGTTAAGGGTCGATTCGAGTTAATGTTTTATCTATTATAGTCAAACGTGTCAGATAAATAGAACTAGCTTTAAAGAAAACAGGTCGAAAGTCATCAAAGTGTATTTTTATAGCATAAAACCTATTAAATCATTTTATTCAAAAGATAAAATAAAACTAAAACAACCATACTTTTTATTATTAAGTATTAGTGTATCATATGCAAATAATTAATAAAAAGGTACAATATTTGGATAAATCAACTCTCGTTATTTACTTGTTACCCAACCCACTAGACCTGCCGATTTGCCACCTCTATGAAATATCATCACCAAATTAGCAAAGATGTATCCAACTTACAAATTGAAACCAGGAGGACCTTTTCGTATAAGCGGTTCGAAACAAACAGGACATGCAAACAACTCAACTTCCACTGAATCTTGGGGCTGAGTGATTGTCTCCTGCAACTATGAAATAATTTATTAATACTAAGGCCAAATGTAAAATTAATAATCAGTGATGCAATAATAACAACAACAGAAAAGAAAACCATGATTTATGTATTGCATAATTCCAGCAAACTGATGGCCTCCCGTAATGAATACATGAATTATGACCTTTGAGGTTTTATGAGTCACAAGCAAGATGCAATATTGATGATAGACTTATTATAAAGAAGAGGATAAAAACGATAACGCTAGACACAGAAGTGACTTGAAGACAGTTTCCCTATCTTCAAACTGAAATAACAAACTCATGTCAAGTTCGAGTCAAAAAATGCCATAACTGAACGGAAAACTCATATGATTTACATAGAAGCATGCACACAAGGGGCAGGATCACTGATAGAACCCGAGTCGGCAAGCTTTAATTACTAAAAAGAAACAAGATCAGCAATCCTCTTCGAGAGGGACATTTCTCCAGAAATACAACTTATAAAATCCAAAATACTCCTCTGCTCCACTAGAAAATCAAACAAATATAAATAAGGTAACATGCTATTAACTACCCCACTAAAACTACTGCTTTTGACTAAACCAGAACAGTGTCCGATGACCAACTGGATCTGCTCCAACACGACGGGGTTCCGCCTGCGGTCTGTATCAATCACTCTAATGTGAGTTTTGAGTTGCATACAGAAAATTATAGAATTTGGGGGGCAAATAGATTATACTTATTTGAACTAATAAAGTCCAGAGATTTGGGAGAGTAGAATTACACTAATAACACACATGTATATTCATTCATCGTCTTCAAATGAGGCAATACATAGATATTTGTAGGTGTCAGTGGTTGCCTTCAATAGTCACAACCATTTACATTTTGGCGCCATAAATAACTACCATATAACTACCCTAAGAGAAATCAGTTTAGACACATACATACCGACATAATACATAGGTTAAATAATAATGTTTCTTTCATGTGAAGGTTTAATTGCTAACAAAAGGGCTAAGATGATGGTCTGAATCAACCAGATGAAGGGACACTTATTCAATAGTAGTTCTATGGAAAATGTAGGCCTTAAGATACTCGAATGATGGCCATATCACTAACGGTGCATAATCATAGGATGGAAGACACCTAGGAAACGGGATTCACATAATCGACACATGCAGGCCAAGTCTCGTAATCAAGAAAATAGTAGTCACTAAGTTGTCGAAAATGTCTACTTCTAACATAAACACAATTTGTTAAAAGTACCAATGGGATTGAATGATTGATTCTTTTTCTTTGCCTATCCATAATCATACAGAAGCCTAAACAAAGCATAATGAATTACAAAACCTATCGAACTAATATACACAATGAACAATAACAACTCAATTTAAAACCCTAATTGGATCAAAATTCCAATTTCCATTCAAAACACAATATCCCCAAATAAATTATTGCATAAACATCAAACATTGTTACACTATCCAACAAGATTAGATAACTTCCATACCCTAAAATCAACAAACAAACTACAGCAGTATCATCATTATGTAGTAAAGAAAGCCCAACTGTTTGTGCTAATGCCAGTGAGAACCAAATTACCGATTCTGTGGCAACAAGAGCCGAAATCGGTCGAACCCTGAAAGATGAGTACTTGAACGAAGATCGGAAGTGGGTGTGGTTCAAAACAGAGGGAAGTTTAGGAAGAATCAAGGTGCGATGATGAAGAGGGTGGAGCATTTCATTTAGAGATGAAGATACTGTGGTCGCCATGGATGGTGAGTTTATTGATGTTTATGTGGTTTTCTTTTGTTGAATTGGTGTCGTACGTACATGAAGAGGCCTATGTATACAGGTAGTTTCATGATGGAGAAGAAGACTGATGAAATTTGGTGTTCTTGTTTCATGGGTTTTTGTTTGTGTGGTGATCACAACTCACAAGAGAGGGGGGCTGGTGGGGGGCATTTTGGAACGGAGAAACTATCTTTTCGGTTGAGGATGTTTGATTGCCACGTCATCCGGTTTAGCCACCTATTCACTTTATTTAAACAATATTCATTTTATTTCATATGCTATAATTTATATTAAGTTCGAATCTCGTATAATATACGGAATGAATAAATAAAAAAATTACAATCAACTATTAAAATTTATGAAATTATAAAATGATATATTAAAATAAAGTAATATTAAATTAGGTATGAGTAAGAATTATATATATATATATATTATATATATATAATAATTACCAACTTTGTTATGTATTATAAGTTGTACAACATACTTTTAATGGTTGTACCTATATTTTGTCTTATCTGTTCTAATATTTAACTTCTATTTTAACTCAATATTTTTATATAAAAATTTTCATATTACATTTCAGTCTACATTTTGCGAGTTAACAAATCACAGCGTGCGTGTGTGGTTCAAGATTTTTACGCTTATTTTTTTCTCATTTAACGGTTCTGTCGCAACACACTGATCCCAAATCGACTTACTTATTGTTATATATGTTTTATGTTCGCCTAACAAAGGTGTGTCATCAGTGCAATGTTTTGGTTGTTAGTCGCTAAAGATGGTGTGTCTTTGGTGCTACTTGACATAGTTTTACGTTTCTCATGACAACGCGGAGGCTTAATACTAATTTTAAATAACAAAAGGATGATATCATTTTTAAAATATTTTTTTAATTTCTTTAAAAAAAGATAAACACTTTATTTCAAACAAACTCTCTTTAAAAGAGTCAATTTAAAAATTTTCCATCATAACTTTGAATTTTAATTATTTTTGGCTCATATATATATTTTTTAAAAACTTAGGTTTTAAATTATTCTATGTCTTTAAAAAGTTTGATGTTTTTAAAAAAGTATTTTTTTTAAAATTGCATTTATAAAAAAAATTAATTTATTAAAAAATATTATTAATATGAAAAAGAATTATATAATATCATTACTTAGTAATTCATATATATCTATTTAATAGGAAAGAAAATCGAGAAAGTTAGAATTAGATGCCCTAAAATCATGTCATGCGTGTCAAAAAACCTTCTTGTATTAACATATCGACTAGGTTAAATAGTCGTATGCTATACGGGTTGAAAAAAAATTCTTATATCATTTCTTTACTTTAATAAAAAGGTAATTGGGGTTGTACATGATATGTTTTAACGCTATTGTTGCAGCATGGAAAATTGTTATGCCAATGTTTGCTTTATTTTCCCGTTTAATTTAAACATAAAGATTGTTACACACGGACCCTCTAGTACCCAAAAAACTCGACCCTTTTCTAACACCCCAATCTTAAAACACAACCCTTAATCCTTTTCTCTTTACCTTCCGCTGCTCAATAAAGATTACTCCTATCCAAATCGACTATCAAGCTTCATCCTAATCAACATGAATAGTAATTCCTTCCTCTATCGCCATTATACCCTATTCTTTTTCTGTGTTTGATGATCGATATGTATTTTGTTACAATCAAAATAAAAATGGTTGATGATTTTGTCTATTGATACTTTGTTGCATTTAAATATGTTGACCCATTTAAAGTTTGTTGAAGATGGTCAATGCAACAGTTTAACAATGTAGAGAGACTTAGAACACTTAGCAGATCAAAATAGGGAACCATTTAGAATAAAACAATGAACATACGTAACAAGAACAATAAAGAAAAACACTAAAATATGATTTTCAAGAATGATGTATGTAGAGAATATGCATAGAGGTTGAAGCAACCAAAGACTTTCTGCATGCATGCTGCACAAGTACTGAAGAAGAATGCTTCGGAAGTTTCACACATGCAACAGAAAATTTTCTAAGTGTGAGATCTTTCGAAGTCAAGACCAATATCTTCCGAAGCCAAAGATGAAGTCTTCCGAAGCTTCAAAGACAAAGTCTTCCGAAGCCTCAACTCATGAAGACAGATTTCTTCCGAAGACTTTTAGTAACATGCTTTATCTGATGTACTATTTCATAAAGTTGGACACCTTTTCGCTGCATCTCTGTAAAGTCACCAACTTACATGAGTTGGTGAAAAGGTCCATGCTTTTGGTAACCGTACATTGAGGTCTTGAGACTGTAACTTTCTACTTCATGTACTTTATCCTTTTTGTAATAGATAAGGATGTGAGCTATGGCATGTCATAGTCACAAAGTCAAAAAGGCAACCTGCCTCTTTGACTCTACAATTGATTTTGTTTTGAGTCTAGTCAATTGTATCCAGTTGGCTTTCAAAGTATGGCCGGCTGTAGGATGAAGTATAAGTATCTCATGTTCTTGTATCTTTTCCATATGCTTTGTAACACTTGTAATAGAACATAGAGAAAGCAATATACTGTAATCTTGAAAACCATATACTTGTGCTCTTGTGTTCTGTCTCTTACATTACTTGTGTTCATACTGTCTTATTGTGGTTAATCCAGTTCACTATTTGTTTGAGTTTAGTTAATCTCCTCTTTGTGTTGTTGAGTTGTAAGTGAACCCCCTTCACCGGTCCTGCATTTGATATCAGAGCTTTCCAGGCTCTTGATATAAGATCTCACCATCTTAAGATCCTTCACACATACAAATACTAAACTTTTCAAATGGCAGCCATTTCCAAGACTGATATGGAAACTGGAACCATGAATAAGTCCCCATTGATCACTCTTGATGACTTTGATACCTGGTGCCTGAGAATGGAAGGTTTTATCAGGTCTCTAGACTCAAGAATGTGGGAGTCTGTTGAGAATGGACATTATATACCTAGCACCCCTCTGCTACCGGTGCTGGTATGATCCCCAAGGCTATGGCAAACTACTCTGATGAAGACAGGAAGAGAGTAGAGATTGATAGAAAAGCCATGACAGCCCTTCAGACTGCTTTTCCAAACTCCGTATACAGAGGTTTCAAGAAGTACAAAACAGCCAAGTAGTTGTGGGATGCACTGAAACTGATGTATGAGGGTTCCTCTGAAGCCAAGGAGAACAAGAAAGATCTCCTGAAGTAGTAGTTTGAAAACTTCGCCTTCAAAACAGGTGAAACCATGACTCGGCAATACTTCAGGTATGTTGAGATTGTGGATACCCTTGTGGATGGAGGAGTTCCTCTTGAGAACAGGGAATTGTAAGGAAGTTCATGTCCTCACTTCCTAGGCAGTGGACACACTATTGTGTGATGATCAAGAGGACTGAGAATCTAAAAACTCTTACTCTGACAGAGTTATATGGGATTCTCAATGGCTACCAGATGGAGATGAACATGTAAGGTCCATCCGGCAACTCCAACAATCAAATAGGTTCAGCCCTGCATGTGGTTGAAAGGGATAGCATAGAACCCCAACATCATCTCATATGCTATCCTGACAACTCACCAAAGCATCCTTTCATCACCTTCCCAGAGACACCAAGGGAGAACTACACCCAAGGAAGCCCATTCCAAGAGACAAGCTCTTCTCAAGCTTTTATGTCTTCTGATGAAAGCTGTGGCAACTCTCTTTTCACTCTTGAAGACCTGGACTGTATTCATCCAGATGATTTGGAATACATGGAAATAGTCCAGCAAATGGCTTTTCTCACTCACAGAGCCAAGAAGTTCTACAAGAGAACTAGAAGGAAGTTTCCAAGCATACAACCAATGGAAAGTTTGGCCTGGACTAAGGCAAAGTCAAATGTTACAACTGTAACTTGATGGGCCACTTTGCCAGGGAGTGTAAGGCACCTAGAACAAATGGTGGCCAAACACAGTCCAGACCCAACTACACTGACAAAGCCCCCCAGAATGAGAAGCCAAAGCAGCAGGCTACTGTTGTCGTTGAAGAATGAGGCTTTGACTGGAGCTTTCAGGTGGAAGATGCTTCTCCAAACCAAGCACTGATGGCAGATCATGATGAAGCCAATGTATTGGAACATCTCTATACCCCTGAATGCATTGCTAAAGTTAATAGATACAGGTCCTATAACTTAGAGATGAGATCTGATCTTGAGTCCTTAAACATTTTAAAAGCTGATTTTAGAAAGTCTGAAAATGATTATAAACTGAAGATAGAAGACTTAGAGAAAAAAATTTCAGTTCTAAAAGATGAGTATACAAATTTTAGGACTCAAATCAAGGATCTCATAACCAAGTTAACTAAGTGCCAGGCTGAGCTTGTGATCAGCAAAGCCAGGGCAGACAAGTGTTTTCTTGAAGAAGAGACCTTCAAGAACATGATATCCTTATCCCTGCACAACAAAGTGTGCTATCAAAACAAGCAGGGACTAGGATCAAATGAGATAGCTCCTCCACACACAATCTTGTCTGTAAGATCACCTAGGTGTGAAACTTGTGAAAATGAGTTTCCTCTTATAGATCCTTTAAATGAAGAGGATGAAGAAGTGATAGTGAAGAATTTCTCTGAAAAAAGTGAAGAGGAGGATTTTAAGAAGGGCCACTATCCTTCTGAGGAGAAGAAGAAGACTGTGATGACTAAATCAATGAGGAAAAACTTGATCAGAAAGAGCAAGAGGAAAGCAAGGAAGGCTCAAGAGATCAAGGCTACTTTTGACTCCAAGCAAAACAAGTGTTTATCTCTACAGGATTTGAAGTAGTAAAGACTGAAGACATCAACCTAAACTCTTCTGCTAAGAGTTTTGGTTTTTGTTCAAATCATCTCAGTACCAAGAAGAAGACTGATCTGCTGTGCACCACTGCTGCACAGCCTGGACCATCAAACTCCAAGAACAGTTCCCAGCCCAAAAGGACTGTCTCAGCATCTGCAAAGATGAAGGTGGAGAGGGGATGTGACCAAAGTCACTCTTGTTCCCAGCAGAAGGCTCTTGGGAAGAAGAAAATTGAGTGTGTCATGTGCGAAAGTACTGCTCATCTTGCTAAGGATTGTCCATATAATCCTAAAGTTACTCTTCACATGACCAAGACAAAGACTTCCAAGAGTTCCAAGAAGATTCAAGCTTCGGAAGGAAAATCTGTTTCCTTCGGAAGCCCTAAATCTAAGAAGAAGGCAAGTGGAAACTTGCCTTCGGAAGAAAAGTTGGTCTCAGAAGGACGGAATACTTCCGAAGCACTAAAGTCTGCTGCAGTGTCTGCATATTCTTCCGAAGGCTCATTCATCAAAACTTCTGAAGTATCAAAAGCTTCCGAAGTATTGAAGGTCAAGTCCAATACTCAAAGGTGGTGTGGAAGTCTAAGAAAGACCAAGTGACTGAGAATTCTCCATCAACAACTCAAGATCCTCCTTGCACAACCATAGTATCTATTACTGTTGCATTACCTTCTGTTTTTCTTAATGAGCCCAAGACAAGTAAGGCTTGGTTTCCAAATGTAACTAATCATTTTCCTTGTGCAGGGACAGCTGAAGACAAACAAAAATGTCTGGATCATAGATAGTGGTTGTTCCAGGCACATGACAAGCAATAGGTCACTACTCTAGAACTTTGAAAGGATTGATGGAGGGCCAGTTGCTTTTGTAGGAGATGAAGGTGGTTACATTTATGGAAGGGTCAAGGTCACAAATGGTAAGCTCAGCATTGAAAAGGTAAACTTTATCAATGAGCTTGGGTACAATCTTCTGAGTGTATCCCAATTTTGCGATCAGAGTCATAACATGCTCTTTACTGAGCATGAGTGCATTGTTCTCAAGCCCGGGGTGGTCATTCCTTAAGAGCATATTCTGCTTAGAGCCCCCAGGAAAGGGAACATGTACAAGATGGATTTGCAAGAAACATCTCCCTCTAGAGAAGTTTCATGCTTTCTATCTAAAGCCAATAGTGATGAGTCTTTCCTATGGCATAAAAGAATGTGCCATGTAAACTTTAAAAACATGAATAAACTTATAAGAATGATTTGGTAACTAAAATGCCAAAGAAAGAGTTTACAAGTGATGATCACTGTGTTGCATGCCTGAAAGGGAAGCAACATAAGGTATCTCACAAGCCTAAGGAAAGGAACTCCATCATTACACCCCTACACTTGTTACATATGGATCTTTGGCCCCACCAGTGTAACAAGTCTAGGAAGGGCCTCTTACTGTTTAGTAATCACAGATGAATTTACAAGATTCACTTGGGTCTTCTTCCTTAGAACTAAGGATGAGACTCTTGAGATTCTGAAGAGTTTCATCTTGAAGATTGAGAATCAATCTGATCACAAGGTCAAAATCATAAGATGTGATCAGGGAACTGAATTCAAGAACTAAATCCTTGATGCATTTTGTGATGAAAAAGGTATTTCAAGACAATACAGTGCTCCAAGGACTCCTCAGCAGAATGGTGTTGCTAAGTGGAGAAACAGGACACTGATTGAAGCTGCAAGAACTATGTTGTCTGACTCTAAGCTGCCCATCACCTTCTGGGCAAAGGCAGTCAACACTACCTGCTATGTGTAGAATAGAGTTTTAGTAGTTAAGACTCATGGCAAGACTCCTTATGAACTTTGGCACAAGAGGAAACCTTTCATTGGTTTTCTCAGGTTATTTGGATGTACTTGCACCATCTTGAATACCAAGGATCAAATTGCCAAATTTGCTGAGAAATCAGATGATGGACACTTTATTGGATACTCTTCCCAAACTAAGGCTTACAGAGTATACAATCTCAAAACTAGAATTGCTGAGGAGTTAGCCAATGTGACTTTTAATGAACACACACCCTGTGTGGCTGGTTCTGGTCCTGATTGGCTCTTTGATCTTGATTTAGTTACCAACTGTTTTAACAAATCTTGTGAGACTTTTTCAAGATCTGCAGAAAATCTAAATAAAGGTGATCCTGATCCAAGATTTGAGCTGAGAAGACCTTCAAGTAATACATCTTCAGCTCCAGTTGGAACTACTTCTACAAATGAGGTTTTCATCAACACCACAATGACAAACTCAGCTGATACATCTGGTATGCCTTCAAATTCCAGCTCAGAGGCTTCACCACCAGATAAGGATGCTTCAATTGTAGAAGACAATGATGGTAGTGGTGAAAGTGATCAAGATTTTCTTGATGCTGATAACCACTCCATAGATGATAACATCAATGATGTCACACACTCCTTAGATGAAGTCTCTCTTGATAAGTGTGCAGATGTGGTGGGTGAAACTTCTATGCCAGAGCTAAATTTCTCTAATTTAGATCTTTCTCAGTAACTTGTTGTGATTCCTCAGCTAAGGATCCACAAGTCCCATCCCACCACAAACATCATTAGAGATGTTGTCACAGGGGTAAGAACAAGAGGACAAACCTACAAAGCAAATGTTTGTCTTCACTCTTGTTTCTTATCCCAGATAGAGCCAAATAAAGTTGATAAGGCTCTGAAGGATGGAAGTTGGGTTGAAGCTATGCAAGAGGAGCTGCTTCAATTCAAAAGGCATAAAGTTTGGAACCTTTGTGCTCTTTCTCATGGGAAGACTACCATTGGAACCAAATGGGTGTTTAGGAACAAGAAGAATGATAGAGGCATTATCATCAAGAACAAAGCTAGACTAGTTGTTCAAGGATATGCACAAAAAGAAGGAGTTGACTATACAGATGTCTTTGCTCTTGTAGCAAGACTGGAAGCTGTTAGGATATTCCTGGCATTTGCTGCATCCAAGAACTTCAAGGTCTTTCAACTTGATGTGAAGTGTGCTTTTCTTTATGGAGTGATTGATGAGGAGGTGTATGTCAAACAACCACCTGGTTTTATAGATCCTGATTATGTCTGCAAGCTTGACAAATCTCTTATGGGCTGTATCAAGCATCCAGAAAGTGGTATGAGACACTATTTGAGTATCTTTGCAAACATGGATATAGAAGAGGTACTATAGATGGGACTCTCTTCACCAATGGACAGGGAAATGACATATTGCTAGTTCAAGTATATGTGGATGACATCATCTTCGGTTCAACTAATCCAAAGCTCTGCAAAGACTTTGAGAAGCTGATGAAGGACAGATTTGAAATGAGTGCCATAGGGGAACTCAATTTCTTTCTAGGAATTCAAGTGAAGCAAGTTGAAGATGGCATCTTCATTAGTCAGTCAAAGTTTGTTCAAGACATACTCAAAAGGTTCAACATAACTGATTGTAAGATTGCTAAGACACTCATAGCTAGAAATCACTCCCTTGGACCTGATCTTGAGGGGGAGTGTGTAGATGAGCACTTATACAGGGCTATGATTGGGTCTCTTATGTATCTTACTACTAGCAGGCCTAATATTATGTTTGCTACATGTATTTGTGCAAGAAATCAAGCCAACCTTAAGATGTCTCACCTTATCACAGTCAAGAGGATTCTAAGATAAAAGGTGTTTCAACACTTGGTTTATAGTATCCCAAGAATCCTGACTTCAATCTGTATGCACACACAGATAGTGATTATGGTGGTTGCAACATGACTACAACGTCTACATCTGGGGGATGTCAGTTTCTGGGTGGAAGGGTTGTCTCATGGCAATGCAAGAAACAATCTTGTGTCTCTGCATCAATTGCTGAAGCTGAATACATTGCTGCTGTAAGTTGAATCAGATGCTGGACTATGGGTTCAACTTCAAGGAGACTCTCATTCACATAGACAACAATAATGCTATCTTAATCACAGAGAATCCTTGCAACACTCAAGGACCAAACACATCAATATCACGTATCATCTAATAAGAAATAATTATGAAAAGGGATTAATTAAACTAGTCAAAGTTCACATAGATGAACAATATGCTGATGTGTTCACAAAGACCTTTGATGTGATTTAAATATCTTGTATCAGCTATTGGGATGATCAACTTTGAGTAGGTTTTTCTTAAACTAATTCTTATTATTTCTTAAAACATGTGTGTCTTAAGTTGTCTAGTTCATCACTTTCATAAGCTCTTGTTTTCTTTGAATGAAAAGCTTTTTGAAGACTTTCCTTAGATTTATGAAAAATTTGATCCTTCGGAAGTTATGTTTTTAACTTCGGAAGAAAATCATGTCTTCAAAACAAATTACTATCTAAGAAAATTTACCTTCGGAAGAGATTTCTAATGTATCTTCCGAAGCTTAAATGACTGTCTAAGACACTTATATGTTTTCAAGGACTTTTTTCTTCCGAAGCAAAATTAACCCTTGGAAGCTTTGTACTTTTGGGTACAATGAATTCAAATTTTAATTTCTCTTCTGAAGCAAAATTTTCAAAACTCTCTGGAAATTCTTCCGAAGTCATTTTAGCTTCAGAAGCTTTTTCATTAAAACTTCCGAAGATAGTTTACCTTCGGAAGCTTCTTGACTTCCAACAAAACTACTTTTTGAGCAAAAGTAAACTATTTTTTCAGAGGTAGGACCGACATTCGGATTTCAAAGTTTATCCTCTTTCATTAAACTTTGTCTGAAATCCTTTTCACATATAAATCTCTCTATCATCAGCTTCTTCCTTCAAACCTAAAACCCCAAATTTCTTTCTGAAATATCTTTCTTCATCCTTAAGCTACCTCACAATGGCCAACCCCACTCACAGCAATGACCCGAACTTCACCATGCAGCTCCACAGGCAACACAACCAGGTTGCTCTGTTAAGCTCTGAGAAAGATCCTTATTTCTCAGAGGTTTGCCGTTTCTTAGCTTTGTCCAACTACTTCACCTCCCTAACCATTGATCTTCCACTTTATGAGGATCATCTGCTTGAATTTTGGAAGACCTGCTAAGAGGTCGTAATGGATGGGGAGAAGGCACCATCTGCCACAGTGCAGGGGAGAATCGTCTTCATCACTCCAGCCATCATCAACATGCATCTTCAGCTGGATGATGAAGAAGGTAAGGTGTTCTTCCCAAAGGAAGCTGTTAATCATTCCTTTGAGCAGATGAGGTATGAGGGAGATTTCTCTGTAAAGACCTTTAGAAAAGGGAAGGTCTCATCCTAGTGGAGATTCCTGCTCTATGTCGTCATCCACAGCTTATCAAACAAGCATGGTGGATGGGACCAGATTCCTGAGGATCTCTCCTTCATATCCATGGAATGATTCAAGGGATCAAGTTCAGGTATTCTGTATTTGTTTATACTAACTTACTTGCAAACTTAGATTCCTTAAAATATTACATGTTTCCTAGATATGTCAGTAATTCTTAACTGTGAACTGGGCTCATAGTTAAGGGGAACAGGTAACATTCTTAAACTGGGACAGATGAAGCCTAGCATCTTTAAAATTCTAAGAAAGCCCACTGTTGGCTTCTCTGGGGTAGAAACACCCTAGTCTCAAAAATGTTAGAGCTCATTGCTCAAGGTGACAACCTAGTAGCACCAGCTAGTGTTGAACCCACACCTGCTACATCCCAAGCACCTACACAGCCACAAATCACCATCACCTACCAAAGAAAATCCAAATGAGCCCCTGCTCATACTATTCAGTCTGTGGAGGCCCCCATACACTCACCCATACAGGAGGAAGTGGAACCTAAAGCTCCCACTTCTCCTTAGGAGCAAACCACTCCCATCTCTTTAAGGATCAGTGTTGAGGTTCCTCATGCTCAGCCTGATGAGCTCATAAGCCAAACTGCCTTAAGCCATCACTCTGAGTCTTAACACTCAAGTGATCAACCTTCAGGGGACGGTTACCATCCCCAGCCTTTAGATCTCAATCAACCAATCCCCAACCTTGACTTCTACATTGATGAAGATCTAGGTTTCAGTGAGTATCATGATTCTCTCTTCTTTTCCCCTACTCAAAGAGAGATGAGTGCTTCTGAGGCTCCTACTTCTAGCCCCCATTAGTCACTTACTGCTGAGGTGGACACTTCTGAACCTGTTCAGGATATCCATATGGAAGAGGCTCTCACTTTTGAAAGTGATTACATTATTAAGACCTCAACCATGGCAACTCAACCCACTAGAATCTCAACTAAGACTGCCAGTGAGCAGAGAAAATCCAGCAGCCAAGAACCTAAAGCTGGTGGTGAGAGAGAGGACTTTGGTCCAATCATCTCATCCCCCAATGATTCTTCTGATGAAGATGAGGGGAATTTAAGACTAAAGGTGCACAAACTGTCCAAAATATGCACCTATTTAGTCTCCAAGGTTAGTCACCTTGAATCTCAAGTGACTACCTTGCATAACAGGGTGAATGATCAGCAACTTCAGATTTCATATCTTAAGGAAAAACTAGTTGGGAGGCCTTTAGGAAGAGCTCAACCAGGAACACAAGAACCTGTGCATGTGATTGACCTAACTCCTGGCTCACCTATGCAAGTGGGTAATGCTACTAAAAAGGGGGAGAAAGTCATTACAGCTATAGAACCTAGGAGTTCTTCAGAGAGGATGGACACTAAGGACTCACCATCCTCACTTGTAATTGTGCATTCTCAGCAACCTCCTCAAATTCACATTGATGTGGACTACACATACTCTTTCATACAAAGTCTATTTGAGGATGGGATACCAAGGGCTATGTCATCTCCACCATCTTCCAATCACATCATTAGGTGGAGGTATGACAGCAATAGGAGAGCACTAATCATCATAAAAGTTCAAGGACAACAAGAGATCTTCAATTTTTAGAACCTGAACTATTATGATAGTCTGGATTTAGTCAACATGCCACTTGTCAATCCAAGCTAATCAAGACAAGCTGACAAGTTGGGATAAAGAATCCAAGACAGGATAATTACAGAGTTCAGCCTAAGAAGAAAACTGTAGGAATTAGGCAATGTCATCGGTCAACTGGATGTTGAGGCAGACCTAAGATCAGCTTCATAGGGGAAACCTTGACTGAAGGCCTAGTGACAGAACCTAAGAGCTCAGTCTTATCACCAACAACTACTGCAGAGATCAATGCCCTTTTTGAGACACCTGCTGGTGAAGGTGCTTCTCAACCTCTCTCTGGCCAGAGCTCAGAAATTGCATCAAGTAATGAAGGCCAAAGCTCTTTCCACCCTGAGTCATAAAGGTCTGTGAGTGACAAAAGGAAAAGAAAGATGACATCTGAGGAGATTGAGGAGAGAGAGAGAGAGAGAGAGGAAAAGGAAGCTGAGGGGAGAAAGTTCCTCTTTTGAGTTTGCAAGAGTCATAAAGTCTGCTATCAGGGCTGCCCCCAGACCAGATACTCAAAATGATGAGTTAAGGGCAGTCAGGATAAACTATCTACAGACAAGGAACTATGACATAGACAATGTCATCTCACTCCCCTTAGAAGAGCTAAATGAATTAGTTGACCTGGAAAGGTCAAGGGAGAAGAAGGAGGCAGAAGATGCAGAGCTTCTTGTACAAATCAAAGAAGACAGAAGAAAGAAAAGATTGTACAAGCATGTGCCTACCCTCTCCCCAGTTTAAGAAAGCCCTGCATATGAGGATGTGGTGCAACAAGAACCTCAGCTAGATAAAGAAGAAGAAAGGATCAAAATGATCAACTACTTGAGTGCCACAGGCCTCTATCAGGCAGAAGTACTTCTTCCCTTGTCTTATGACTATATTGAGTTTGAGTATCTCAAACAACTTGAACTTGAGATAGTTAGAGAAAGAAAGACAACTAAAAGGAAGTTGAGGGAAGAAGCTGCTAAGTCAAGAGCCATCATCCACAAAAGCATGAAGAAATCTGCTGCAGGCAGAGGATGATGAGCTTCTTAAGATGTATGGATTCTCCGGAAGGAGACTTGACCCCATATCTCTATCCACTATGGATGAGCATATTAGGTGATCAAGTAGAATATCAAGAGTGGAGAGCTGGTTGACTTACATTCCCCTCCAAGTCAAGCCCCACCTGAAGTGGAGGTTAAGGTTGAACAACCAGAGACATCACAACCTGGACCTCCTGCTGAATCTCAGCAAGCTTCATCTTCTGATCCACAGCAGGGTCAGACTCACTCTCAATCTGAACCTGTAAGAGTTGAAGACCCAACTGAAAAAGACAATGAAGATCAATCAGGTATTGCAGGCCAGTCTTCTCAGTTAAAAGTTGTAAAGAGAAAGAAAATGATGGCTTCTAAACTAAATCCAAAGAAGAAGAAGAAGACTGCATCCTTTTATAAACCTCAGGATGAGTCAGAACATCCTGAGGATGTGCAGCCAGAGGATGCTCCATCATCTCCCATTCAAATAGCTCCTCTTGCATCAAAAAGACCCATCCTATCCTGGACATACACTACAAATCCAGAAAGGTGGCATGTCATCAGAGATCATGGCATTAAGAATGTCTACACTTGGCAAGACATGTTTCAGTTGCCTTTGCATGATCTATTTGATATGAGAAGACATTTTGACAGTCTGAAGGATCCTGATCATCTCATGAAGAAAGGGTTGGTTATCATCCTGATGAGGACTGTTGATATCTGAAGTCTTCAAAAGTTTTGGTAGCATCAACCTAGGGGGAGTTTGTAGAGAATATGCATAGAGGCTAAAGCAACCAAAGACTTTCTGCATGCATGCTGCACAAGTATTGAAGAAGAATGCTTCAAAAGTTTCACACATGCAATAGAAAGATTCTAAGTGTGAGATCTTCCGAAGCCAAGACCAATATCTTCTGAAGCCAAAGATGAAGTCTTCCGAAGCTTTAGAGACAAAGTCTTCCGAAACCTCAACTCATGAAGATAGATTTCTTCCAAAGACTTTTAGTAACATGCTTTATCTGATGTACTATTCCATAAAGCTGGACACCTTTCCGTTGCATCTCTGTAAAGTCACCAACTTACATGAGTTGGTGAAAAGGTCCATGCTTTTGGTAACTATACATTGAGATCTTGAGTCTGTAACTTTCTACTTCATGTACTTTATCCTTTTGTAATAGATAAGAATGTGAGCTATAGCATGTCATAGTCACAAAGTTAAAAAGGAAATCTGCCTTTTTGACTCTACAACTGATTTTGTTTTGAGTCTAGTCAATTGTATCCAGCTGGCTTTCAAAATATGGCCGGCTGTAGGATGTAGTATAAGTATCTCATGTTCTTGTATCTTTTCCATATGCTTTGTAACACTTGTAATAGAACATAGAGAAAGCAATATATTGAAATCTTGAAAACCATATACTTGTGCTCTTGTGTTCTGTCTCTTACATTACTTGTGTTTATAGTGTCTTATTATGGTTAATCCAGTTCACTGTTTGTTTGAGTTTAATTAATCTCCTCTTTGTGTTGTTGTGTTATAAGTGAACCCCCTCACCGGTCCTGCAATGTATATTGCTCTTAAGTTCTTACAAGTGTTATAAAGCTTATCTAAAGATACAAGTACTTGATATACTTTATACTACATCTTACAGTTAACTATACTTTAAAGGCCACCTGAAAACACTAATCTAGACAAGAAGATCAATGTAACGTCAAAAGACAGATTGTCGTTTGACTAGTGACTATGACATACCATAGCTCACATTCTTATCTATTACAAAAAGGATAAAAGTAGAAGAGTAGAAAGTTACAGACAAAAGACCTTAATCTACAATTTTACAAAAGTAAGGACTTTCACCAACTCATATAAGTTGGTGAGTATTCAAAAGTGGTAGTGGAAAGTTGTTCAGATTTTGTCAAAAGATGATTAAGAAAAAGCATGTATTCACTGTCTTCGGAAGAAATCAGTCTTTGTCTTCAGAATACTTTCTCTTTGAAGTTTCGAATACTTCATCTTTGGTCTTTTGGCTCTGGAAGATTTTATAATTATCATAATTCGTTGAGTTTTATCAAATCTTCAGAAGTAACTTCCTTGTACTTCATATGTGCATGCTGAGAGCTCTTTGGTCGTTCTTTGGTTGCATCAGCCTTTAAGTGTAATCCTTACAAACTCCCCCTAGGCTGATGCTACCAAAACTAAAAGACCTTGGAGTCTTGATCTTCATCTATTAACAGTACTCATCGGGATTAAGACTAGTCCCTTAATCATCAATTGGTCAACATCCCTCAAACTCTCAAAGTATCTCCTTATATCATAGAGATCATGCAGAGAAAGGTCAAAAATGTTTTTCTAGAAATAGATGTCTTCACCTTCTTGATGTCTAGTGACATACTATTTGTCTGGATTAGTAGCAAATATGCGAGACAAGATGGGTCTCTCAGCAGCAACACGCTCTATTATAAGTAGACTTTGTTGAGCAACCTCTTCTTGAGCACCCTCAGGATGTTTACCCATTATGAGGTGCAAAGGTGGATGCCATGGACTTCTTCTTATTGTCCCTTCTTATGGCCATCCTTTTTACTTTTTTATTTTAACTGAGGAGACTGGCCTATAGTACTAGATTGTTCTTATTCGTCTTCCTTAGCTGGGTCTTTGTCCTTCACAGTTTTGGAAGGAGAAGGTCAGGACCCTTTTGTGGATCAGAAGATAAATTTGGCTATGATGCAGCACTAGGTCCAGGTTGTGTTGTCTCTTGTGGTTTAACTTTGACCTCAACTTTAGGTGTAACCTGAATTGGTGGAGAATGCAAGTCAACAAGCTCACCCCTTTTGATTTTCTGCTTGATCATTCTAATGCTCATCCATAGTGGATAGAGACATTGGACCAAGTCTCTTTTCAAAGAATCCATACAGCTTTAAGAAGCTCACCATCTTTTTTCTATCATTAGACTTCTTTAAATTTTCTCCAATGATGGCTCTTGACTTTGCAGCCTCTTCCCATATCTTTCTCTTAGAAACTTTTACTCTTTTAGCACTTGTTGCTCAAGTTGTTTGAGGTATTCAAACTCAATATATTCATATGATAAGAGAAGGAGGTTTTCTGTCTAATAGAGACTTGTGACACTCATGTAGGTTATCATGTTTTGTCTATCTTGTTTCCTACCTACCTAAGTTTATTGCTCAATAGCCATAACCTCTTTCTTAGGGCTTTCCTAAACTAGGGAGAGAGTAGAAGCTTTGTATAGTCTTTTTCTTCTCCTTTCTTTCTTAATTTTGAGAAGCAATTCTATATCCACAATCTCCTTTCTCTCCTTTGACAACTCATTATCATCCGGTTCATTCGGTTCTTCTAAGATAAGAGAGATGGGTTAATAAATGTTGTAATTTCTTGTCTCCAGATAGTTCAATTTGGTTGCCCTTAACTCATTATCTTAAGTGTTTGACCTGGGGGCAGCCGTGAATACAGCTTCCATGAAGCCAATGGTCTTACTTGAACTCTCTCCACTTATCTTCCTTTTCTCTCTCTCTCTCTCCTCTCTCTCTCTCTCTCTTCCTCCTTAATTTTCCTCAAAGATCAACTTCTTATTCCCTTTGTCACTCACACGCTTGTGTGACTTAGGATGAATAGAGCTTTGGCCTTCATTGCTTGATCTGTACTTAAGCTCTGGCCAAGAGAGATTGTGAGACACCTTTACCAGTCGATGCCTCACTAAGGGTAATAGGTTGGAGGACCCTAGAAGGGGGTCAATACAATCAGTCTTATAATAAGGAGAATGTTAAAATATTTAGCAAACAAATAGGGAACTGGGTTTTAGTTTATGATACTAAGGACACAAGTAATTAATAAGACAAAACAAAGAACACGAACAAGATAAGCTTTTGGTTTTCAATAATGTATATTTCTCTCAAGTTTTATTACAAGTGTTACAAGCATAAAAATAAATACAAAAACCTTAGATACTTTATACTACATCATACAGCCGACTATACTTTGAAAACTAGCTGAAAACACTAATCTAAACAACAAGATCAATATATAGTCAAAGGTATATTGCCTTTTGACTTGTGACTATGATATGTAATAGCTCACATTCTAATATATTACAAAAAAGATTAAGATACAAAGTAAAAAGTTACAGACCACAGAACGTACACTACAGTTGACAAAAGCATGAACTTTTTCACCAATTAATATAAGTTGGTGAGTCTTTAGAGTGGCAGCGAAAAGTAGTTCAGTTTTTGTCAAAAAGGTGAACACATAAAACATGTTTTCTCTGTTTTAAAAGGCAATCAGGTTTTAAATGTAATTTTATAAGTGTTTTTAAATGTATTATGTGACATCCGTCATTATCAGGTCCGTCAATTGACTCGAATTCGTTAATTTTCATCATGCTTTTATTATTTTGCGTCATTAGTTCGTTTTCGAATCGAATCTCTTCGTATATTCGTTTCGTGTTAACCCTGATATTATAATAATCTCAATTTGACGAATATGATATAAATGATAATTTATAAAAATTTATTTATTATTAGTGTAATTAATATTATCAACTCTATCATTATTATTAATATTATTAATATTAACATTATAATTAAAGTTTAGGGTTTAAAGTGTAATTTAACTAAATTTAAGTGATTAATTAATTGAAAGTCTAAGGTCCTAAATGTAAATATGAATATTATATATTTTCTAAAATTTGGTCGACCCTAATTGATCCCGTGAAACCGTCGAGACTCCTCCGCCGCACGAACCATTAAAACAATCCTGATTCACTGCCGTTAGCCACCGTCGGTTGCCGTCGTCTTGTCGTTTAGTTGTTTCGCAGGTAACCGATCAACGTGAACCTTGTTTTGTCTCGTTTCATTTCGTTTTGTTTGAGTCGTATATCGGTTCGGTTGTTCGGTTTGATTCATGGGATTATATATGTTGTGTCCGTGCATCGTATGTATGTATATATATGTTGGGTGTGTGCGATGATGTGTGTGTATATATATGCAGCAGTGAATGTATCTATATACCTGTTGTGTGTGTGTGCACCGTAGGTATATGTATATGATGTGTGTTGTGCATGACGGTGAGCGGATATATATATCGTGTGTGTGCGTGTGTATGTATGCGACTTCGGGTGTGTGTTCGTGTGTACGAGTCATTCATGTGTACGTATACACACACACACACATATATATATATACATATATATACGTATATATGTATACGTATATATGTATACGTATATACATATATATATATGTACATATATGTATACATATACATATATATACATATAATACATATATATATACGTATATATATATGTATATATATATACATATATATTTATATATGTATACGTCTATATATACGTATATATATATGTATATATCTATATACATATATATTTATATATATATACGTATATATATATATAGATATATATGTATATATATACATATATATATACGTATATATATATATACACGTATATATATATTATATACGTATATACACACACACATATATATACGTATATATGTATATATATATACGTATATACGTATATAATACGTATATACGTATATATATCGTATATACGTATATAGATACGTATATACGTATATGTATATATATATATATGTATATACACACACATATATATATACGTATATACGTATATATATACGTATATACGTATATATATACGTATATACGTATATATATACGTATATACGTATATAGATACGTATATACGTATATAGATACGTATATACGTATATAGATACGTATATACGTATATACGTATCTATATACATATATATCTATATATACGTATATATAGATATATATACGTATATATACGTGTGTGTATATATATATATACACACACACGTATATATATACGTATATACATATATATACGTGTGTATGTGTGTGTGTATATATATTATATATATATATATATATATATATATATATATATAATATATGGGCTTTCAAATGAAAACTAAAATTTTTATAAAAAACTAAAAGAACCAATGATGACCCTAGATTTAATGATCCAGTGGTTGATATATAAAGGGTAAATTTGTAAATCTACAATGCTTAAAAAATGTTGATTAAATGAACAAGGGGCAATATTGGTAACTCAAGTTCAATTGATAAAACTGCCATCCAAACTGCCCCCACTTTCTTCTTTCAAAACTTACCCCAGTGCCAACGTACTAACAAAATCTCCAACATTTATTATATTACAAAAATCTTTTTAACATATAGTGATTAGATCTTTAAGATTACATTTATTATATTTTTAAAATTTTTCCAACTTTTGCAGTTTGCTACCCAACGTTAATTAAAATATATAAATCTACTGCATTTCTCAATAATTTTAAAACTTTTATTTACAAACTATACAGATTTTTACCACATATTAGTTTGAATCATTTTTTTATGTAAAGACTCATGAATGGGGACATCTAAGAAATTTTCAATTCTTTTTTCTTAGTTGCAATTTGATTTTATATTTACACCTAAGCATACAATTATAATTCAAAAACAAAACATATTTCTATTTTCTACAAAATATTTTAAATTTATCATGTAAAGTATATATGCACATACTGCATATAAATCTCCAAATTTATTCATATTTGTATTCCTTGTTTAAGCAAGAGAAAAAAAAAACATAATCAAACATGGGATCATTAGAAACAAACGGATTTTATTTTGGAAAAATAATTTAAATTCGAGGCCAAAACTATTTGTTTGATAACATTCTACTAATCCTCTTAGTTTGTTGTCTCTGATGGTTGCCATCGGAATCAACCACAAAAAAATATGTTTAGTCTTTGGTTCTTATTGGTTTACCTCCTTCATATGTCATCTTTAAATGTCATCATCTTACATTGTTGAGCACACACAACTAACTATTAAAGTTGTATCCAGAGATTGTCATTTGGTCACTAAAGACTTTTTTTTATTTTATACGGATAACCTGCATTCAATATCTCAAATAAGTAAAACAATTACTAATATGCATACACACCTGTAAAAAAAATTAAAGAATGCATGTCTATTAAAGGAAATGAGTTTATTGACAAAATAACTAAGATATAAATGAAATTAGAAAATGTACCATTATATTAAGAAGTTAATACTTTACAACAAATAATAACATGTTGTTCAATTTTCCATCCAGATTAGGTTAAATTATAGTCTTCATTCTGAAAGACCATACGTACAACCAGTTTAAAATCATGCATATATACGTATGGAAGAAATGTGCATATATGTATTTCAAAATATATGTTGTGCATGTGTGCATATTTATGTTTTCTTATCCTCATCATTAAAGGAGCTAGCTTTTAGCTAAAAAATAATATTTTTACAAGTATAAATACTTTGATATCATTATTTATTCAACTATTTTAGGAACCACACATAGATAGATATGATTTGTATTAACCATACTTGTAACTTGATGTTCATTATTTATTGACCCATTACAGGATCCACAGATCAATATGATTTAAACTAACCACACTTAAAAGTTTATGTAAACAAGAGGTGGGAAGATGGACAAATCAGACGACTAAGTAATATGATAAAGCAGTTTCAAGTTTAAACAGGTTGTTTTTGGTATAGTTAAAATGGGCTTGTGTCAGGTGTAAGTATTGATAATATGCATTAATGTATGATGTAATAATTTGCATATAATATTCAAAGAAGATGATGTGTTTGTTTTGGTTTATTTTGGTTTATTTTGTTATGTATTGGGTCTATTCTTTCATAATTAATTTCCTTAGTATGTGTTCTTCACTAACAAAAAATTTAATTGGTAATAATGTATACATTTAGTGGCACTACTGCAATTATGCATTAATGCACATAACACATTTTTTCCTTAATGCTAATTTCGTAATTTTGTATTAAAGTGTACCCTCAGTTTCTTACATGATGATTTGACTTTAAACATGTAGAACTAAAATCGTATTGGTTTGAATGAAATCAGATTGTTAAGAATTAAGAACAAAAATCTGATATCAAGATCATTTGTACATGTTTGTCTACATAACCAAACTTCAAAGCAGGAAATAGAACTATACCATGTGATTCCGGTAACTCAACATATCAAAACATTCTTCATATATAAGATTGCCAACATGACCCGTCATATTGCTAAATGGAATTACTCATCACTGCTTTGCCTTTAATCTGATGTGAAGAATCAGATATCAACATACCAGATAGGATTTTATCTGTATTTAATCCCCCAACTTTATCATCAAAGTCAACATCATACACAACTAGGTCATCGACCACCGTACAATAACACCTCCGGGAACATCTTTTGAGGTGTTGGACGACTCTTGTCATTCAAACATCTTGTGCCATATCTTTTGAGGTTGTTGGATGACTCTTGTCACTCAAACATCCGGTCAGTTGATTCTGCACAATTAACATCTTGTGCGATATCTATCAGGCTTTTTTAAACATTGCCGCCTGATGTACCCTTGAATGTCGGTCTTGTGATTCTATCACTTGATCTCCCGCTTGACTTGTCCCCTGTTCTACATTTCCACCTGCAACAACTCAGATTGTTAATGCATCTCATGATTTGTTTCATCAGTACTATTAATTTGCAATTAATAAGGTAAATGCAAGATGCGTTAATCTTCATGACCCCATATATTACGTCCACAAATTATGCAGGTTTAAATTATTTAGTAGTTCGAACCCATTATGCAAAGATAATCTTCTCAAAATGCGCATGGTCCCGCTGCACTAATCGTTGGTTTGCTGTTTAACAATCAATCTCTTTAGAATATTCTCTATCAACCTTTAATTTTCACTTTTGATGTACCCAATTGTTATGAAATGCATGTATTCAAAGCAGATGATCGTGGTCTAATTTTTACAATGGAGGGAACAGTTAAATCCAAGTCTCAAACTTGGAGTTTTTTAATTTACCATTTTGCCCTTATATGTAAATAACAAAAAAAAGAAATTATTTTCTCAAAAAAATTCTGATTAGTTGAAAATGGTTCTTTTAGTTTTTTCCTTAAAATTGGATTTCATTTGAATGGATCCTTTATATAATATACATATATATATATATGCTTTGTGTGTGCATGTAGTATACGGTGTGTGTTGTATATATATATAGGTGTATGATAGTATATGTATGCATATATATGTGTATTGGTGTGCGACAGTGTGTAAATATATATATATATATATTATATATATATATAAATAATATATATGTATATATATATGTATATATATAGATGTTATAATATATATATATATAGTGTGTGTGTTGTGTGTTTACTGGAGAGTGCATGTGTGTGTTGGTGTGCACATCTATTGCACATAATGTGGTTTATTATTATTATTATCATTATTACTACTACTACTACTATTATTATACTAATATAGTATGTTGGAGCGTATAAGTATTATACAAGTGTTGTGCGTGTGTCGTGCGTCGAACCCGAAACCGACCGAACGTATCTATTCTCTTTAGACTCGTCTTAAGATTTTATTATAATAATTATAGGTGTTTGATCATTCGTTGCTCGCATTCCTTAAAGCTTTTGTTCACGTTATTTTCTTCACATTCCAAGGTGAGTTTCACGGCCCCTTTTTTATTTTAAATATTTATAAACTAGGGGAAAAGTATGCTCACCCTTTTTATGTTGTGAACTTATTTAATTTTTGGGACTGTTACGTTTACCGTTTTGTAAGTATATATCTGGTAGATGCATGAGCTAGCAGTGTGGTTCTTTATTCATAACTATTTAACTCCGGTGTTGGAGCTGATGGACAGGTATTGATAGTACTATTGGGATGACAACCCCACCCTTTTTGTTAGTATACTAGTTGGGACTAACAGTGGCCAGGTACGGGCCTAGGATGAATATGTTTCGACAAGTTTCTATGTGTACGTCATAGGTTTAGTTGTGATGTTCATGATTACATGTGATATTACTTGCTTATAACTGTATGCACTCATCTCCTACCAAAATTTTACACAGCATCAAGTGTTGTTTATTATTTAAACCTGCGAACTCACCAATAATATGTTGACCTTTTGAGCATATCTTTTCAGGTAACAATCATTGAGAATAGATAGAGATTTTGCCTTAGTGACGACCTTAGGATTGCACCATTTAAACTCTTTGGATGTCCTTGACAATTACATTGACTTTTATTTATTATTCACTTTATGTCCACTTGTTCCCGGGTCATGGGATTTATACTTATTTGGTTTGTATGACTATGTCTATCGTGGATTTGACTAACTACGACACAAGTCTCCATTTGTGTTGGGTGACGTCATGACACGTTGACTTTTCTCATTTATTGCATATCTATTAACTAACAATGTGTTATGACGATCTCGCCCGTTACATCCCCGTGTTTTCGCTATAAGCGGGGGTGTGACAAATTGGTATCAGAGACATTGGTTATAGAGAATTAGGTGGATCACTCGACCTAGACTATAACCTAAGAACCTACGTGTAGAATGCATATTAGGATTTATGTGCATTTGGCTATGCGTGTCTGTTCTTTAATTATTGAAACTATTCATGATCTGCAATGGGTTAATAATTTTATTTCACTTCCTATGTTCAACTTTGGATAATTAACTTTTGGTTATCGATCATACCTTTGATACTTCTATCTTGAATAACACTCTGTACTTGACAAGGCGGTTTGATTCGGTTAGGATGAGCTGGGGTTGACCATGCAAAGCAAATTTCAATTACGTGTGCACACGTAAATGCAATTTGTCGTGCATGCGAAGTCTAGTCAATCTTTCCACGAGATAGCAGGCATAGTTAGTACGAATCCACAACTCCTTACCTTAGGACATTAGTGTCATGTTTCTTATGAGACCTTATCATTCTTGATGAATCATTCATCACCTTATTACTTACATGAGTTCTAACACACATAAAGACTTATGGATTATACTGTGACATTGGTCCTAGTCCCTATGAGATAACACCCTCTGTAGCATTTTAATTATTATGCAACCATGTGAATCCAAGGATTGCAATCAGGAATTATCAGCGTTAGTTGATGTCAATTCAACGTTTGCGGAATCAACGTTGGATTGGTTTAATTTTTCGTATTAAATGATTATCAATATCAATAAATATTCAAGAACACGATTGATGAAACACAACTAATGATTTGTTTAAATCAACTGTATTTCATTAAAACACGTCAATGATTACAAATAACTAATGACCGATATTGAAAATTGTGTTGAATGATGTGACGGCTGCTAGGGTTTGATTATGTGATGTTTTGTCGTATTGCTGTTGCTGTTGAACCCGTCCTTTGATTCGAAACATAGGATCCATATATATAGGCAATGATGTTTCTGTTAAGGAAACACCAAATCTCTTAGGATTTGAATTGTTTCTGTTAAGGAATCTCCGGATTTCTTGGGATTCGCATGACTGACTTGTTGACTTGTAACACTTGTATTGTTTGAGTACAAGTGTTTGGACTCCGCAGGAGTATTGTCTTCCATAGATGATTGATCTTCCGAAGCAAATGTTCTTCCGCAGGAATCTTGTTCTTTCGCAACAAATTGTTTCTTCCGAAGCAAATGTTCTTCCGCAGGAATATTGTTCTCCCACAGCAAACTGTTTCTTCCGAAACAAATGTTCTTCCGTAGGAATCTTGTTCTTCCCCGGCAAACTGTTTCTTTTGAAGAAAATGTTCTTCCGCAGCAAACTGTTTCTTCGAAGCAAATGTTCTTCCACAGGAATCTTGTTCTTCCGCAGCAAACAGTTTCTTCCGAAGCAAATGTTCTTCCGCAGTAAACAGTTTCTTCCAAAGCAAACTGTTCTTCCAAAGGAATCTTGACTTGGAATTCTCACTTTACTCCAGTTGATGGTTCATGTGCAAATGATCTTCTGATGTTTGTTACTTGTAAGAAACATATCTACAGAAGAACAAAATGTTAAGTATATTGTTTATACTTAAATGTTCATCCGTATATGATTCTTACACTTAGTCAATTTCACAAATTGATTAAGTATATTGTTTGTACCTGCAAACATACATAAATCAACACACACACACATATATATATGGGTTAACCTATACATTTAATGCATACACAATAATGAATTACAACCATTCATTATAGATATTAATTCAAGTACTAAGCCTATACAAAATTGACTAGATCTACTGATCCTAGACCTAACAAACCAACTGTTTCCTTGAAAAATATTTGGTATTCGCAGGGTTGTAGCTCAGCAATGATACTCACTGCACATGTATTACTTTATTGATTGATTTTAAGATTTGAGGCTTATGTATGTCTTTGAAAAAGTTAGAAAATGCTGCCCAAAAGGATTAACCACAGTTAGTCGTGGTGGTGTTGCCCCAAGAGGTAGAGGTAGAGGTAGAGGAAGAGGTGCAGGAGGTAGGGGTTAAGCACCTGCAGGCGGAAATTAAGGAGGGCATGGTGGTAATAATCAGGGGGTTGGAAACCTTGATATAGCCACCATGATTGCTCAATAACTAGCAGCACTCATCCCGGCCATAGTGGCACAGGTGAGTGACAACATTATGAAGCATAATAATGGGGGTGGTAATGATGACAAGGAATATAGTGATGAAAATGGTGGCCATGAAGAGAAAGACGAAAACGAGAATGGGGATGGAGGAGGAGATAACAATGGGGAAGAAGGTGGAATGGGTAATGTGAACAGTAATGGAAACATGAATGGGAATGACAATGGAGGAATGGTTACTGGTACTTACGAGGAGTTCATGACATGTAAAACCAAAGGAGTTTTATGGAAAAGGTGGAGCCATTTCCTTGACCCGTTGGATTGAGAAGATGGAATCTATGATGGATATTAACAACTGTGCTGACAATCAGAAGGTGAAGTACGCTACATGTTCACCGGTGGGAAAAGCGTTAACATGGTGGAATACCCAAGTGGAGGCTCGAGTTAGGGAGGCAGCAATGGCCATGACTTGCGCGGAATTCAAAGCCTTGCCAACTGAAGAATATTGTCCAATGAATGAAATGTAGAAGTTGGAGCACGAATCCTGGAATCATTTGATGGTAGGGTCGGGTCATGCTGCTTACACCGACTGGTTTCATGAGTTGGAAAGGTTGGTGCCTCACTTGGTGACACCTGAGTCAAAGCGGATTGAGCATTACATTTGGGGTTTAGTACCTCAAATATGTGGTTTGGTGACTACTGCGACACCCCCGACTATACAGAGTGCAATTTTGATGGCGGACACTCTACTGACGAGATGGTAAGAATCGGGGTGCTAGGTAAAGGTAGTGAGAAAAGAAGAGATATGGGGGAATCGAGCAGACAGACAGGGGGAAGATTCGAAAGAAGGAAAAAGTGACTAGAAGCTTTGTGGCGGTGAACCAAGGGAGAAAGGATTATGTCGGGCCACATACTAAATATGGGAAATGTAACTATGATCATCCTCCAACAGCGCCATGTCGAGTTTGTGTGAATTGTAGGCGCCCGTGGCATCTTGCAAAGGACTATAGAGTGGCACCCAATTTGGTTGCACCGATTAATGCAATCAATCTAGCTAGAAACGTTAGGGTTTGCTATGAGTGTGGAAGCCCCGACCATTACCGGAATGTGTGCCCTAGGCTGAATCGGGCACCGGGTCAACAGTGAATAACCAATACCAAGTGATGACAATAGCTGGCAATCAAGGACAAGAAAATCAAGGAAATGTTTCCTGAGGACGTGCGTTTGTGATTGGTGCAAATGATGCGCGCCGGGACTCGAACGTTGTTACAGGTACGTACCATCTCAATAATCATTTTGCATCTGTATTATCTGATATCAGGGCAGACAATAGCTTTGTATCCTCTGAATTTACACCCTTACTTGGTTTGAACCCTAGTTGTTTAGAGATTAGCTATTAGGTAGAAATGGCGAATGGTAAATTTGTGAGAACTAGTAAAATAATTAGAGGATGCACGATTACATTAAAGGATCATGCCTTTAACATAGATTTAATACCTTTCGAATTGGGAAGCTTCGACATAGTGGTGGGAATGGATTGGTTGTCGAAGTGTGGAGCTGAAATTGTTTGCCGAGAAAAGGTGGTGTGAATCCCTATGCCTACTGGTGATGTGCTCAAGATTCAAGGAGAACGACCAGGAATGAGTCTAAGATCATCTCATGTATGAAAACTCGTCGTTGTCTGTAGAAGCAATGTTATGCATTCCTGGAACATGTGGTGGAGAAAAAATCCAAGGAAGGGAAACTGGAAGACATTCCAGTGGTGTGAGATTTTCCAGAAGTATTCCCTGATGATTTGTCCGGTTTACCCCCTCCTCGACAAGTGGAATTCTGCATAGATTTGGTACTTGGAGCGACGCAAGTAGCAAAGATGCCATATCGGTTAGCACTGTCGGAAATGCAAGAATTATCGAGCCAACTACAAGAGTTGGTAGATAAGGGTTTCATACGACCAAGTCACTCGCCATGGGGAGCACCGATACTATTTGTCAAGAAGAAGATGGAACGTTCCGAATGTGCATAGAGTATCGAGAGTTGAATAAACTGACAGTGAAAAATCGATATCCACTTCCTAGGATCGATGCTCTGTTTGATCAATTGTAGGGAGCTTCGTATTTCTCTAAGATCGATCTCCGATCAGGTTATCACCAGTTGCGGGTTCACGAGGAGGATATACCAAAGACAGTGTTTAGAACTCGATATGGGCATTAGGAGTTCTTAGTCACGTTGTTTGGGCTAACCAACGCTCCAGCAGTGTTCATGGATCTTATGAACCGGGTATGCAAACCCTATTTGGATAAGTTTGTAATCTTGTTTATAGGTGACATTCTCATTTATTTTGAATCAAAGGACGACCATGAACAACACCTTCGAGCGATACTCAAATTATTGATGGAAGAGAACTTTACGCTAAGTTCTCGAAGTGTGAATTTTGGTTGCGGGAAGTGAAGTTTTTGGGACACGTGGTTAATGAAAAGGTAATCCACGTTGACCTCGGAAAGATCGAAGCAGTTAAAAAAGAGACGCTCCTAAGACGCCCTCAGAGATACAACAGTTTTTGGGATTGGCTTGTTATTATCAACGATTGATTGCAATTTCTCTAAGATCGCTTAGCCGTTGACTCTGTTAACACAGAAGGATAAGAAGTTTGATTGGAGACATAAACAAGAGGAGGCATTTAAGACGTTGAAGGAAAGGTTATGCAATGCACCGATATTAACCCTCCCATGGGTCAAACGATTTTGTGGTGTTTTGCGATGCATCACATCAGGCCTAGGTTTGTGCTTATGCAAAAGGATAAGGTGATTTCTTATGCCTCATATCAACTTAAGGTTCATGAAAAGAACAATATCACACATGATCTGGAATTAGGCGCAGTGGTGTTTGCACTTAAGATATGGAGGCATTATCTATATGAGACTAAGTGTATTATCTACACTAATCATAAAAGTTTTCAACACATATTTGATCAAAAGGAACTGAATATGCGCCAAAGACGATGGGTGGAACTTCTAAGTGATTACGACTGTGAGATTCGATATCATCCTGGAAAGGCGAACGTAGTAGCTGACGCCTTTAGTAAGAAGGAGCGTGTTAAACCCCTACGAGTGCGAGCATTGGGGATGACCATTCAATCAAGTTTAAAAACGCAAATACTGTTAGCATAGGATGAAGCATTGAAGGAGGAGAATATCATAAATGTGGAGTTCCAAGGGTTAGACAAACAGATGAATTGTAAGGAGGATGGTGTATGGTATTTTTTGGATTGTATATGGGTACCTAAGTGGGGAGATGTTCGAACCCTAGTTATGAACGAAGCGCACAAGTCCAAGTATTTTGTTCATCCTAGTGCAGACACGATGTACCAAGATCTTAAGGAGTTCTATTGGTGGCCAGGTATGAAAAAGGACATTGTAAAGTATGTGAGTGAATGCTTGACTTGTTTGAAAGTCAAAGCGAAACATCAGAAACCGTCAAGTCTGTTGCAACAACCAGAAATTCCTGAATGGAAGTGGGAGAATATAGCAATGGATTTCATCACTAAATTGCCTAGAAGTAATAGTGGGCATGATTCAATTTTGGTTATTGTGGATCGAATGACGAAATCTGCTCATTTCTTGCCTATTTGCGAGGACTATAAAATGGAAAAGTTAGCGAGGTTATATGTGAATGAGATCGTGGCTAGGCATGGAGTGCCTGTGTCAATTATATCAGATCAAGATAATAGATTTACATCATGGTTTTGGAAGACTCTACAGAAGGCGATGGGTACTCGTTTGGACTTAAGTACTGTCTATCATCCACAAATAGACGTCAAAGTGAACGAACGATACAAACTCTAGAAGACATGCTTAGGGCATGTGTGATTGTGTTTGGTGGAGTTGGTATACCCATTTACCGTTGATTGAATTCTCTTATAACAATAGTTATATACGAGCATTGGATGTGCGCCGTTTGAGGCATTCTATGGAAAGAAGTGCATATCTCCGGTGTGTTGGGCGGATGTAGGTGAAAGCCAATTGACAGGCTGGGAGATTATCCAAGAAATGACTAACAAGATATTTCAAATCAAGGATAGCTTAAGGTAGCTCGAGATCGTTAGAAAAGTTACGCTGATAATCATCACAAATCCTTAGAGTTCAACGTTGGTGATCATGTCTTATTGAAAGTTTCTCTGTGAAAAGGAATCGTAAGGTTTGGAAAGAAAGGGAAATTATATGTTTGACCATTCAAGATCACAGAAAGAATTGGTCCCGTAGCGTTATCGATTAAAGTTACATCAAGAACTTAGTGGCGTGCATGATACATTTCACGTATCGAACCTTAAGAAGTGTTTAGCTCATGGATCCCTTCATGTACCAATTGAGGAAATCAAGATTGTGAAACTACATTTTATGGAGGAACCAATAGAAATTATGGACCAAGAAACTACTGCTGCTGCTCCTGCCGCTGCTCCTGCCATTGCTCCTGCCGCTACTCCTACTGTTGTTGTGGAGCATATGTGTTGGAGCATATATAGTCATATATAGTGTGTCCGTCGCTTGTCGAATAGTCTAGGCTTAATGTTATACACCTGATATGTTGTAAACACATGAAACTGGGTCATTCGCAGGAGCATATGCGAATGAGACTCAGTCGTACGACTGAGCCATGCTAATGGACCAGCCGTGCGACTGAGAGATGCGATTGGGACATTCGTAAGACTGGACCATAAGAATGGTCCAGTCGTACGATGAACCATACGCATGGTCCAGTCGTACGATTGGACCATACGCATGGTCCAATCGCACGAATGGGCCCAGTCGCATCTAATATGGGCTGAGGCCTATATATACTAGTTCTAATGTGTAGAAGGGTTAAGGGTTGAGATAGGAGTCTGCCCGGAGCCTAGGGCTACCGGATGAGAGGGGAGATCATGCTCGATCTCCCCTTGCCAAGAGTCTTGATTCTTATGTTGTAACGAACTTGTAATCGTTAGGTTTTATCAATGAAACCATTCAATTATATTCGTGTTATTGTTTGATTTTTGGTTTGTGCTGTTGTTTATCCTTCCGTCAAGAACATGCTCGGATGTTTACCGATCTAGCGACTTCACAATTGGTATCAGAGCCGGTTACTGCTGGAATGATCTAACAATCATTCTAGCAACCCGAGCTCTTGATTTCTGGATTGAATTTCAGATCTTGTCGTTAAACCCACTTCGTGTTCTTTGTGTTTTGCTCAGATCTTGTTACGTGTGTTGCTTCTATGTTGAAATCGAATTCGAAACCACGTTCCTGTCACCCTTTCGAATCTGATGATGTCTACTTTGTTTCGGTTCATGTTGAATTCGTCAGATTAGGGTTTTGGGCAGCCCTGGCGGCTGCAGATCTGAAAATCTGCGTGCAGACCCGTTCATGCGACTGGGCCATGCGAATGGACCATTCGTACGACTGGGCCATGCGAATGGACCATTCGTACGACTGGACCATGCGAATGGACCATTCGTACGACGGACCATGCGAATTAGCCATTCGTACGACTGGACCAGTCGTATGTTCAGTCGTGCGACTGGACTAGTCGTATGTTCAATCGCACGAATGAGCCATCCGCATTGACTCATTCGCATTTGTTCCAGACTAAAAAAAAGAGTCTGGAACAGCTTCTTGCACGGATTTGAAGATGAGCAAAGCATATTCACCCAGAGGTTCGTTTGTCAAATAAGTTCGATGTGTACCCCATTATTCGTCGGATTTCCAGAATAGGTGAATGTAATTGCAACACGAAAGAGAGAAGAGAAGATGTCAGCAGTTGTTGCTGATTTTGTGGGGTAGTCAGGAGCATCTGACTACTTATGGGCCAATCAAGTTATATTTATCCGCACAGAATGGATTCTGCTTCTTAGGGGGAATCCTTGTATATAGAAAGTGAAGACGCAATCAGAAAGTGATGATGTGAACCGGTTTCCGATGATGAATCTTTGTGCGTGCTGATTTGGTTGACATTGTCAGCTGTGGATTGGAACCTTCAACCTTTTGCCCAATACACCGTGTCCAGACGCAAGGAGAGCACAATGTCTATATATTGGGATATGCTGAATGTGAGGGGGATTTCTGCAGGTGGTGATGTTAATCAGGTTAGCCTGTGTGAAGATTGAAGCAATGGAAAACTGTTTGTATCATTATCTGGAAAAATCAGTCATATGGGAAATCTTGCTGCTGTGATGGTGTTCTGCAAAGTGAACGAAAGCTATTGTGCCTAAATTCATTTTCAGGGATGAGGTAGTAACCTGACGGATCGGCAACGTTGACTAAAATGGTTTTCGTTTGATTCTATTGGCAACCAGAGCAAATATTGACTGAAGATTGTAGGAGGTGTTATCTACTATTCGCAAGCAACGTACAAGGGGGAATTTGTTGGAGCATATGTGTTGGAGCATATATAGTCATATATAGTGTCTCCGTCGCTTGTCGAATAGTCTAGGCTTAATGTTATACACCTGATATGGTGTAAACACATGAAACTGGGTCATTCGCAGGAGCATATGCGAATGAGACTCAGTCGTACGACTGAGCCATGCTAATGGACCAGCCGTGCGACTGAGAGATGCGATTGGGACATTCGTAAGACTGAACCATAAGAATGGTCCAGTCGTACGATTGAACCATACGCATGGTCCAGTCGTACGATTGGACCATACGCATGGTCCAATCGCACGAATGGGCCCAGTCGCATCTAATATGGGCCGATGCCTATATATACCAGTTCTAATGTGTAGAAGGGTTAAGGGTTGAGATAGGAGTCTGCCCGGGAGCCTAGGGCTACCGGATGAGAGGGGAGATCATGCTCGATCTCCCCTTGCTAAGAGTCTTGATTCTTATGTTGTAACGAACTTGTAATCGTTAGGTTTTATCAATGAAACCATTCAATTATAGTTCGTGTTATTGTTTGATTTTTGGTTTGTGCTGTTGTTTATCCTTCCGTCAAGAACATGCTCGGATGTTTACCGATCTAACGACTTCACAATTGGTATCAGAGCCGTTACTGCTGGAATGATCTAACAATCCTTCTAGCAACCCGAGCTCTTGATTTCTGGATTGAATTTCAGATCTTGATGTTAAACCCACTTCGTGTTCTTCGTGTTTTGCTCAGATCTTGTTACGTGTGTTGCTTCTATGTTGAAATCGAATTCGAAACCACGTTCCTGTCACCCTTTCGAATCTGATGATGTCTACTTTGCTTCGGAAGCCTTTGTAAGTAGCACCAAAATTTGTCTAAGTGATTTGGTTTTGATTGCACCAGCCTTCTTCTTGATCCAACAAACTCCCCCTAGGCTGATGCTACTAAAACCTCACTTGTTTCTGCTCCTCAAAACTTTTAGCACCAAGGAGAGTAAATACTTATCAGTTTCCTTGTTCTTCCCAGATATGGTGCTGAGAAGTTTGTACAAATCTTTGGTTGACAGGATATCCAGTCTGTCACCTTGAATGATATGTACCCTTTGTTGTGGCCCTCTAAAAAGAGTTAGTTGATGGGAACTATAATCATATTCTCATCAAACTATGGGTTCCAATTCAGGACCCTCCACCATTTGTAGAAAGGCTGTGCCCTTGGTGGGAGGTCTATACTTGTCTTCCCTTCTTCTCAACTTCAACTCTTCTTTAATCTTGGCTTTTGCAGTTAACTCAGCCAGATGAAGATTTCTGAGATGGTTTCTGATGTGAGCAACAGTTTCAGAGTTGGAGGGGTTAGAGAATGGTTTCTCTGCTAACTCAACAATATCAAATATGCTAGAGTGTAGCAGAGAGGTGGCATTCAACCTGTTGACTTCACCATTCTCTCTTTCCACAACAAAGTTGTGAGTAGCTTCATCGAACCTCCACTGGATTATTTTCTTTCTAGGCACAAGAGACTGACTAGGAATCTTGTCCTCTTTCCTTGTATCCAGTAGAGTTACCAGCTTCCTTCTTAATCTCTTCTTTTCATCATTCGGTGAGTGTAAGTTAAGGCCTATAAGTTTTGCAGCATGTTCCAGTGTTCCTCTGGGCAGATCAAGAAATTGATCTCTTGTGAGGGAATGTGAAGATCCATCAACATAGGTTAGTTTAATGGAGTCTTCCTCACAGGAGATATCGCTCAAGGTTGCGCAGTTGGTGAGCCTAGTCTTGATCGTCTTAAACATTTCTAGAGAGAGGTGCTTGGAAGGCTGAGGGGATGGTTTGGAAGGTTGTTGGGTAGGATGAGGTATGGTGGTTCTGGTAAGAGTTTTGGGTTGTCACCTATCTTTGTCAGACAGTGAAGGACAATGCGCAGGAGTTTTGGGTAAGAGTCTTCCTAAGAAGCCATGAGCCCAGAGTTAGTCTTTCATCCAGGCTTTGTCACCTATCTTCTTGGTTGCAGTGGCCTTTGCTTCTTCTTCCCTTTTTTCTTCTCCCTCAACTTGTCTCTTGCAGCTCTTTTTCTCTCTTTCTGCAATTGATCCTGCTCTTTGTTAAAGAGCCATAGGATCGTTTCATCATTGTGTGAAGACAGCTCTTGAAGAGAGAACCGTGTTGCTTCTATTACAGCCTGGTTGCCTTTTCCAGTTCCACCAACTCCTCTAGTGGTAGCATGAGTGTTTCTTCATTGGTAGCTCCAAGCTTGATGAGCTGGTCAATGATCTCCTCTCTCCTTTTATTGTTGACTGCCTCCTGGCTGACTGCAGCTGCTTTTGTACTTGCAGCTAACAGCTTCTCAGTTGGAAGTCTTCCTTTTCTTTTTAGCTTTTCAATCTTCTCCACTTCCTGAAGCTCTTCCGCGGTCATCTTCTTCTTTCCTTTTTCATCTATTGAAGAGCTTGACTTTGGTGGTTCTTGGAGAGTGGATTCGGATTGTGAGAGAGGCAGAGAGGGTGTCTGGACAAGAGGTTGATTCAGAAAGTCCTCACTATTCACTTCAGATGCCAGTTCTAGGATTTCATCTATGATGATTAGTTCTTTGGACATTATGAACAGTCCTTCTGCAGCTTCCATTTCAGCTTCGGAAGATTCAGCTTGGTCTTCCGAGGCTTTAACTTCAGCTTCGGAAGTTTGAGGTGATGCAGATTCTGTCCCAACTATTTTAGTTGTTGGGCCATCAGTCCCCATTTCCCCTTCGAATTGAATCTTAGGTTTCATGTGGACCTTAGGTTGAACAACTCCTTCCACAGTGGTAGAAGGTGCCCTTAGCCTCTGAAGTTCTTCAGCTCCGAAATACATCATTGCTGCATCAGGGCTTGGCTGATCAAGAGAAGATCTTAACAGAAACTTAGAGAAGAGTCTGTAGAGATCTTTGAGCATCCTTTGGTCAATTTGCAGTAGGACTTGGGATGGCTCAGAGAAAGTTGTAATTGGAGCCAAGAATTGGGAAGTTGAAGTTTGGCTCTGTGGTTCCTCAGATGTTTGTCTCTGAACACTCTACCCCTTTTTGGTAGCATCATCTTGAGAGCTAGATGAGCTGGAGGAAGAGGTCAAGGAGACCTGAACAGGTACATGCCTAACAGATCTCTCAATCTGTTTCTCAGCTAGTTGAGCCTTGATATTGTCAATCTCAAGTTGCTGAGTGGTAGACCTTTCTTATAAAGTCCTAACCTTGGATTCAAGGTTTGAGACTTTAGATAGTAGGTCTTGAATAAAGAGTTGCATGCTTCCCTCATCTTCTTTTGAAGAATCAAGGGGAGATGAGGTAACTATCTAGTATGTTCAGCCTCACCACCAGATGTGGTTTCTTGGCACCTGGTTTCCCCTGCTTAATGATGTCTCTTGTAGAGTCATCAAAAGGCACGGTTGAGGCAGATTCAGTCTCAGAAATGTTACCACTGTCCATAAGGTCCATTGAGGCACCTTTTGCAGTGGCAGCTGAATCTGCATGAGTCCCCTCCACATCAGTGGGACTCACCTCAGTCTGGGTTTGTTGATGGGGGCTGGAGATAAGAGGTCTCTCTAGGCTCGGTTGATCTTGGAAAGGGTGTTTTAGGTCAACTTCATTGCCATGGAGGGACATTATCTCTTCATCAGTTTTTAAGAGAAGGTCGGTGAAAGATAGGGAGGTTGAACCTACTGACCCGGGACCTTGGTCAATGTCTACAAGCATTGAGCCTCTGATGGGGTTGTCCCTTATTGGCTGCTCAGAGGAGTGTAAATACTCACCTTGAGGGCTTTTAGATTGGGTAGTGGGCTCATAGGTTTGAGACTGAGGAGACTCAAGACCCATATTGAGGTCAAAGGTGAAGGATGGTGAGACCTCAAACTGAGTAGGAGCCTAATGTTCCACTCTAGTCTTTTTAGGTTGAACAGGAGGAGCTTGTTCAATCAGAGTAGATTGAACAAGGTTTCGTTTGGGGCGTCTTTTGTAGGTGATGGTGATGGGAGGAGAAGGTAGTGTTGGCATTGTGGTTGCAGTTGCTGGTGTGGGTTCATCACCTGTGAGGTGAACAGTAATGTCACCGGGAGCTATTTGCTCAGTCATACTAGGAGGTAAAGAAGTGTAACTTCTAGTGAAGTTGGTGGATACCTTCTTTAGTGTCTTGAAGATGGTTGGCCTTATGTGAGGGACAGGCAGAGTGGCTGCACAGACAAGCTGACTCTTGTCCAGCTCACGGTTGATAATGTGCTGAAGAAATCTAGGATACATAAAGAATGTTTCCCTCTGTAGATTTCCAATGAGATTAGTCAGTACAAACCTTGAGTAGTTGAAGTGGAGGCCTCTCACCAATCCATGAACTAAGCACCCTAGTTCATATGGGATTTGGTCCCATCCCCCAGATTTGTTTGACAGACAGTGAAGGACAATGCACAGGAGGAACTTCCAGTTATAGGAGAAGTTGAATTTGTAGACAGTCGACCTACTCACGTCTCCATCATATCCCATGAGGATGTAGGTGTTGTCTAAATCTGCCTTGGGGAACTCAGTAGGGGCACCCTCATCATGAAGCTCCAGATACTCCCTGATGAGTTGTTCAGTGATGACCAACTCCTGGCCACAAATGTGGGATCGTATTACACAAGCCCCATTTAGGGTTTCAACCTGACCGTTACCCCAAAATTCAATCATGTGATTGAGGTAAACTGTGGGATTAACAGTCAAGGCGGTGTAGTAAGATGATTGGGTGAGGAAGGAGATGATTTCAGAGAAGTCCACATCTCTTGAAGAATCAAGAAGTACGACTTGGTTGTGTTGAGGATTTAAGGCCATTGAAAAAGTGAAAGTAGAAGAGTTTGAGCTTGGGTGAATTTAGGAAGAAAGGAAACTTTTAGGGCTGTAAAAACTTGTGGTAAGAAGGTGAGAGTGAATAGTCAGGATTATTTAAAAGAGGGTGAAATGGCGGTAATGTGTTAGGATAAGGTGATGTGATGTTTTAGTGGACAAAGTGACAGGGGCAGTAAGGTTAATTCAGTTAAATAATCCAACATCATTAGCAAAATCTTTGCCTTTTACAGTGTGGGGCCCAAGAGATTTCCGTTACATAGTAAAATCTCTCTTCCGAGTATAAAACATTTCCGAAGGCAATTCCTACTTCCGAAGGTAAAAGTTACTTCCGAGAGTAAAGATTGCTTTCTAAGTGGAGAGTTTAGTAAGCTTCGGAAGTAGATCTGATATGAAATCAATCGCTTCTTCCAAGACTAAAAACTCTTTGGAGAAGAAAAATTATCCTTGGAGAAATTTGTTTTGAAAGATATGTAAAATGTCTTTCGAGGGTTCATTTCTGTTCGGAAGAAATTTATACTTGGAAATTTTCAGAGAGATCTTTTGTAACAGGGCATAGATTGTATTGACATAAGACATTACATATTAAAAAGATTTTCAAAAGAGTTAAGCTAATCAATGTTTATCATCCCAATAACAGCTATGAGATACTTAAATCTTTGTTCATCAAAAGCTTGGTGAACAAATCAGCATATTGTTCATATGAATCAACTTTGACTAGCTTAATCAGATTCTTTTCATGAATATCTCTAATGAAATGGTACCTGATATCAATATGCTTTGTCTTGCAGTGATTCACTGGATTTTCAGTAATGGAGATAGCACTATTGTTGTCAATATGGATATGAGTGCTCATAAAGTTGAATCCATAGTCTAATATCTGATTTTGAATCCGCAGCAGCTGAGCACAGCAGCTAGCAGCAACAATGTATTCAGCTTCAGCAGTTGATGTAGAGACACAGGATTGTTTCTTGAATTTCCATGAGATGATCCTTCCACCAAGAAATTGACATCCTCCTGATGTTGATTTCTTATCAATGTTGCAGCCACCATAGTCAATATCAGAGTATCCATAGAGATTGAAATCACTATTCCTTGGATACCAGAGACCTAGTTTAGGTGCTCCTTTGAGGTATCAGAGGATTCTCTTAGCAGCAACTAGGTGAGACACCTTTGGAGCAGCCTGATATCTTGCACAGATGCAAGTTGCAAACATAATATCAAGTCTACTGGCTGTGAGATACATCAGAGAACCAATAATAGCCCTATACTGATGTTGATTAGTATCCTCCCCCTCAAGGTCAGGATAAAGATTATGGTTTCTAGGTATGGGTATCTTGGCTGGCTTACAATCTTTCATCTTAAATCTTTCTAAGATGTCATTAACATACTTAGATTGATTGATGAAAAACCCTTCATTCAGTTGCTTCACCTGAATTCCAAGGAAAAAATCCATTTTTCCTATGGAACTCATCTCAAACTTCTTCTTCATAATGCTTTCAAAGTCCTTACACATTTGGTCATTTGAAGAACCAAATATGATGTCATCAACATAGACTTGAACAAGCAAAATGTCCTTACCAGACTTCCTTATGAAGAAAGTCTTGTCAATAGTTCCTCTTGGTAACCATTCTTCAGAAGAAACTAAGACAGAGTCTCATACCACAGCCTAGGTGCTTGGTGCAACCCATATAGAGCTTTATCCAATTTGAACACATAGTTGGGATGTCGTGGGTTTTCAAATCCTGGAGGTTGGCACACATACACTTCCCTATCTATATCCCCATATACAAACGCACACTTGACATCAAGCTGGTAGACAGTAAAGTTCTTGGATGTAGCATAAGAAAGTAAGATCCTAACTGCCTCAAGTCTTGAAACAAGTGCAAAGACATCAGTATAATCAATTCTATCCTCCTAAGTGTATCCTTGAACTACCAGTCTTGCCTTGTTCTTGATAATCAAGCCACTGTCATCTCTTTTGTTCCTGAAAACCCATTTAGTGCCTATTGGTACTTGACCAAGATGGTAGCGGACATAGGTTCCAAACCTTCTGTTTTTTGAATTGAAGCAGCTCCTCTTGCATCGATTCAACCCAGCTACTATCTTTTAAGGCATCTTCCACCTTCTTGGGTTTCATCTGGGATAAAAAGCATGAGTACAAGCATACATTCCCATGATGAGTCTACCCTCTTGTTCTCACACCTTCAGAGACATCCCCAATGATGTTCTTAGCTGGATGATTGTTGAGAATCTTTAAGCGAGGAATCACTTCCAGTTGCAAGGATAAGTCCAGATTAGACATATTTTGCTCAAGAACATGAACACTTTGTCCAGTTGTTGTTTCAACTCATTCAATGAGGACTGATTCAATGAATGAGAAACATCATCGATTGTTGGCTGTGAAGTAGCATTAACAGTTGCATGTTCCTTCAAAATGCTACTTCCCTCAGCTTGGTGTTGTGTTGGATCACCTGATGAATTTTGAGGATCAGCAGGTGATTCACTGGTTGAAGCTTCACTATTCCTTGATATAGTTATACTATCTGATCTGTGAATAGTGGGAGCTTGATTTGTTGCAGCTCTTGGAGAACCTGGAAGAGGTTTGGGTAGCTCAAACAGTTGATCAGCATCAGCATCAGCATTAACATCACTTCGAGCACCTGTTCCAACTTAAACATTCTCACAAGAAGGTTTAGAATAGTTTGGAAACAATTTTAAATCAAAGATATGATCAGGGCCATTCCCCCTAACACAAGGAGTGTGCTCATTAACAACTATATTGGATGACTCCTCAAATTGTTGATTCTTGATGTTGTATACTCTATAAGCTTTAGAGCTAGAAGAGTATCCAACAAAGATAGCATCATCCGATTTCAGAAAATTTTGCCAAATTGTCCTTTATGTTAAGTATGGTACACCTACTGCCAAAGGACCTTAGAAAGCCAATGAACGGTGGACTCTTGTTCCATAGCTCATAAGGGGTTTTTCCATGTGGCTTAACTACAAGAACTCTGTTCTGCCCATAGCATGCAGTGCTAACTGCTTCTGCCCAGAATGTTAGAGGTAGTTTGGAATCAGCTAATATAGTTTGAGCAGCCTCAATAAGTGTCTTGTTCCTCCTCTCAGTAACACCATTTTGTTGAGAAGTTCTGGGAGCACTATATTGTCTGGAAATCCATTTTGAGTTACAGAATGAGTCAAAAACAAAGTTCTTAAACTCAGTCCCTTGATCACTTCTAATAATCTTAACCTTGTGATCAATTTGATTTTCTATTTTAAGAATAAACGATTTTAATATTTCAATAGTTTCATCTTTAGTCCTTAAAAAGAATACCCATGTATATCTTGTAAAATCATCAACTATCACAAGGCAGTATGATTTCCTTCCAATGCTCATTATACTTGTGGGACCAAAAAGATCCATGTGCAATAAGTGTAATGGAGTAGTGATGGAGTTAACACTTTTTGATTTATGAGAGGCCCTGTGTTGCTTTCCTTTCAGGCATGCAACACAGTTGTCTTTGCATAAAAATTCCATTTTAGGCAAAGCATGTACCAAGTTATTTTTAGCTAATTTATTCATTGTCTTAAAATTTACATGACACATACGTTTATGTGTTGACTTATCATATCAGCTTTGGAAAGAAAGCATGATACTTCACCCATTGGATAAGCATTGTTCATATCTAGCTTGTACATATCCCTTTTCCTGGGAGATCTAAGAAGCACCAATTCCGGAGAAATGGTCATCCCTGGTTTGAGGATAATGCAGCCATGTTCAGTGAAAAGCATTTGATGCTTTTGATGACAAAATTGAGAAACACTTATCAGATTGTGTTAAAGCTGTTTGACAAAGTTAACTTTGTCAACCTTTAACTTACCGTTGGATATACTCCCTCTACCAGAAATATATCCTCCGGCCTCACCTCCAAATCGGACAGAACCTCCATCATAGTGTTGAAACTGTTAAAGGAGAGATATGTTCCCTGTCATGTGCCTGAAGCATCCACTATCCACAATCCAGACATCGTTGTTCTTGTCATATGGATGTCCCTGCACACAAGATGAGATTGTTAGTTTTCATTGGAGACCCAAGCCTTGTTGGTCTTGGGTTCTTCCAAAGATAGTGACATAATTGAACCAAAAGTTAAGCATGGGGGTTCAATTGATGTCTTAGAAGAAGAGGTTGGGCTGCAGCATCTGTCTTGATCTTCCAATCCATCCTTTGGTTGATCATGGAAGATGTGCTTGTAGAAGCTTTTGTAGCATGGCATTTTTCTGAAGCTTCTTTCTTCTCGGAAGAAGCCTTCACCACCTTTTCTTACGAAGTAGTCTTCTTCTGGGATGATTTCAAGGAACTTTCTTGTTCTTCATAATTTTAGAAGCTTTTTCTTCCAAAGCCATTTTCCCTTCGGAAGAAGGATTTTCTTCCGAAGAAAACCTAGCTTCAAAAACTAGCTTTTCCCTTTTCATCATTTGGACCATCTGATAAGGTCCAAATGAGAAACCTTCCCTGACTCCTTCCTTTCTAACATTATTTTCATAATGTGTGCTAGCAGGATTATAGTAACAATCTTTAGCCATGTGGTTTTGCACACCACACATTATGCATACTTTTGGGAGCTTGTAGGTTGCTGCTTCTTACTCTTTTTCTCTTTTTCAGCAACCTTTCCCTTCAACTTCTGATCCTTTGGTAGGACAGGAGTGCTGGTACTATACTCTTTTCCTGAATCAAAAGTACCTATCACCTGGAAGCCAGCTGGATAAAAACACCCTTTTGTTTTGGGTCAATCATCAGCTTAGACTCAACCACTTTCTTAGCAGTTCTTCTGGCAGCTTTAGCTCTGCTTCTTCTGGCCTTGGTGGTTAGGGTTTGATCTTCACTGGGAGAGGTGGGTTGATTTACCTGTTCCTTCCCTGTGGAGGCCACTATTGTTGCATCATTCTTCAACTCAGGTGTAGAAAGGTCAGCAGATGGGACCTCTTGCTCTTCAGTACCATATCTAGGTTGTCTTATGGACTCATAAGAATGTGGTGGAGTAATTTTATTGGTCCCCAACCCTCCTTTATTCTGATAACAAATTTTGGAGGATGATGCAATAATAGCTTGGAAGTTCGCTCAGAAATAGCATACTTCCTGGCTTGAGCCTTAGCTGTGACAAGCTGGGCTTGAGCCTCAGACAATTTGGATATTAACTCCTTTATTTGAGTCTTGTAGTTGGTGTGTTCATGTTTTAATAGGGAAACGGTTTTCTCTAACTGTTAAATTTTCTTTTGGTAGTCAGATTCAGTCCTTTTAAAATCAGATTTCAAAACATTTATAGACTCAACATCAGATTTAATTTCCGTATTGTAGTCCTGATATAATTTAACATTAGCTATACAGGTAGGAGTACAGAGATGTTCATATACCTGGTTATCATCTGTTCCGGCCATGAGAGCTTGAGCAGGAGTCGTATCCTGTACCATAAAGCTCCAGTCGACTTCTTGAGCCATTGTAGCTGTTTTAGTCGACTTTCTAGTGGGCTTTGATGTAAAGGGATGTGTGGAGGCTTGTGAGGTTCCCGGATTTGATTTGGGAGCCTTGCATTCCCTTGCAAAGTGACCAAGTTGGTTACAGTTGTAACATTTGGCCTTAGTCTTGTCAAACCCAAACTTACTAGTAGTTGGGTTTTGAGGGAAATGCCTTCCAGTTCTCTTAAAGAACTTCTTCGCTCTGTAGGTTAAAAGAGCCATCTGTTGGACGATGTCCATATACTCTACATCGTCTGGATTGAAACACTCTAGATCATCAAAACAGTATTGAAAATCACCACAGTGTCCACTTCCTGAGACAAAGGCACAACTGTCCTGAAAGAAACTATGCTGAGCTTGTTAAGACCTTGGAGTCTTAGGGAAAGTGATGTACGATCCAGAAGAGCAAGATGGCTGCCGGTTGTATGTTAGGTATTGCTGAGGTTGTGGGGGTACTGAGCCTTCAGCAACCATTAAAGCGTTACTAGCAGGAAGGCTCAAAGGTCTGCTTGTTTGGTGGCCCTTCTTACTCTCCATCTCTAACCAGTATCCATCAAGGATGCCATAGAGTTCAGTCATAGTAAGAGTGTTCAAGTTTTTTATCCTCTTGATAGAGACACGGTAGAATTTCCACTCATTTAGAAGAGCACTCATGAACTTACTTGTGAGATCTTTAACTTCAGGAGTGATCTTCACAGACTGAAGAGAAGAAATAAGATCCATGTACCTGAAATACTGCTGGCTGAGGGTCTCTCCAGCAATATAAGTGAAGTTCTCGAACTGCTGTTTCAGTGAGTCCTTCTTGGAGTCGTTGGCGCTTGAATACATCTGAGCAAGTGCATCAAACAATTCTTTAGCAGACTTAAAATGCTCAAACCCCACCATGATGGAGTTGGGTATTGCATTCATCAGAATGGTTATTGCATTGCTGTCAACGTCCATCTTCTTCCGGTCTTCGTCAGAATAATCTTCAACAGCTTTTTCTATCATGGCACCGTTTCCACCAGGTGCCGCCACCTTGGGTTTATACGGGCCGTTGACAATGGAGTTCCACATTTTGCTGTCTTGGTATCTGATGAAGCCTTCCATTCTTCTGATCCAAGACCTAAAGTTTTCAGGAGTAATGATAGGAGCTTTGTTCATGGTTCCCATCTCTACTTCGGATTTGTTAAGGGCCATTTTTGTGAGAGTTGTAAGGAGGAGAGAAAAACATGTTGATTTGGATGGTTAGATCTCACAATCAAGAGGCTAAAAAGCTCTAATACCAATTGCAGGATCGGTTTATGTCATTAAACACTTGGTTTTCTCTCAACTCACTTAAACAACACTCGGAGAAAGTAGAGTCTCTAAGAGTTGATAACAATATAATAAGTAATAATCAAACACAAGAAGTAATTTTCAAGCTACTTGCATATATTGCTTCTCAACTCAAATATTACAAGACTCTTACAAGCATACTGTTATGAGTTACAATAAGAAACTATATATAATACTACCTACAGTCGGATATACTTTGATACCAGCTGGAATCCTCTAACTAAAGCAAATACTACAAAATTATAGTTTAAGGTACCTCAGATAAGACTTTATCTGAGATATGGTAGTCAGGACATGTCCATGACTTACCTTTTGTCACCAACTAAAGTTGGTAACTTGTACTAACATAAAAAGGTGAACAGTGGAATAAAGTATGGTCAACTACATGGCCTTTGAGAAAACGCCATGCAGTATCAGAGGTCTGTAGCGGAGTGTCAGAGACCATACTTATGTCCACTGGTTCATAGCAGTGTCTTCCGAAGGTTAAATGGCTTCAGAAGAACAAGTACTTCCGAAGCCACTTACACTTGGAAGATGCTACTTCTTTCGAGACTTGAGGACTTCTTCTTTCTTCATACTTCGGAAGTAGTCTTCTGATTTCTTCTTTTGAGACTTGATCTTCGGAAGCGAACACTTTGTCTTCGGAAGTAGAGTTTTGTCTTCGGAAGCAAAACTTTCACTCTGTCTTCAGAAGAACTCTACTTCCTTCGGAAGTTCCACATTTGGCTTCAGAAGCCTTTGTAAGTAGCACCAAAATTTGTCTAAGTGATTTGGTTTTGGTTGCACCGGCCTTCTTCTTGATCCAACACTATCGTTGCTACCGCTCCCGCTGCCGCCCGCCCCCTCCGCCGCCGCCGCCGCCGCCGCCGCCCACCACTACTAGTACTACCACACTACTACTACTACCACAACCACTACTACTACGACCGTACTACTACTACGACCGTACTACTACTACCACCACTACTACTACCACCACTACTACTACTACCACCACTACTAATACTACCACCACTACTACTACTACCACCACTATTACTACGACCACCACTACTACTACGACCACCATTACTACTTCCACCACCACTACTACTACCACCACCACTACTACTACCACCACCACTACTACTACCACCACTACCACTACTACCACCACCACTATTACCACCACCACCACCACGTCCACCACCACTACTACCACCACTACTACACCACCACCACTACTACCACTACCACTACTACCACCACCACTACTACCACCACCACCACTACTACCACCACCACTACTACCACCACCACCACTACTACCACCACCACCACTACTACCATCATCACCACTACCACCACCACCACTACCACCACCACCACCACTAGTACCACCACCACCACTACTACCACCACCACCACTACTACCACCACCACCACTACTACCACACCACCACTACTACCACCACCACCACTACTACCACCACCACCACTACTACCACACCACCACTACCACCACCACCACCACTACTACCACCACCACCACTACTACCACCACCACCACTACTACCACCACCACCACTACTACCACCACCACCACTACTACCACCACCACCACTACTACCACCACCACCACTACTACTACTACTATTATTATACTAATATAGTGTGTTGGAGCGTATAAGTATTATACAAGTGTTGTGCTCGTGTTGTGCGTCGAACCCAAAATCGACCAAACGTATCTATTCTCTATAGACTCGTCTTAAGATTTAATTATAATAAATTATAGGTGTTTGATCATTTGTTGCCCGCATTCCTTGAAGCTTTTGTTCACGTTATTATCTTCACATTCCAAGGTGAGTTTCGCGGTCCCTTTTTTATTTTAAAATTTTATAAACTAGGGAGAAAAGTATGCTCACCCTTTTTATGCTGTGAACTTATTCAATTTTTAGGACTGTTGCGTTTACCGTTTTGTAAGTATATATCTGGTGCATGCATGAGTTAGTTGTGTGGTTCTTTATTCACAACTATTTAACTTCGGTGTTGGAGCCGACGGACAGGTATTGATAGTACTATTGAGATGACACCCCTACCTTTGTTTGTTAGTATACTAGTTGGGACTAACAGTGGCCAGGTACGGGCCCTAGGGTGAATATGTTCCGACAAGTTTCTGTGTGTACGTCGTAAGTTTAGTTGTGATGCTCATGATTACAAGTGATATTACTTGTTTATAACTGTATGCACTCATGTCGTACCAAACTTTTACACAACATCAAGTTTTGTTTATTATTTAAACCTGCGAACTCACCAACAATATGTTGACCTTTTGAGCATATCTTTTCAGGTAACAATTATGAGGATAACTAGGGATACTGCCTTAGTGACGACCTTAGGATTGCATCATTTAAACTCTTTGGAGGTCCTTGACAATTACATTGAATTTTATTTATTATTCACTTTATGTTCACTTGTTCACGGGTTCTGGGATTTATACTTATTTGGTTTGTATGACTATGTCTGTCGTGGATTTGACTAACTGTGAAAGTCTTCATTTGTATCGGGTGACGTCATGACACATTGACTTTGCTCATTTATTGCATCTCCATTAACTAACAATGTGCTATGATGATCCCGTCTGTTACATCCCTATGTTTCCACTATAAGCGGGGGTGTGACATATTACTTTATGTTATTCTTTATAAATATTAACAAAATTTTATTAAGTTTAGTTCTTAAATATATCTGAACCCTCTAACACACGGGTTACTAAAGCTAATAGATTATACATACGTATAATCTAATACATGTTATCAATGAAATTACTATATATTATATAACAAAAATATTTTAATTATAAAAATAATATTTAAAAAGGATAATATTATTAATAAATATCCTTAAATCTTTTATTATACTTTTTAAGGTATTTGTGTATAAAGTGTGAATGATTTACTACCTTAATTACTAATTGTTATACAACGAGTGAAAATAGATTGGATAGAAAAATAAAAATTTTGATAGTAAAAAATAGTGAAATGTCACCTGAAGATATTATTTTATTAGAGTAATAAGATAAGATGTGGTAGTAAATGAGCATCAATTAATGAAACTCTTTTAAAAATAAAATAAGTTTGATTACTAAACTATTGTAAGTTGCGTTGAACAATGATCTTTGAATGTAATTCTATGTTTTGGTTACGTTAAGAGGTTTGTTTATAAATAAGATTATGTAACACCCGGATATTTTTCTTTGAAGCCAACAAAAGAAGAAAAGAAATAAAGTCCAAAGTCAAGGGACCAAACTTGCCAAAACGAGAGAAAGTTTGGAAGAGAAGAAGAATAAAAGGGGAGGGCAGGCCACACCCTCCCCACATCTCCATAATTCTACAACATAGAGAGAAAGAAGAGAGAAAATGGAGAAAAGAAGAAAAAGGCTTGATTCGAGTGGGTTCGAGCTCGAAAATCATCGTGTAGCGGGTCCAAACGAAGCTCTACTTCTCGGTGTTGGTTGTGTGAGTTCTAGGATCCCTCTTTTAAATGTTTTTGGTCGATTTTGGGGCTGGAACACATCTGAAAACCTGTTTTTGTATGTGTGTGTTTGACCCATTTGTATATGTTTGCGTGTGATGCGTTTGGAGTTTGTTTCCGGGCTTGTGTGTGCTTGAATGGTGTTGTGGTATGCATTCCTAAGGTTTAGGATGGTTGATTTGGGCATAGAATGGGTTTGGATGAGCTTAGAGATCGAAAATGGCAGATTGGGTTCGGGAGTGAGCTGTATTCTGCGCCAGTTAGGGCTATACGACCGAATGGCATGCCAGTCATGCGATTGAAGTCCACACGCATGTCAGTCGTGCGATTGAGGCTCAATCGCATGTGAGTCGTGCGACTGGAGCCCATACGCCTGCCAGTCATGCGACTGAAGGTCAATTGCATGGGGAGTCATGCGACTGAGAATTCATCCGCATTAGGTCCATCCGCATTAGTTCCATTCGCATGGAACTCATCCGCATTGGGTTCATCGGCATTAGGTCCATTCGCATGGGTGTTCATTCGCATAAGTTTTCATCCGTATTGGTCCATTCGCATGATGTTCAGTCTCCTGGAAGGCCATGCGACTGAAGGGTGTCCATACGCCCAAGTAGGGCTTGTGCACTCTGGGAAAACGTAGTTTATGTTCTGACTTTCGGGGGAACGTGCAGATGTAAGTTGTGACGTGGGAGGTTCCCTTAAGTTCATGTAAGATGACTTTTAAGGTCTTAGAGATTATGTTGGGCATGATGATGACGTTGCATGTTTATGCATGATGTATGTTATGTATGTATGATGTTGCCCTGTATGATGATGATGACTGTGTATGTTAGGTTCCTTGTTATGACGTGTGTTTATCTTTCTCATGGCTTGCGTTGAATGTTAATGAATGAAATGAAAGTATTATGTAACGTAAAGTGAAAGATAATGAAAGAAGAACATGAAGGAAGAATGCATGCATTAATAAATGATAAAAGAAATGAAAGGCTTGCAAGCAATTGTATGGAAGGGACACACCATTAAAAGGTGTTAGCCCAACGGTGTGCGGGTTCACTACCCCGGGAGGATGTACATCGGGGTCTTTCTTTGTGATCGACCATTTGTATAGAACCTCTACCGCTTACCCTGGTATTGCGACACCATGTATAGTTGTCTATTTATAGACTTCGGCCCAGTAGCCATATAGTTTGGGGTGTAGCACATGGTATTGGTACGGAAGATATGAAAAGTGAAAGAAGAACGAATAATGAAGATAATAATGATACTATGTATGTGTACGTATGTTGCGTGATTGCATGAATTTAAAGTACGGTTTTAACGAAAGAAAGTATGTTTTATTATAAAAACTAGAACTCACTCAGCAACGCTGACTTTTATGTGTTTCCAGTTGGCAGGTAATGATTGCCGAGGATGACTACTCAGCTCTTTTGGGATGGCATCCATTTATAATGCTTTTGTGATGTAATGCAACTTGGGTTTTGTAATTGGTTAACGATGTATAATTTTGCAAAAGCTATTTTATTGAAATGGAATGTTTTGTTTAAATGTTTCCGTTGTAACGTTTTTATGTAATACGATGAAAATATATGTTTTATGTGCAATGATTTACCAGCTGTAAGCGTCCCGGGAACGGGGCCTTACAGATTACTTGTTGAGATTATAAGTTTTCGGTTTTCTTGCATCGTAAACTCCTTAAGATTGAGAGTAATCTGATATAGAAAAACTAATACCATTGTGAATGAAAGAGTCTTAAAAGTTTGATTCTTTGTTATTACGTTAATAAAAAAGTTGAAGTCTTGAGAGTTATGTTTTGACAAACCCTAGTTAAGCATATAAAGTGTTGATTTTACATAATTGAGGATCCGGAAGTGATCGTTTTTCATTATTTAAGTAATTCCGTTTCAAAGTTCTTTGTTTGCACGTTTGCTCATTCATTCATTCAAAATTCCGATTTTTATATTAATAGTTTGTATCTTTAAGTTAATCTAGTTGCATTTATTAAACACTTTCCACTAATTTTCTGCGGAGAATATCTTAATTACCCTTACGCTATAAAGGTAACTAAAAATGATATATTAACTTGTTTTTTATCGAGCCTTGACAACTAGATCAATCGTCGATACTATCATTTGTTCCATTCTTCACAATCAAAACATTTGTTCTATATGGACCTTTATTAATATATTTGAATAAATATTTTATTGATCCAGTCTGGTTGCACCATTCGACATTGATATGCGCATGGTATTTTTTTAGCAAAGTTTTGTTATAAGGGACGATACTTCTGTTATCAAGTATCACTCTTGGCTTTGTAACAACCGACTTTGTAACAACAGACCCACAATCTCTTCTTCTATATACGAGAAAGTCATCAGGATCGATTGCCGTTTTTTTCTTGATTTTTTTTGAAAATTTTTTAAACACTTTCCATCTATCATACAAGGACACTTTAAGTTATAATGCTCACAAGGTCCATGTATCATCAATTCAGTTACAAGGGAATACAAGTCATAATCATTCTTTTTTTTAAGTATTTCAACTGATATAACTGGATCAATTTGGTCTACACTTGCAATCTTATGACCAGGATCCATAAAAAGACAAATGTTAGCGTGAGGCAAACCACGCTTTTGAGATTCAACCGTGTACACAACTGTAAAAATTAAAATAAATAAATTAGGTGATATATGAATGTAATGATTTTCAAAAAAATAATCTTGTGTGGAAATTTAGCATAAAAATAAAAGATCTAAGGTTATAATTTTTTCGTACCTACTTAAATCTTACCGAGAAGTGCATTGACTTTTAAGTCTTTGTTTAACGAATCTAGTTTGATCTTAAAAAACATGGTTTGAAAACCGGACCTGACTGGCCGGTCCGACCGGTTGGACTGGGAACCGGACTGTGATTCGGTCCGGTTCGGTGTTTAAACCATTTTAGTATGGAACTAGTGGTCGGATCGGTTGAAAAGGTCGAACCGGCGGTCGGATCGGTTGAAAAGGTCAAACTGGCGGTCGGATCGGTTGAAAAGGTCGAACCGGCGGTCGGATCGGGAACCAGACCGATTGAACCGGTGGTCGAACCGGTTGAATCGGTGTCGGACTGGTTGAACCGGTTTTTTAATATATATAAATATTTTTTGTAATTTTTACATATATTTATAAAAAAATACTTATAATTTTATCCGATTCTTATATATAGTCCGACTGGTTGAACCGGTCCGACCATCGGACCGGTGAGACGTCCGGTTCACTGTCCGGTCCGTTTTAAAAATATTGTTAAAAAGTCTACATAAATATCCGGTCTCACCTCTAGGTTTAGCCACCTTGGATTACGTGTTATAGTAATGAAAAAATCAGGATGCCAAACCACTTACACAAGGACATTACATTTAAATAAATTTGCATCATAGTGCCCCGCCTGTGAAAAAAGAAAGAAGCATGACACGTTGTCCCGTTCCATGTTTGTATCATCTTGTGCTAACTTACTATGTATCTTTATATAAGACACACATCTCAATACCTTTTGCTGACAAGGTATAAACAACATCTCTCACTTGTGTAAGCATCTATTAAAGATTGTTGTAATAATCTCTTTGCATTTAGAATCAATGAAAATTTATAAGCTCTATCTTGAATTAAAAAAAACTCCCTCATGGATACCTATCATGTTTCTTTTTACGTTTCTTCCTGACATTTCTATGAATAATATCAATTATGTATCCGTCATCATCATACGAGAAAAGCAATAGATATTTGTGTACTATGAGTTATTGTATTTAAGCTTTAGTGGGTTGTGTTTATTTTTATTTTGTTTTTTTTAAATTTTATTACTTTTAACCTTAATACTATCAGATCTTTTACAACTCAACTGCTATAATTTTTCAATTTCACTTTTGGTTTCTTATACTTTTCATCTTTTATAAATGTTTCATTTTACGTTTCAGTTTAAATTTTTACAAGTTAACACGTTGTAATGTGCGTGTGTGGTATAACATCTTTAGACCTATTTTTTCTCGTTTATTGACATTGTCACAACGCGCGTGTCTTAGATCGATTTAATTATTGTTTCCAATGTTTTACATTTCACGCGTGTGGTTCAATGTTTTTGCGTCTTCTTTGTGTTCGTTTTCTTTTTTCGTCTTTATTTGTCTTCTTTTTTCGTTTTTATTTGTCTTGTAGTTGTTAACTATTTTTTGATTTTATGGAGACAAGAGGCCCTAGTCAGCCCTACACCTCCCCCCGATTGCCACCGTGCCCTCCGCCCTGCACTCCGACCACCGCACCGGAGCCCTGTACGGCTGCACTCGAATCGCTTCACAGGTTTCAGTTTGAATCTTTTAACCTCTTTTTGTTCATTTCTTCACTATCTTCAACTGTTTGATTCGATGAAACCACTGACCTCTTATTGCCATTTTTACCTTATCATCCTCTCTTTTCAAAATCGCATCTCTTTCTGTGTGTATATACTCACTCTCTGATCTCCCATCGTTTTTCAAGGTTTCGCCTTTTTCTGTTCTTCAAGAATTTGAAGTTTGCCCCAATGTAACTTCATGTGCTTTTGTTCATGCTCCATTAATGGTTTGCTATCGCTCTTTAACATGATTTTCTTGATAACTGTGCTGTGTGTATAGATTAATTGAGTTACCTGATTTTTGTAGTCATGAAGAACAGCTAAATTGTGTGTATAAATTAGGTTCATGCTTTGTCTCCATCTTGATTTCTTGCAGTCTCTTAAATTCACACTTATACTACTGATATTTTGAAAAATTGAGATAAAATAATGAAGAATGAGTAACCGAAAGAATCAGTCTATGTTAATTTTCTCATGTTTGCAGAGCTAATTTAAGAGACAATGGAAATTAGGAACCTTGATTCAAATTCAACATTTTTGAGACTTGATTCCTTCAGCAGGATTTCTAACCCATCTACTTTCAGTTCCACCAGAAAGCAGAAGTTTGTAACAGCACCTTCATGTGCATCAAGTATGTGTGTTTCTACACTTATCTTTACATTGTATGTATAAGCATTTTCTGTTCATGGCTATGTGATATGCCTATTTTTGAATGCATATGTTTCAATGGTTAAAATGAAAATTGTTCTTATGACAGGATCTCAGTGTTTATCTATCAAGTGTGGAGTAAAATTTCGCCCATGCATTGATATACATAAGGTCTATGCTTTCCATGTTTTGATATGTTTGTTCTAATGGTTGCTGTTTCATTGTGTTTATATATTAATTAGGCTGATTTGAGTTTATGATTTATCCCTAGGAAGCCAAACGGTCTAAACATAATAGAAAACGGTTCAAATAGATTCAAAGTCGCCTAAATGTATTTTTTAGTGCCTGCAACCTCATAATTGTTTTATGCATAAATTTTGATCAAAACGTCCCAATCTAAACCAAACTGTACCAATATGACTTTCCTTGAGACCTTGACCCGTTAAGCAACCCAATTGATTGTCCATTTTGCCACCTCTGCTTTGTTTTTATCATCTATTTGAAACCAATTTTTAAGTGATAGTCTTCATACACTACTATCCGCTTTCTCAGCATCTCTCGTAAAAAATACATGTTGATAAAGTAAGATCATGAAAGTATGCAACTTGAAAGAATGACCATACAAAATCATAGCTTTCGTTTTTTTACAGAATCTTTTTGTCGCATTTTGTGGATATTTAGTTTAGTTCGTGAGGTTTAAACCAATGAGAAGTTATTTATTTATTTATTTTTCTTACATTTTTAATTATATTATGTGGTATCAGGGGAAAGTAAAGCAGATTGTGGGGTCTACCCTTTCAGATATAAAGGGAAATGACTCAACCCTTGTTACAAACTTCGAATCTGATAATTCTGCCGCAGAATATGCAACTCTTTATAAAGAAGATGGCCTTGAAGGTGGTCATGTAATTATGTTGGGAGCCGATCCTTTAAGTAATGAATCAGCCATTGGAGCCCTACGTGCTTATCCAGGTAGAATAGTTGCTATCTGTTGACCAAAATTCTTTTCATATCTATATATACCTCCATAAATGAAGATGGTGTTCGAAATTATGTTTTTCAAAATAACAAAGTCATTGGAATATGGATTCAAGTGGATTCTTGATGGTTAATAATATTGTAAGGACCATATATATCATTTAGTGGTTTGCAAGTTGGTGGTGGTATCAATTCACAAAATGCTTTGAGTTACATAGAAGAAGGAGCTAGCCATGTCATCATCACTTCAGTATGGTTTCTATGTCTTCCACTCTCTTCTCATATTTTATGCTTATCAACTTAATCAAATAGATGTGCCACCGATTTTAGATTCTTTTAGTGGTCTCTAGAAATCACACACATTTATACAAATATGGCTTAATTTGGACTTTTATTTTTGTTGACAAGGGGTCAAGTGTAGAGGATTAACTAAAATGAAACATGTCAAATAGGATGTATCGTTGTACAAGTTCAACAATCACCTAAAGTGTGAGTGACAACAATGCTCTAGTTTTCTTAGAAATAATTATCTTGTTATGCAAATAATATCGTCTTTGCTTTATACTAATATATCAATTGTTGCAAAATACAAAAGATGGATAACAAGTGTTGGGGGGTCGGCTCTTTGATCAGACCCGTAACCCAAACTGCTCTTGTTTGTGTAAGAGATCGGTATGCCACGGAAACATTCGATGCCTTCTCATTCAACATTCCCAGAATTATATACACAATACATTTAATTACTTCCCTAATCTAGAAAAGGAAACTATACACAAGAATCTTAATAATACAGCTATATTATCCCTAATAATCTGCAATCAAATGATAATGAATACAATATATATATATTGTATTCATATATATATATACTATATATATATTGTATTCATATATATATATATATATACCACACACACACACTCATTAATACACCCCCTCAGTCTGAGCAGGAGGTGTGCGAATGCATAGACTGGATCTATAACGGGTGAAAAGTTGCCGAGGAAGACCTTTGGTGAAGATATCTACGAATTGAAAATCAGCAGGTATATGCAAGACTCGACTGCACCAAGTCTGGCTTTTTCACGCACGAAATGAATATCAAGCTCCACATGTTTAGTTCTTTGGTGCTGGACTGGGTTGTCAGATAAATACACAGCCGAGATGTTATCACACAATACGAGTGTAGCCTGTCGAGTTGGGATTGAGAGCTCTAGAAGCAATTTCGTAGCTAAGTGGTTTCAGCAACGTATTTGCGACACCTTTATATTCAGCTTCCGCGGAGGATCTGGATATAGTAGGCTGTCTTTTAGAGGACCATGAGATTAGATTGTCCCCGAGGAATACACAGTAGCCCAAAGTTGATCGACGTGAGTCTGAGCACCCGCCCCAATCGGCGTCAGAATAGGTGATGAGTTTATATGATTGGGAGGGTGAAATATGTAGACCGTGAGTTGTGGTCCCTTATAGATACTGGAGTACTCGTTTCAAGAACTAAAAATGGGAGTCACGGGGAGCATGCATGAATAAGCATATCTGCTAATAAAAGTAATATATTGTAGAGCGTTGACCAGTTGTCGATACAAAGTACCGTCAGGCAACAAATTTCGAGTTGTAGCACTTAATTTGGAGGACGTGTCAACCGGTGTGGTGCACGGTTTACAATCCACATTAATCAAATAAGTAGCAAACCGTTCATACCAAGCCCTCGGTGCCTGTTTTAGTCCGTATAAAGACTTTGTTAAGCGGCACACATGGTGAGGAAACTATTGATTTACAAACCCCGGTGGTTGGAACATGTATACTGTTTCATTTAGATTGCCGTGCAAAAATGCATTTTTCACATCGAGTTGATGTATTTGCCACCCGCGTGAGACGGCTAGGCTTAAGACGGTAGGGATAGTGGTAAGATGTATTTGCCACTCGTGGTAGGGATGGTGGTGGGTTTGACTACGGGGTTGAATGTTTCTTTGCAATCAATTCCAATTTATGTTGGCTTTTTCCATTGACGACCGAACGTGCTTTATGTCATTGAAGGGAGTCGTCAACATGAAATTTGTGGCGAAACACCACATACATCGAATGATGTTGGCACCGGATGGTCGAGGGACAAGGACCCATGTATTTGATATTCGTCAGTCATGGCAGCACGCCAGTTTGGATCAGTTAGGGCCTTGAGGTGTGATGAGGGTAGTGGGGAGATGGTGGGTTGGGATTGAGTGTTGAGGTTTAAAGGTCCACAGGTACGGATAATACCATCTTTTGTTCGGGTGGTCATTGGATGAAAGGAGATTGGTGGGTGTGAGGTTGCTTGTGAAGGTTCGGTTGGGGCAGTGGCTTCGGACACAGGCTATTGGGTGTTGGGAAGGTTGTGTTTTGGAGCCTGGTGATGGTAGGTGAACTGAAGGGGTGGTGGGGATGGTGGGGCAGGTATAGGAGAGGGGGATGGAGTGGAGGGGGCTGGTCATTGGGAGGATTCGACAGCAGAGTGTTTGGATATGGTGGAGAGATTATAGGTGAGGGATAGATGACTGGTGAAGGATCAAGGAAGAGTAGTTTGGTGGGGAAGAGGTGATGGGTTTGCATATGGGAAGGAGTTTTCATCAGAGGTGACATGTTTGCTTAAGATTAATTTCCGGTTGATAGTTCGGTCAGCGATAGCCTCTAAAATCAGCCAGATAACCGAGGAAGACACATTTTGTAGATTTGAACGAGAGTTTGTTCGATCTAGTGGAGGGTAGCATGTGCAACTGAACACCTGGAGGTGGTCATACGTGGGTTGTTTTAGGTAGAGAGTGACGGTGGGGGTTAGGAGTTGAGTACCGAGGTTGGAAGGATGTTATGAAGATAACAAGCCGTATGTAGCGCCTCTACCCAAAAGTTGGTGGTAATGAAGCATGGGTGAGAACGCTAAGCATCATTTCGTTCAAACGGTGAATCATTCGTTCGGCCTTTCCATTTTGTTGAGAGGTTTGGGGACAAGAGAAACGAAATTGGAGGCCATTTGTCTTTGCAAAATTTTGAAATGAGTGGTGGTCAAATTCACCCCTTAAATCGCATTGGAAAGATCGTATAATGGTGTTAAATTGAGTTTTAATATAGGTGTGGAAAGTTGAGAATTATTGAAATGTTTCAGATTTAAATTTAAGGGGGAATCCCATTTGTAGTTGGTGTAATCATCTACTAACACCATGTAATATTTGCACCCAGTTTTACTTGTGATAGGTGAGGTCCACAAATCACAATGAACAATATCAAATGGTAATATAGTTGTAGATTGAGACACACAAAAGGTAATCGTTTGTGATTTGAAAGTTGACATGAATTGCAAACTAGGTTCTTAGCACCTTTATTACAAGAAATTGATTTATTGGAAACAAGATAATTAAATGCTGGAAGCCCTGGATGTCTTAAACGATCATGCCAAGGATCTTGAGCAGTGATAGTGAAAACAGGTGGGACCGTTTGATTTGACACCGGGTATGAGATAGGATAAAGATGGCTCGAACTATTGTGGTGAGTTAAAATCTTGCTAGTCTTGAGTTCCTTCACAGAAAAACCATTAGGGTCAAATTCAACGGAAACATGATTATCGGTAGTAAATTTTCTTATTGAAATGAGATTTTTGATGACATTGGGTGTGTAAAGAATATTTTGAAGGTGAAGGTCACGACTGGAGGTGTTTTGAAGGGTTGAATTTCTTGATCCATAAACCGAAATACGTGCGCCATTACCTACAAAAATCGCACCCGTAGAACAAGATAATAATGGGGAATTGATTTTACCTATGTCTCCGATGATATGATCCGATGCACCTGAGTCCATATACCGCTCGTTATCTCCATCATCCATTGTCATCGTCTGAAGAGCTTCACCGAGTTCAGTTGGTTCCAGCCGTTCCACCGAAGCCAAATGGGCTTCACTTTCTCCTGTTGAAGGTTTGGTGGTCTGCTTCGGGCCTGTTTTGGAGGATGGAGGTGCACACTAGGGCTTGGGCCCAATCGGCCTAGGTTGGAAATGGGCAGGGTGGTGGCGTCAAGTAAGCCCAGTAAGGGGGTGTCCCAACCGGCCTGTAGAAATGAGGGTGGTTCGGTGGTTGATTTGTAGAGGCACGACCACGGGATTTAGGTTGAGCAGGGGTTCGGCGGCTGCTGTTGGCGGGCCCGTTAGTCCCATGGCGACGAGTTCGCTGAGGTGGATCAGAGGGCTGGTGTTGGGAGACTATTGCGAAGTGGTGGAGGATGAGAGACTGTCACGAGTGGCTTGTCCCTGACTCTCGAGTTGGAGCATGTTACAAGCCGATTCCCAGTCGGGAAGATTTTGGTTAATGAGAGCGCCAATAGTGCCAAACTCAACCGGTAAACCACGGACAAGTTGTAACACTAATCGCTTCTCATTGACGGGACAATCAACATCATTCAATTGATTTCCAAGATCCCAAAGTTTTTGACAATAGGACTCAAGTGAGGGCATGGACTTGAGAGTGAGGTTATTAAACTCATGCTCAAGAGCAGCCGCTCGCGAGCCCTTGATGTTAAGAAAGATGGCTTTGAGTATGTTCCATGCCGCGTGAGCAGTGGAATCAGACTGGAGTACACGAACTAGATGTTCGTCAGACAATGTCCCGTAGATCCATTGTAAGACGAGTGCATCAAGTTCAGATCAAGACTCGTAAGCCGGATCTGTTTTGGCAGGTGGGGGGGGGGGGTTCCGTCAATATGAAACATGACTCTGTATCCTCGTGCGTGCAACTGAACAATTTGACCACCCAGGCTGAATACGTGACTTTTGTGCCATCTAGGAACCGGACTTTGCGTGGAATGTCAGTGACAGTATGAGTGGGATGAAGGGATTTGGCCAGTGTGGGGGCGGCAGGTTGTTCATTGGGTCGAGGGTGTTGGATTCAGCCATCGGAGGGGTTGCAGAGGGCAAAGGAACAGAAAGAAAGGGCTGCAAAATTGGAACGGAAGGGCTAGTTTTGCGCCTGGTCTCGTGATACCATGTAAGAGATCGATATGTCACAGAAACATTCGATGCCTTCTCATTCAACATTCCCAGAATTATATACACAATACATTTAATTACCTCCCTAATCTAGAAAAGAAAACTATACACAGGAATCTCAATAATACAGCTATGATATCCCAAATAATCTGCAATCAAATGAATACAAAATATATATGAAATATACTTGTTAATAGTTTGACACCTCCACTGACTACTGGCATAGTCAGTTACTTCATCTGGGGTTACATCGTATGATACTTGAATTCGATAGTTTAGATGTTAGTTTTAATTTTATAATGATCAAACTTACCATATTTGTTTTGTAATAATTTTGTTTACTACGGTTTTTGTGATACATCTAATTTAACTGTCCTCTTAATACCGTTATCTCTAGTTTACATGGCTTTATAATAATGAGTTTTGGCAACTGTATTTACTATAACAGATATATCCTTTTGTATAACTGCAGTATGTATTTAACAATGGACAAATGGACCATGAAAGGCTTAAAGAACTTGTTCACCTTGTTGGAAAACAAAGGCTTGTCTTGGATCTTAGTTGCAGAAAGAAGTATGCATTTTTCAGATGACATTGATATTATTTTGTTGTTTTATTTACATGTTATGTCCCTGAACTTAAAGATGACTTGCAAGTTGCAACTTTGGTACTTTGAAACTTTTTTCATTTTCATCCATCAATCATGGTTTAAGCTGGAAAAAAATGGTACATAAGTCATAATTGGCGGATTAAACACACTAATATTTTTGATATGCCCATGATGGATGAAAATGTAAATATGTAATTCACTCGTTATTATAGCCTTTAGTTCTTGATAGTATTCTTAACATTATTTATAGTTCTAAAATTCCATACATCATAATGGCACCATGGTTGACTTGCCAAAAAAGTGAAAACATGAATATGATTTATGCTGTGTTATCACTGCAAAAGTTCTTTGACCTTCATGTTTCATTTCCTTTTGCAAAAAAACTATAAAATTAGGTAATAAGAGTTCTACCTTAATGTCATATTTGTCAACTGTGAATAGCGGTCAATAGCGACAAGCTATCAATATGCTACACGGCAAATAGCAACTGCTATATTATGTTTAGCGATAGACTAGTAGAAACAAAAAATAAACATTCACACCACCAAAATAGCTAAATTAGCACTTAATCCTGCTTCTTTATAGCTAAAATAAACATTCACTATTTATATTTATAAGATAAAAAAGCGCTATTCAATGCTACATCCAAATAGCAACAGATGACTTATATGCTACAATTACCGCTATTGACAACCAAGTGTAGTGTGTAAATTTGTTTCACCTTAATATGTAGTAAAAGTGTCTTGTAAATCTGTTTCACCATAATATGTAGTAAATTTCCAATTCAACCTTACTTGAAAACCGGCGGCCTATTTGGCATGCTGCATTTCCCCAGGTCACTTGGGGGCCATCAAATTTTATTTTAACTAAATATAGAACGGGTCAAGCAAGGCGAGCTAACGAAAGTCGTTAAAGTTCGATCAACGTGTTTGTAAAAGTATAGTATTAGTTGATGTAGTGTTAGTTGATGTAGTGTATCCATTAGTTGGTGTCTCATGTATATATGTAACTTTTTCTTGAGAAATAAAATATCCAGTTCATATCCCACCTTTTTCATGTATCAGAGCCACTTTGGCTCTCAGATCTGTCCTGTTCACCCGATTCCGTCCGGCCACCTTCACACCTCACCTCCACCACCATCAGCTTCCCCGTCCCCCGATCTAGGAACCCCCAAATTCCGCCGCCTCCCGCCGCCTGACGCGCCGCCACGCGCGGCTAGAAGTTTAACCTGTTCCTCACGCGCCGGCGCGTGAGGGCGCGTGAGGCCACCTTCCGGCCACCGGGTTCTTCCTCCTTGCTCGGCATCCTCTTCCCAACAACCCTATAGGGTTAGTTTCCTGTTTCTACCACTTTTCTTGTTCAGATCTGTTCCATCTAGGGTTTCTTTTGTGGGTTCTTGCAAGTTCCTGTCAAATGGCTGAAGAAAATGCTAACAAGGAGAATAAGGGTGAAACCTCTATTCCCCCAAACCACATAGCTCCAGGTATAATCAACTATACTTCTGTCTTGCGTATTCCAGTTAAGCTTGACTCCAAGAATTGGAGTTCATGGTCGTTGTTTGTTGAAAGAGGTCTTATGAGTATTGATAAGAAAGACCATCTGACTGAAAACCCTCCTGATCCGATTACTAAGATTTGGCAAATTGATGATAGTGGTATCCAAATGGCTTTGTGGAATGCCATGGAACCACAGATTCTTAGTATTGCACAAAACTTTTCAACTGTGAAAGAGATGTGGAATCATCTCTCATCATCATTTTCCGCTAAACAATCCCTGTCACATGCTTTCTCTGTTGTTCAAGCTTACAATAGGATTGAACAAGGTGATTCCACCTTCACTGATTACTTTACCCGGTTCTCGAAACTTCGAGATGAGTTGCGTGTTCTATATCCTCCAACTACTGATCTGAAACTCCAAGAAGAACGCAACACTAAGATGGATATTATGACATTCATTGCTGGATTATCACCAAAGTATGCCAGTGCTCGACCACTTCTGTTGAGCAACCCTGCTGCCACTACCTCTGTTGCTTCCACATATCATCTTCTAAGGGAAATGTATAATTCTGAAACCGTATCTGGGTCAACTGACACATCCGCCATGAGGACTGTGTCCTCTTCAGTTGGGAAGACTAATGATCGCAGCTCACAAGTGCCGTTCAAGAAGGGAGTTGGACGAGGAGGCTCTATCAAATGTCATTACTGTCATCAGGATGGACATACCAAGTACAATTGTCCGAATCGTCCCCCTGGATCCTTGCCTCCTCCTCGTCCCAAAGCCAAGATAGCTGTTAATGATGAATTACCCGATGGGGCTACTTCTACAGATGGCACAACTCCTTCCTACACCCTTAGCCAGGAGGAGTATCGTAGGGTTCAACACCTACTAACTCCTCAAGCCAACTCTGCAAAATCAGGTATGACTCTTGATCATGAATCATCTTGGGTTATTGACTCTGGAGCAACACATCACATGACTGGAGACAGAGGTATCCTTTCTAGCCTTCATGAAACTTATCACCCTCCCGTCCGTGTTGCTAATGGTTCCTCATGCCCAGTTCGTGGCATTGGATCTATTGGTGAGACAAAAGACCTTAAACTTTCATCAATTTTGTTGGTTCCCAACTTTCCCGATAGCCTCTGTTCTGTGAGTCAAATTACAAAACAAAATAACTGTTCTGTAACCTTTTACTCTTCTCATTGTGTTTTTCAGGAACTGGGAACGAACCGGCTGATTGGCACCGGATTTGAATCAAAGGGTCTCTACCGCCTTTCATTACCAATAAGTCCTAAAGCTAATATATGTGACACAAGGATTCAAGAAGCCCATTGTCGTCTTGGTCATCCCTCAGTTGCTGTTCTGAAGCAAATGAGACCTGATTTTCCTTCATCTTTTGATTTTCATTGTCAGTCCTGTCAGTTGGGTAAGCATACCCGACGGTCCTATCCACCTAGGGAGTCGAATCGAGTCAAGTGTATGTTTGAACTTGTGCATTCTGATGTATGGGGTCCTTGTTCTGTAAAAACCCCTTTGGGATTTCAGTATTTTGTTTCATTTATTGATGACTATTCTCGTGCAACATGGATTTATTTGCTAAAGTCTCGTAGTGAAGTTAGTGCTATATTTCGTGAATTTCATGCATATGTCAAGAATCAATTCAATACATCTATCAAAACTCTTCGCACTGACAACGCTAAGGAATATCTCTCATCCGAGTTCTCTACATACTTGAAGACTCATGGTATTGTTCATGAGACTTCATGTGTGTACACTCCCCAACAGAATGGTGTTGCTGAACGCAAAAATCGCCATCTGCTGGAAGTTACTCGCACACTAATGATTCATTCTCATGTTCCTCATCGCTTCTGGGGTGATGCTGTCCTGACTGCAGCTTACCTGATTAATCGTATGCCTTCCACTGTTCTCAAAGGTCAAACTCCGTTTTCTATTCTTCACCCAGAAGGTAACCCCTTTCCATTACCTCCCAAAGTCTTTGGGTGTGTTGCTTATGTCCACGATTACCGTCCAGGTCACATCAAACTCGAGTCTCGAGCCATCCGTTGTGTCTTTGTAGGTTACTCTCGTGTACAAAAAGGTTATCGTTGTTACAGTCCTACCCTTCGTCAGTACATCACAAGTTCTGACGTAACATTCCATGAATCATGCTCTTACTTTCAAGATCCTTCCCCTCCTGTTCCTGACTTGTTTCCTGAATCAGATCCTGTCTTTTCTGATTCACCAACCATTCCCATCATCCCGGTCACCCCTGTTCCACACACATCCCCTGCTCCTGCTTCCACCACTACCAGTTCCGATTCTCAAACTAGTCCTGCCTCTCTTGATCCCTCAAAACTTCCGCCTCATGTTCCTCCCCTTGTGTTCACATATACTCGGCAAAACAAGGATGCGGTGGTAGACCCTCATGATTCAGACTCGGACCATGACACCGGTACGTACTCAGCTCCCTCCTCTACACCTGAGCCCGAACCAGAGCCTGAGCCTGATATACCCTTACCTGAAACATCTAACCCAGATTCCAATATTGATGCACCACATCCCTATGATCCCCCTGGTGCTCCATACCCTGACATACCCATTGCATTCCGAAGGGAACCCAGACAACCCAGACAACACACTCGTTATCCCTTACATGACTATGTTGCTTATGCCCATCTATCCCCTGAATGCCATGCCTATACCACTGCCCTTGATTCTCACTCGATTCCAAAGAATGTTTCTGCAGCTCTTGCTCACCCAGGTTGGAAAAAGGCTATGGAAGAGGAGATAGGGGCCCTTCAGGCCAACCATACATGGGATCTTCAGTCACTCCCTCCTGGAAAACGTGTTGTTGGGTGTCGATGGGTGTTCACGGTTAAACTCAATCCGGATGGTTCCTTACACCGTCTTAAAGCCCGCCTAGTTGCCAAGGGTTACTCACAAGCTTATGGGATTGACTATGAGGAGACATTTTCTCCGGTGGCTAAAATGCCCTCTGTCCGTATCTGTATTGCTCTGGCTGCTATAAATCACTGGCCGCTCCACCAACTAGATATCAAGAACGCCTTTCTCAATGGTGTTCTTGAGGAGGAGGTATATATGGAGCAGCCACCGGGTTTCATTGTTGAGGAGGAGGCCTCGAAAGTATGCAGATTACGCCGTTCCTTGTATGGTCTTAAACAATCCCCTAGAGCATGGTTTGGTCGTTTCTCGAGTGTTATGGATGATTTTGGAATGAAACGTAGTGCATATGATCATTCTGTATTTTATAGACATTGTCAAGGGAAGAGAATCATTGTGGTTGTCTATGTTGATGACATAATCATTACGGGTGATGATGAAATCGGAATTACAAATCTTAAGGCATTTCTTCAATCTCAGTTCAAAGTAAGTGATCTTGGCCGCCTCCGTTACTTCCTTGGCATAGAAGTATCTCGTTCCTCACAAGGGATCCTTCTCTCCCAACGGAAGTATGTTCTTGATATGTTGACGGAATGTGGGTTATTAGGATGCAAACCAGTAGATAGTCCAATGCTACCTACTGGGAAGCTTCTTTCTGAAGATGGAGACCCGTTAAAGGATCCCGAGCGGTACAGACGATTAATTGGCAAACTGAACTACCTGACGGTTACTCGCCCCGATATCTCCTTTGTTGTTAGTGTTCTAAGTCAATTCATGGCCAAACCGTACACTGGACATTGGAATGCTGCTCTCCGGGTCCTGCGATATCTCAAGGGCACCCCAGGTTTGGGGATATTGTATTCTGACCAGGGTCATTGTCGTGTGGGTGCCTTCACTGAAAAAGGAGATGGTCGGATATCGGGATTCTCTGATGCTGATTGGGCAGGTTGCCCTATATCTCGACGCTCCACGACTGGATATTGTGTGTTTGTTGGAGGAAATCTGGTATCTTGGAAAAGTAAGAAACAACACACTGTATCACGATCTAGTGCCGAATCCGAGTATAGAGCCATGGCAGATGTTACTTCGGAGATGATTTGGATTCGGCGTCTTCTCCAAGAACTTGGAGTTGTTTCCAATGACTTGATGAGACTTTATTGTGATAACCAATCGGCTATACATATAGCGAAGAATCAAGTGTTTCACGAAAGGACAAAACATATAGAGGTTGATTGTCATCTTATCAGAGATCGAGTTGTTGGCACTAAGACTAACCCTCCTTCCATTCAGCCTGTTTACATCAAGACGGAATTCCAACTTGCAGACATCTTTACAAAGCCTCTACGCAAGACCAATATAGATTTTATTTGTAACAAGTTGGGCATGATTAATATCTATGCTCCAACTTGAGGAGGAGTGTAAAAGTATAGTATTAGTTGATGTAGTGTTAGTTGATGTAGTGTATCCATTAGTTGGTGTCTCATGTATATATGTAACTTTTTCTTGAGAAATAAAATATCCAGTTCATATCCCACCTTTTTCAGTGTTATGTTTTTAACCTCTTATATCGTTTTATTCAAACAATCTTTTGATATTTTAAATATATAAATAATTGATTTTTATTAGACAAATGACAAGAGTGGTTCTGGTCTTCTTGGTCAACCCATACCATCACGACCTGTTTTGACAAGTGTTTAAAAGGACCTGTTCTGTCTTGAACTCATACGACCCGTTGCCATACCTAGACGGGCCACTTAGTTACTACGTCTACTGTTTAACTAACTATAATTCTCCTACTGTTTGTTAAGTAATACATTTTTTATTATTCTTTTTTCCAGGATGGCAAATATGCCATTGTTACAGATAGGTGGCAGAAGTTTAGTGATGTATATCTTGATGAGAAGATATTAAATTTTCTTTCGGAGTATTCCGATGAGTTTTTGGTCCATGGTGTAGACGTTGAAGGGAAAAAGTAAGTACTCAGGTCTGTTTTCTTCTATTTTTCATTTTTTACAATTTTAAAATACAAACATGCAATTACCAGCATACTAAGTTGTACTTATTCTATTCCAAAATATAAAACCACTGTCAAAGTGGGTCAGTGGGACTTTTTGTTTTCTAGTAGTGGTCAAAACAGTTTGGGCTAGGTTGACCCGTAGACACTTTTTGAACTTGGTAATTATGATAACAAAAACTGTATTATTACAATGAAAAATCCAAGTCTTTGAATGAGAACGATTTAGGAGATATGTTTTAAAATATATATTGGGCAACATTCAGCCCTTTTGACCCACATGACCATTTGAGCGTTCCTATAATTTTACAAACTTGAAATGAAAAACACTCGAAGCTTTATTAATAACTAAATTGAAATTACCATCTCCATTGTTTGTGTGCTTTTTTATATCATTTTCCTCAAATAATATATATGCTTTGGGATGAAGTGTTTCATCATTTTGGAATGTGAAGTATTTCATCATTTTGGAATGTGTGCAGTATGGTCTTGTATTTATTATTTCTTTTTTTTAGACTGGGCATTGATGAAGAACTTGTAGAACTACTCGGCAAATACTCTCCGGTGCGTACTAAACTCATTTTGTATTTTTCTTATCACATATTTTGATGCAGTAACGGAAGCAATCAAATGGCTCAAGAACAATTGACAAACAAAGAAGATAAATTGAACCAAAGGTTCCAAGAACAATGTTCTTATATTCAAATATCAATAAAAAACTAAACAAATGTTAACCTAACCCTACCATTTATACTAAATACTAATAACCTAAGGGTAATAATAATAAACAAATTAAAAGGATAATTAATTTGAATAAATATTAAAATTCTAATTATTGCTCCTGCATCATTTTTAATTCTCGAAATAGAGATACCATGATTTTTTAGGTGCTATGAACATTTTATTTTTGAATGTCTTAGAGAAAGGTAGATGGTTATGAATAAAAATTTAGGTGATATATATATGTATATATATATATATATATATATTGCAAAACTTGTATCGTTAAGATAAACATCATTTGATACTGCAAATAGGTCGACTTTTCAAGTTTTAATCTGCTAGATGTGTTTGACCCATTTGATCTGTTAGAGTCGAAATAACACACAAATCAACCCATTTTCAAGCAAATAAGTTGGAATTACATACAAGCTTTTGATGCATTAATCATGTCGACTGTCATATAATCTTTTGCTCATGTGGTGTATTGATTTGATTGACTCCAGATTCCAGTGACATATGCTGGTGGTGTGACCATAATTGATGACATGGAGCGAATAAAAGTTGCAGGATCAGGACGTGTGGATGTGACGGTGGGTAGCGCGTTGGACATTTTTGGAGGGAAATTGGCTTACAAAGATGTTGTGGCTTGGCATTTTCAGCAACAAGCTCTACCAGTTTAGCCTTCCTATTTTGTTATTAGTGTTTGTCACTTTGTCTCATTTCACTTAATCAACATACTTCTCAGGTTATCATCATTTAAAATCTTATTGTTTGTTTTATTGTAATTTCTGTTATAGTATTATTAAATAGTCATTTTAAATTACACTTTCTTTATATTTAAGTACTGGTAAAAATAGTTATTATGTTAACCAGAGATCATCCGTTTTGTACGATCGGGTTACATCGTGTTGTCTTTGTTAGTTCGGACATCCATTTTTCATCTCTAAACCCGAACGTCTACTTGATTGCAGATCTCGAAGAAATCGTGATCTTTAATACAAAATTTGTAGATCTGCTTTCAATGGAAGCTAAAAAATTACAGATGATGGTGGTTGGGAGGATGTGGTAGGGCCATGGTGGGGTGGTTAAATACTTAAATGTAGCAGAAGACTTTTTTTATGTTTTTATGATAATTACGAATATAGTATTTGAGCCAGTTACAAAAAAATCTCTCGTCAAAGGGTATTTTAGTAATTTAAACTTAATTTAACATAAAATTAGTACCATAAAATCTAACTGTTGCTTTAAAAAATTAGTACCAAACTTGTTATTTTTCACAAACCATAAGGACTAGTTGTGTATTAAACTCTAATACTTAGGGTAACAACCCTAATTTTTCCAAATAAAATAAAATAAGAAAAATTTGACGGACTCTACAAACCCACCCCGGGTTCAACTCGGTAGTTCCTCAACCTGGTTCGAACCCGATACAACCTGCCAGTTTCAACCAGGTTCAACCTGGGTTCTTCCCAACCCGACGTTTAAAACACCCCCCACCTCCCCCCTTTTTGTTACTATTTTGCCTTTTTAAAACCGGCTTATTCTTTGATCATAACCCAACCTAGTTTCAAAATTGAACTTGTTCTGTGCACCTCTACGAGCAATTAACACTTTGTATTTGTATTTGTTAACATATAAAGATTGGCACAAAGCCCAAAGTACATGAAAGAGCGTTTGTTTTCTAAAGGCCCATTAGAATTGTGTGATACAATCCATTTTATGTAAAATGGGAGCCCAATAATCATCACATTAATTAATGGTTTACTCTTAAAGGGATATGGATATATATTGGAGTCTATTGTCAATAAGTCCTAGATTAAGTGGCTTAGACAGAACATTTTGCCCCCAAATCACTTAATCTAACATTATCCATCATTGACAGCCCTAGACAACATCACCAATTATCACGCTCCAAAATCTACGTCAACCTTGTTATTTGGAGTTACAATCTCTTCAATCGACCTTTAACTTAGGATCTACAATTCTTATTTATATTCTTTTATCTTTAGTTATTTTCTTATAAAAAAACTATTTTCTCTTCATTACTTTTTTTGTTTTGTAAAATATGTGTGTTCATCCTTATCTTTGTTTTGTTTATGTGAAAGTATAGGCTAGAATAAATAGTTTAAAGTTTGGCTAATTGGTTCAATCTCATTGTAAATATTTTTATAAATGAAGTGAAATCATAAATAATATGTTTTAGAGAACTAAACGTTGATTATAGGTAATATGAGACGATACACTAAAGGATAAGAACATTGATTATATAATATAATGGTTACAAAAAAGGATCCACTTTTAGGTGTCCAACTTCTAGGGATACCAATGTAAAAGCATCTTTCGACAATTCAAAAGGTGTTGGATATTTTTCAAACTTATTATACTCATTGAATTATTATATTTTTTATTTTTATTTTTATAACATTTGTTCTAACAAACAACAATGGACCACCCCACCTTCTAGAACAATATGGTTTGTCAAATTTAAATATGAATCTAAGATAAAAATATTTATTTGAGAAACGCTACAATATGCATAATATTAATCTAAAAAATATAGTTTATAATACATGTGAGATAAATATAAAAACATAAATCAACGAGTATAGTTTGTATCCTTTGTACCGACTGTTGGGGTAAAACTTGAGGCTTACTTGGATCTTAATCGTTAGATATGAGAATTATAGTTTTTGAGTATCACATGTTTGATGAAGTTGTTTATTTATTCAACCTCACCTTCAAATTACATATCAATGTAAGTAATCATTTATATAACCAAACCGACATATTTGACCAAATTAATAAACTATAATGAAATGAAAGTCACAAAGAAAACGTGAGATAAATATTAGGAATCAAGAAAATGACACATCTCCCACTTCCTACAAGCCATGGAATTTTACATGGCATGAACATTTCTTTTTGGTGTAATGTCCGACGTATGAACCCTAACACCAGTCTTCGACAATCAAACGATCAGTACATTGTGGAGGTGGTTCAACCCGAGAAAAGCTTAAACATACAAAATGATCTTATTATAAATCGTTCTTGTTAATTCATATTCAACTAGAAAACAACAAGAGTCTCTAGCGTATGTGTGCCAAAATATTTTGGGTATATCTGAGTTGATTTTAAAAAGAGTTGAAAGTGGAACTTTAATTCTGTCACCATCTATAGGGAAAGAGAATATGATAAAACATGTGTTGAAGTCGACACGTACCCACAAAATATATGTATTGCGTGGCAAATTTATTGCCAATATATCATGGTGTCCTTATTTGTAATAGACTATTATTTAAAATTATTAATGCCTAACAAACACAATAATAGATTAGATTGTGGGGTGATGATATTAACTTCTGGTTGTATATAAAACAAGAAAAGAAAATTATTTTATTAATAAATTCTAATTAAAAGTGAAACAAACATATGCTTATAATTATTTATTAAGCAATGGCTACAAATGTTTACGTACCAAATAATATACTCCAACTTACATTATAAAAATTCGGTGATCTTTTGTTATACAATTAAGTTAAAGAGACTATATTAACTCTTATATTTTATATGTCACTTGTAACTCACTAAACTTTCATACGCGTACAATGCATGAGTCAACCAAATCTCAGTGGGTTAAATGAATATATCTTTGAGTAGGGTCATATGTTTCTTCAGTCACTAGTATCCATTACCAAGGGCCCAAAAATATACCTCTTATCTATGAGATCGATGTAAGTCACATTTTAGTGAAGAATTTGGTACCTTAACTCGTTGATAACAACTAAAACTGAAAAAGAAAAAAAAACCCTAAACAACTCCATCCTTAATCTCTACTAAGTATTGCGGAGATTTCGAAAAATAATTGTCTAGAATTTAACTTATTATGTTTGGTCGACATATTGTTAACCTTTCCATCCATAGTTCACTTCTTTAAAATAGCATAACGTTATGGTGTTACTATTATTTTCATATTTGATTCTATTTTAAAAAAGGGTTGAAAATGAAATTTTCTGTCACCATCTAGAGCCAAAAAATGTTCATAGAGAAAACATGTGCTTGGAGTCGACACACACCCACAAAATATATGTGTCGCGTGGCAAATATATTGCCAATCATGGTGTTTGTCTTTATTTTGATTGATTTTTGTGAAAGTATGAAGAGGTCCAACAATCTCACCAATATCTTAGTTGGTTATAGTGTGTGGATATTAACTTTATGGTTGTAGATATAATTAACCAACAAAAAAAATAGTATATGTGTGAGGGATCAAATGAAAACCATATTTATAATTAAAAACCATAAAATCATGGTTACATATATGTAAGTACGTGTTAGAAAATATACAACTAAAAGTTACATACAGGTATGGGTTATGTATATGTAAATACGCATTACCAAGTGTACAACGAGTTACGTACATGTAGCTCCTACAAGTTACGTATACGTAAGTCGTTTCGTCATCATCGACGTTACTTGGAGTTTATATGAAAATATATAATTACCTTGAAAAATACGGTTGAATTTTACTTAAATATACTTTAAACAATTAGAAGGTTAAATCAATTATAAATTATATGATTCGGTAGTGGTGGTTTTCATGGTTTTTAATTATAACATATGGTTTTCATGGTTTTTAATTATAACATATGGTTTTCATTTGATCTCTCCCCTATATATATGTGTGTGTGTTTGTGTGTTACGAATACAAATAAATCAATAAAAGACAATATAAATAAAAAAATAAAAGACAAAATATATAAATAAAACTTATAAAATCTTTAGTTTAACATATGATGATAGGATAAAAAAACTAACTATTTTAAAAAATGAAAATAGTTGGGTATAACAAGAAGGGTGATTGATGAAAATCAATATATAATTATTATAAAATTAATTTCACAGATTCAAATTTTAAAAACGAAATCACTAACTAAACTACACACATCGACAAGTACCGGTATAGTTTCATAAGTCCGGATTGAACCCTAAAAACACTTTTGGTGGCTTTCGTTACTAAACCTCTATCAACTTCTACTGATTTTTATCAAAGTGAGATTTGAACACATAAAATTAGGAATTATTTAAACATAACTTCTAATTATGAAGAATACTTACGCGGATAAACTAAAGACAAACTTTGAGATTTGGAAAAACAACTATCTAGACAAGAAGCTTATTGGTGATACAATGCTCTCGGGTTATGATCATTTGATTGGTGCCTGAATCTAAGAATACAACAAATTAAGAATATACAGATATACTAAACCTTATTTCGGTCTCACTAACAACACGTAATAAATCTTAAATAAATGTGTGAAGCTCACTAGGATGTAGTTTAGTTCTCCTCTCAATCTCACTAATATAATTAAATGCTCACGTGTTCTAGAATTGATAATCTCTTGACCTCACAATCCACAATGCATTCGGGAGTGTAACGGAATGTGCGGAAAAGGTTGGAATTACCAAATAATGACTGGATTAACAGTAATTAATAGATTAATAGGGTTAATTCACTCTCATACAATTAAAGCCTAATACATAATAATCAAGACTAATATATAATCCTTCTATAGGATCTTTAGAAGGGGTCAATGCAATAATTTCATAATGAGGAGAAACTTAAAACATCTAACATATCAAATATAGGAACCAGGTTTATGACGATACCAAAAGTACAAGTAATAAGATACAAAATAAGAACAAGAACAAGATAAAATGGTTTTAAAAATGATGCATATTGTTGTCAAGTTGTTTTACAAGTGTTACAAAGCATGCATATAAAGACAAGTACTTGAGTTACTTTATACTACATTCTACAACACATCATACTTTGAAAGCCAGCTGGAAATATTAATCTAGATAACAAGATCAACGTAGAGTCTAAAGACAGATTGCCTTTTGACTTTTGACTATGATATGCTATAGCTCACATCTTAATATATTACAAAAGGGATAGAAGTATAAAAGTAGAAAGTTACAAACAAAAAACCTTAATCAACAGTTTGACAAAAGTATAGATTTTTCACCAACTCATATAAGTTGGTGAGTATTTACAGATGATAGCAAAAAGTGGTTCAGCTTTTGTCAAAAGATGGTTCAAAGAAAGCATGTGTTTGCTGTCTTCAGAAGAAATTAGTCTTTGGTTTCGAAAGACTTTCTTTTTGAAGCTTGAGAAGAATTCAATTTTGGCTTATGAATATACAGTCTTTTGGCTTTGAAAGATTTTATATTTAGCATAATCACTGAGTTGTATAAATTTTTTTGAAGTAACTTCCTTGTACTTCATGCATACATGCTGAGAGATTTTTGGTTGCATTAGCCTTTAAGTGTAATACACCTTCCTTTCTTGGTCAGTCAAGCTCTTGTTTTAAATCAGTGATATAACCTATTTCTATGGTGATCTACATCTAGAATCAATCAACCTTAATCAAAACACAAACTAAATGGTTAAAAACGTATAGTATAATCAAATAGGACAAAACTAATCAACCAAAGCATATGAAATGATAAACGTAATCATCCCAAAATACAAAAATTATTTAATATCAAAATCAGTAATAACATGCCTTTAACGTGAATACTATCCAATCAAAGGCACCAATACCCGAAAATAAACAAAATCAACCAATAACATCACAAGTCTAGATAGTTTATGTGTTTAGCTACTCATAATAATAACTAATGTATGGAACCAAAAATAATACTAAACATGATTGAACAAGTTCCAAAAACAATAAAGAACATGCAATAGTCGTTAATCGAAAGGTTTACAAACCGAATTGCCTTAAATTATTTAAAACAACACCTCAAACTCTCTCCAAAAGCTCTAATTCCTTGGCTTTTGCCGCTCCAGTGAGTAATAAGTTGTAACACCCTAAGAATTACTGTCCAAGATTTTTTAAATAACAAAAACTAGGGGTTTGGGAGTCAAGGGATAGGTGTTGCGGTCCATAATGGCTTGTGGCGATCAAATTTATGTTAGAATTTCACGCTCGCTGTTATTGCCGACCACACAGGAAACGCTTTGTGCTCCGCAGTATCTTCTAGCGTATAATTTATTTTTTTAAGCTTCTAAACTTTACTAACTTCTAATTTAAGGTCTGGTTTATCCTCTTGGGTTTTTTTCAAGACTAGTGATAATGTACTAGTATATCTAGAACACTCAAGCCAATAATGTATTTTATTTTATAAGTATTTATTCAAATCACATCTCCGTAACAAATACAAAATATTTCACAAATTAGAAGGGCTAAGGAAGACAAACCCCTAGATTCATGTCAATAAAAAGGCTAAGGAAGACAAACCCCTAGATTCATGTAAATTACGGTTTATTCCATTATAAGTATGTGTTAAGGGTAAACGCTTATAGGGTGATGACTTTTATGCGTAAATGTAAATAACTTAGCATTGATGGTAGTTTTCCGCAGGGCATCATTACATATAATAGAATCAGGAGAGCTTCATTTCTTTTCACCTAGCAAACACCTATCATCAAGAAATAAAAGTTCTCTTTTCAATTGTTAGACTTGTTAGGGATTTGTTGACATAAGAGTCATTGTTTAATAACATTCAAAAGTATATTGATTGCATGAACGGGTGAGACAATAGTGCAGGACCATTTAGGAGGGTTGGTCACTTACAACACAAACACACAATGTTAAGAGAGATGCTTAAAACACTTAACATATCAAATAGGGAACTGTTTAACACACAAGGATGTTAATTAGAACATAGGTAAATATAAGACAGAACAAGGAACAAACAACACAAGTAAGTTGGTTTTCAAGAATCTTGTATATTGCTCTCAAGTTCTTTTAAAAGTTTAAAAAGCACACTTCTAAAGTTACAAAAACCTGAGATACTTATACTACATCCTACAGTGGCCATGCTTTGAAAGCCAGCTGGAAACATTTGAACTAGACAACAAAATCAAATGTAAAGTCAAAAGATAGACTGCCTTTGGACTAGTGACTATGACATGCCATAGCTCAAATCCTAATATATTACAAAAAGGATAAAAGTGCATAAAGTAGAAAACACAGATTCAAGACCTCAATGTACAGTTTACCAAAAGCATAGACATTTTCACCAACTTGTGAAAGTTGGCGAGTCAATAGAATTTCAGCAAAAAGTGGTCCAACTTTGTGGTAAAGCACATCAGATAAAAACATGTATTAAAAGTCTTTGGAAGATAATCTGTCTTCATTTCTTGGCTTCGGAAGACTTTGTGCTAGAAGCTTCGAAAGACTTCATTCTAAGCTTTGGAAGATGTTGGTCTTGGCTTCGAAAGATTTACACTTAGAGTATTTTTTAGTGCATGGTGTAAAACTACCGAAGCATCTCTGCTTCTGTACTTCAGTGCATGCATGCAGGAAGACTTTGTATGTTTTAGATGCATAAGCCTTTACATAAACTTACAAACTCCCCCTAGGCTGATGCTACTAAAACATTTAAAGACTTCAGATATCTACAGTTCTCATCATGATGATGACCATTCCTTTCTTATTAGATGGTCAGAAACTCTCATAGTGTCTTCTCATTTCAAAAAGATCGTGTAGAGGTAGATTGAACATGTCTTGTCGTGTGTAGACATCTTCAACACCTTGATCTCTGATTACATGCCATCTCTCTGGATTGGTAGTGTAAGTCCAGTATAAGATAGGTCTTCCTGATGCCAAAGAAAATACTTGAATGGGAGTTGCTGGAGCTTCCTCTTGTTGCACTTCCTTAGGATGTTCTAACTTATCCTAAGGTCTGGAGATGGATGCCCCTGTCTTCTTCTTCTTCTTAGACTTAGGTTTAGAGGTCATCCTTTTCCTCCTCTTAGAACTCTTTAACTGAGAAGACTGGCCTACAACACCATGTTGTTCTGTCTTGTCTTTCTCAGTTAGGTCTGGCTCCTTCACAAGTTTAGAAGGAGAAGAAGGTTGACCCTGCTGTGGATCAGAAGGTGAAGCTTGCTGAGACCCAACAAGAGGTCCAGGTTAAGTTGTCTCAATTGGTTTAACATTAACCTCCACTTCTTGAGGGGCTTGACTTGGGTGGTAAATCAATGAGACCTCTTTTGATCTTCTTCTTGATTATATTTATGTGTTCATCTATGGTGGATAGAGACACAGGAACAAGTCTCATTCCATAGAATCCATAAAAAATCAAGAAGCTCATCATCCTCTGCCTATCAGCAGACTTCTTTTGGCTTTTCTAGATGATGGCTCTTGCTTTGGCTACTTCTTCCCACATATTTCTCTTTGTAGCCTTTTGTTCTTTGAGTACTTGAAGTTCAAATTGTTTGAGATACTCAAACTCAATATACTCAAAGGATAAGGGAAGAAGTGCAGCTACCTGGTAGAGACCTGTGACACTTAGGTAGTTGATCATATTTTGCCTATTAGTTTTCTTGTCTATGTGAGGTTCTTATGTAGCCATAGTGTCCTGCACATGACTTTCCTGAACTGGAGAGAGAGTAAGAACATGTTTGTATAGTCTTTTTAGTCTCTTTTCTTCCTTGATCTGAAGGAGCAATCTTGTATCCTCTGCTTCCTTCTTCTCTCTAGACTTAGAGGGCACCCTGATTGCAGCTTGTATGAAACTTAAAGACCCAATAGAACTGTTGGACCAAAAGAACCAATGAGCCAAGATCAGAAAACCTCTAAGTCCCACATGGTAACACACAACTGCTGAAAGCTTCATCAGCAGTTTGACAAGTGCTGAAGACTTCACAGCTGAAGATCAAGTGCTGAAGACTTCAACAGCTGAAGAACTAAAGTGTTGAAGTACAACAGCTGAAGAACACAAGTATTGAAGCTGAACAGCTGAAGAACACAAGTACTAAAGCTGAACAGCTGAAGAACACAAGTGCTGAAGCTGAAAGACCAAAGTACTGAAGTACACAGCTGAAGAGTTACAAGTGCTGAAGATCAACAACTGATGTACAAAGTCTGAAGACAAAGACTGAAGACATCAGCTGATGATATCTACTGAAGTCATCAGCTGATGAAACATCTGAAGGTCAAAGTCTGAAGATCAAGTACTGAAGCCTCAGTAGTTTGTCACAACTGCTGAAGAGTACTTCTTCAGTAGTTGTGATATCAGTAGTTTTATATTTCTAGTTTCAGTAGTTTTGTAAAACGACTGAAGAGCTTGTTCTTCAGTCGTTGTAGTTTCAGTAGTTTTATATTTCAGTAGTTATAACAACTGATAACACTTAGAACTTTTGTAAGAAGATGTCAGCTGTTTTGACATCTTCAGTATTTTGTGTTCAGTTGAATAAATCTGTTAGATGTCACTATCAAGTGACATCAGCAGACGTCACATCTCTTATATAAGAGGTGTCGACCTAATCATAATTGTGACATTCTGTTACCACGAAAGCGAATATTGAATGAAATATATTTGCAGATATTCCTCTTTCTATAACCGTCTTTGTTCTTCATTGAATTTGTTTTGTTCTTGTGAATCGACTAATTCATTGTTTGAATTCCGCTGCTATACTCATCAATCAATCAAACATAGATCACTGATCCTAACAAGTGGTATCAGAGCAGGTTAATCATTGATCGATCTAACAATTGATCATTGACACCGCTAATTGATATCTGTGTTTGATTGAATTAGCGTATTTGCAAGAACTGGTTATAGATTATTGAATTTCTGCTGCTTTCGTTCTTTTTGAGATCTTCTGGTTCAATTGGTTGTTGCGTTTTGTTCTAAATCTGTTTTAGCTTAACTGAATTTGATTGAATCCGAGATGACGACTCCTTCTAATGACCCTCACAATACCGGTTCCTCAACCAAGCCTCCGATGCTGGTTAGAACTGAGTATAACATATGGCAACGAAGAATGCTTCATCACCTGTCTGTTAACAGTTCAGGTTGTTCGACATTTGTGGTACATGGACCACATAAGCCTATGGTGAACAATCTGGAAACCAATCAAATGGTTCCGAAGAAGAAGGAACAATACTCTGATGAAGATCGGAAACTATTTGAGATTGATGCTAAAGCCCATGGAATTCTGGCCATGGCACTGCCTAATGAAATCTATTCAGGGCTTATGCATCATGAAACTGCTCATGATCTCTGGAATGCCCTGAAGGAACAATTCGGTGGCACTGATGAGGTCTTAGCAAACAATAGAGAGATCCTTGCCCAACAATATGAGACATTCTCTCATAGAAAGGGTGAGACACTGACTCAACAGTTTGAGCGCTTTCCTGCTTGATATCTGAGCTGAAAATGGTGAAACAGGAATACACCAATAGCCAGATGAACAACAGATTTCTCAGATCCCTGCCTGAGAGATGGGACACATACACTATTGTCCTACGCTCCAGTGCAAATCTAGAAGGCCTATCTCTCACCCAACTTCATGGGAAACACTTACATTTGAAGAGAGATAGAGCAGAAGAGGAAACTGTCCTCATCAGGAAAGCTCACTGATGACTTTGTACCAGGCAACTCTGCCTTGGTTGGTCATGAGTTAGAATATGCTGCATCTGAAAGCAATATGATGAGCATATAGATTTCTCTTCAAATAGTTCTGATCATGCATTTGTTGGTATTGAGAGTCATTCTGGCAATAATAGTGACAATTTATGCTTCATCGTGGATGATCTGAAAGAATAGCTGATGATGATCTAGAAGAGATGGATATTCTGAGCCAGATGGCACTGATTAATATCGATCTCAGAAGTTCTACAAGAGAACTGGCAGGAAATTTCCTGGACTCTCTGGCAAAACCAAAGTTGGTTTTGACAAGAGTAAGTTGAGGTGTCACAAATGCCAAAGGCTAGGACACTTTGCAAGAGAGTGTAGATCAACTGGATCTAACTCTTCTGCACCCTTTGTGACTTTTCCTATTACTAGTCCACAAAACAGAGGGCAACAACCTGCTGGTTCTGGTCATTATTCACATCCTAGATCTCCTGCATACTTTGTTCCCCAGGGTCAAATGTCATATCCTTATCCCTGCTATTATGTCCTCAACCAAATTCTGTTCAAGCTCCAATTGCACAACAACCACAAGCACTGCCTGAACCACAACCTTCCCAATCTCATCAACAAACTCAACCTCAACAACACAGCTTCTTCACCCCAGGAGTTGTTGACTGGAGCAGTTTACCAGATGACATGTCTGGTCATGAACAACTGTTCTCAGGTGCTGGTCACATGGTGGTGACAGTCCATTTGGAAATCTAACTCTTATGGCTTTGGATTCTGCTGATACTTCACCTCTTATGCTTCTACACCAAGGTATCACAGGTATCCTCTGAGGCAAAAGCCAAATTATGTTCTGAAACATGCATAGCAACATTTGTATCTATTAGAGAGGCAAATGTAGCTTTAATCAATAAGAACATTGAGCTAGAACAATTATTTCCAAAAACAAAGCTGAATTTGAGTCTGTGCTTAATAATAACAATGATGAGATTTACAAATTGAAATGCCAATTACTGATGATAAGGCTAGGGAAGAGATACTTCTAGAGAAGTATAAAGATCTCAAAGAAACCCTTGCAGTTACCCAGGTAGAGTGTGATAGATGGGTACAATCATGCAAAGGTTTTGAAATGCTTCTTAGTAAGCAATCTGCTTCCAATGTGAAGTTTGGCATTGGTTACAATCACACTGCTCCACCTAAAGATTTTACCCCAAGAGCAGAGGTAGAATCTGATGGTGAGAGTGATAACCAATCCATCTCATCATGTGATCTACTTTCTGATACAACACAATCAGAAGTAGCAGTCAGCATCAAGCCCTCTCTGAACCTATCAGCTGATGTTGATGGTTCAAATGCTGACACTCACATGATCAATGAGTTGAATCACTCAGGAGTTAATTCTGCAAGTCCTGAAAGGATTAGAGAGCAGAATTTAACACCTGAAGTTCAAACTACAACTGCTGTCAGTATTGAAGAGAAGAAAACTGTCAGTAGAAAGTTTGAAGACTACTAAAGAGGCAGTCAAGAAAGCAAACAATGCTTCCAAAGCATTGAAGAGCAAGTCTCCAGTTGCTTCACCCTTTTAGTTGATGATCAACCTAAGATGAGGAAGAAACCATGTGAAGTATGTGGTTTGTTCATCATCTTACAGATGATTGCTGGTACAAAAGAGGTTTCAAACTCAAACAAAAGAAGAAATTAAAGAGAAAATGGTAAAAATGAAAACTGAGTTTGAGACCACATTTGTATCAGCAACATCAAATCCTGTAACCCTTAAGTCCTCAAAGAAATCCAAAAAGGAAGGGTTAAACAGGTGACAGCTGAGAGTGCTCAGAAGAAGAAGTGCAACTAGGAAACTTATCAAACTCCACTGGCAATGTGTCTGATGAGCTGAAAGCTTTATCACAAAATCAGACACAGCTGGTTATGATGGTTCAACATCTATTGGTAGAGTTACCAACTGAATGCTCCTATGTTGAAACCACAGAAAAGGAGATCCAAGCCAAAGGATTCCTCTTCTTCACCATCTTCTTCCTCTCAGCTGTTGTTTCAAATAAACCTGTTAGTTTACCATCTATTGATGAGACCAGGCCCAAAACCAAAAAGGTTTGGGTCTCTAAAACTAACTGATTGTTTATTTTTGCAGGGTTCTCCAACATGCCAAGTAGCAACTGGTATGTAGACAGTGGGGATCTATGCACATGACTGGGAACAGCTCTCTTCTTCATGACTACTCTTAAGGAAGAAGGATTTGTTTCTTTTGGCAATGATGCTAGGGGTATCATTGGTAAAGGCTTGTCTCCAATGGAGAAATCAAATTTGATGATGTTAATCATGTGGAAAATCTCAAGTACAATCTCTTGAGTGTCAGTCAAATGTGTGATAAAGGCCATGTTGCTCTTTTCACCAGTCAGAACTGTAGGATTCTGTCATCCAAAGTTTTGCATTTGATTGACAAGGTGTTGGATGATCACACTCTCCTGAGAGCCAACAGGACAGGAAGAGTGTATGCCTTAGATCTTTCCAAAAAATAGATCTCAAGGCAATCCTTGCCTATTTCCAATCCTCTTCTCAAGAATCTAAACTGTGGCACAAAAGGCTGGGTCATGTTAATTTCAAAAACATGAATCAGCTTATCCACAATAGTTTAGTCAGAGGCTTACCAATAAAGGAGTTCCACTGTGATGAAACCTGCACTGCTTGTTTAAAAGAAAACAGCACAAAGTCTCATTCCCTCCTATTGAAGAACCTAAGTCCACTGCCTGCTTGCAATTACTGCATATGGATCTATTTGGTCCTGTGAGAGTGATGAGCATGGCAAAGAAGAATACTGTCTGGTAATTGTGGATGATTACTCCAGATTTGTATGGACTTTCTTTCTACATTCAAAGGATGAGGTTGCTCAGAAGTTATTAACTTTGTGTTGTATATTGAGAAGCAGTATTCCCTTCCAGTCAAGTGTATCAGGAGTGATAATGGAACTGAATTCAGGAATCATACACTTGATGGCTTCTATCTCTCAAAGGGAATCAAAAGGCAGTTTAGCATCCCAAGGACTCCAGAACAAAATGGAGTAGTGGAGAGAAAGAACAGGACCCTCATTGAAGCTGTAAGGTCCATGTTGGCTGACTCTGGTTTGCCACTGACCTTTTGGGCTGAAGCTGTCAACACAGCTTGCTATGTGCAGAATAGAGTTCTAGTAAATCATGGTTGATGAAGACTCCATATGAAGTTCTCCATCATTTGGCTCCTCTGATTTCATTTTTCAAAGCATTGGATGTCCCTGTTTTATTCTCAACACAAAGGATCAACTCCATAAATTTGATCCTAAGTGGATGCTGGGTATTTTGTTGGTTATTCATCTACTTGCAAGGCATACAGAGTCTTCAACTGCAGAACAAAGATAGTTGAAGAGACTCTGCATGTGAAGTTTAATGAATCTCCTTTGGACAAGATTCCACAAAACCCTGTGGAGTTGTTTGATTTGGACATACTGCAATATGTTCCTTATCAACCTCCAGCTGTTGCAGATCCTGTGGCTCAATCATCTTCTGCAGCATGTCTTCCACCTGGTGGTATTGATGATGATGATGATAATATCAATACTCACCTATTCAAGTTTAGTGACCAACTGCCTGTGTCTGCTAAACTTGATGTTCCTGTAGCTTCAGTATTTCCATCCACAACAAATGCTGATGAGATCTCTGTTTCCTCTACATCGTTTGAGTTACCATCAAATTCTTGGTTTCAAGAGTCTACATCAACATCTGCTGCTGCTGAGGTTCTACAAACACTTGCACAGATCTCATTGTTTATCAAGAACTGAAGAATCACCCCATGACTCAGATTATTGGTGATATCAATGCTGGTGTTTCAACCAGAAGTCAATTGTCTAACTTCTGCTTCTATGCTCTCTTCATCAGTCAGCTAGAGCCAAAGAACTACCATGTTGCTTTGAGAGACAATGGATGGGTTGAAGCTATGCAGCTTGAGCTACTTCAGTTCAAGAAACAACAAGTGTGGAACTTGTTCCTCTTCCCCCAGTAAGTGTGCAATAGGCACTAAATGGGTGTTTAGGAATAAAACTGATGAAATGGCTTATTGTTAAGAACAAGGCTAGACTGGTTGTACAGGGGTTTTCACAAAGAAGGTATTGACTATGATGAAACCTTTGCCCCTGTAGCCAGACTAGAGGCAATCATTGTTCTTAGCCTATGCTGCATTCCACAATCTTAAAGTTTTTCAAATGGATGTTAAAAGTGCATTTTTATATGGTAAAATAAAGGAGAAGTTTATGTGTGTCAACCACCAGGCTTTGAGGATAATAAACATCCTGAATGGTGTACAAACTTGATAAGGCTCTTTATGGGTTGAAACAAGCTCCTAGAGCCTGGTATGAGACACTCTCTACTTTTCTTCTTAAGAATAATTTCACTAGAGGCTCCATTGATAAAACTTTGTTTATTAAGAAGGTGGATCAGCATAAGCTACTTGTTCAGATTTATGTTGATGATATTATTTTTGCATCCTCTGATCCCCAGTTGTGTGATGATTTTACAACATTATGAAAAAGAGGTTTGAAATGAGTGCAATGGGAGAATTACAGTTCTTTCTAGGCTTGCAAATCAAACAAAAGGCTGATGGAACTTTTATTCATCAGTCAAAATATACAAAGATCTTTTGAATAAGTTTGATTTACAAAATTGTAAGCCCTGTTCTACTCCCATGTGCAACACCACACAACTAGATGCTGATCAGAAAGGTAAAGCTGTTGATGAAACGCTTTACAGATGTATGATTGGGTCCTTGATGTATCTAACAGCTTCTAGACCAGATATTATGTTTGCTACATGTGTTTGTGCTAGATTTCAGGCTGCTCCTAAAGAGTCTCATTTGATTGCAGTCAAGAGAATCTTTAGATATTTGCAAGGTACACAATCTCTGGGTTTATGGTATTCCACTGGACACTCTTGCAAATTAGTTGCTTTTTTAGATAGTGACTATGCAGGTTGCAAGTTAACTAGAAAGTCAACTTCTGGTGGTTGTCAATTCCTAGGCAACTGTTTGATTTCTTGGCAGAGTAAGAAACAACATCTGTTGCTACATCACAACTGCTGAGGCCGAGTACATTGCTGCTGCAAGTTGCACCTCTCAGGTACTCTGGCTTCAGAACCAACTTCTGGATTATGGCATTACAGACTAAGACTCCATTGTTAATGGATAGTGCTTCAGCTCTGTGTATTGTCAAAAATCCAGTCCAGCACTCTAGGACCAAACATATAGAGATCAGACATCATTTTATTCGGGATTTTTTTGAAAAAGGTCTGATTGATCCTAAGTTTGTGCCTAGTGCTGATGAGCTTGCAGATATTTTTACTAAGCCTTTGGATAGTTCTACTTTCCAAAACCTTGTGTTAAGGCTTGGTATGCTGCAGCTAGAATAAGTGACAATTACTGATGATTTCAGTAGTAATTACTGATGATCATTGGTACCCATGTCACATATAAGTACTGATGAGTCCTTTTCCCTTCAGTAGTTTTTATAACTACTGATGGCTAAATGCGTCACAAGTATTGAAGTACTTTATCTGTTCCAAACTACTGATGTAGTTACAACTACTGAAATCAGTATACAAAATAAGTACTGATGTCCTATGAAACACCTAAAATCAGATGCAAAGTCTGATGAGTAGGTGTTGAGGACAGCATGAAACAGCTGAAAGGCTATGAATTGATGACAACTACTGAAGAGAACTTTCTCTTCAGTTGTTTCAACAACTGCTGTTTCATTCTAAACAACTGAAGCAAACCATGTCTTCAGTAGTTTTATAACTACTGATGACTAATACCAAGTCTTCAGTTGTTTACAACAGCTGATGACAAAACCACTGTCTTCAGTAGTTTCACAACTACTGATGACAAACACCAAGTCCTCAGTGTTTCAATCATCTGAAGTCAAAACCACGGTCTTCAGTAGTTTTCTAACTTCTGATGCCTAACACCACGACTTCAGCTGTTTCAACGTCTGAAAGGATAATACCATGTCAACAGTCGTTTAAAACTACTGATGACTAACACCACATCCTTCAGTCGTTTTCTTACCCGTACCCTATAAATATCCCTGACCTAATCCTTCAATGCTTCATCTTCTTCAAACCTAACGTTCCTCTCCAAAACTTCTCTCTTCTCAATGGCGTCCATGCAAATTAAACCGCGACACAACTGTGTTGCCTACCTCACTAAATCGCCTGTCTGGGCTAAGTTCGATCCTGCTATCGATCTTATGGTTCAGTCCCAATACAAAACGACATTTCTTTTGAATCCCATTCTACATGCCGAATCCCTCCAACAGTTTTATATGAACGTTACTATTACCACTGGGGAGAACAACACACCATCTCTCCAGTCGGTCGTCAACAACAAAGAGTAGTCATCACTCCTGCAATAATCCGCCACATTCTTCATCTGGATGATGCTATTTCTCCTGCTGGATATCCCAAGGGCACCACAGATCTATCCTTTGCCCAGCATGGATATCAGGGCAATCTCAGTGCCTCCACTATCATGAAGAAACACTTCCATGACGCCGAACGCCTAATTTTTCATATGGTGAATGTATGTTTGGCTCCTAAGACTTCGTCTTGGGATCAAATGTCATCAAAGTGGCAGCAGGTAATGTATTCTATTCTTGAGCAACAACCGTTAACTTTTTCAGAAATAATATTTTCGGAGCTCAAGGATATGGCTCAAAAACTAACTGTTAACCGTGGATACTATATCCACGGTTCATCATGGCCATCATTACAAACCAGCTTAATGCTGAGGGACTTGTTGGCTTGGGAGTCCCTGCTACGGCTGTCTGCCGGAAGTATACTCCCGGCACAACTCTGACCAGACACTCAAATTGGCTGCCAAGCTGCGCAAACCCACGCAGCTGGAACCCACAGCCACCACCTCCAAATCAAAAGTCCCCACCAACCCACCAAAAAGAAACCCAAAACGGCTACTCAGGAATTGAGTCCCCTGAGGATGCCCCTGCAACACAAACGCAGGAGATATCCACTGGTCCAAACCCCCTAGTGGATATAAGGACTCTTCCAGCCATAGCCGCTCAGGATTCCTCTCAACAGGAGCCTGCAGCAACCACACAAGGGGTACCTACATATCTGGGATCTTCCTCACTTGAGGGGACTGCCATTGAAGAGCACCGACCTCCCCAGGTGCACACTGCTTCTATCCCTTCACCCCATACAACCGTCCCTCACAGCCCAACTTTAATAGTTGCACAAGTGCTGACTCAACTGCACTCCTCACCCCCTCCCCAGAAACCACTTACTACTGGGAACACCTCTACAATTGAGGGGGAGGAACACAATGCAATTGAGAACCCACAGCACAGGGGTTTACCACTTCTATCTCCTGGTGTAGATAAGGAGCTTAGAATATCTAGTGAGGCTGCCACCTCTTCTGAATCAGCACATGATCAGAATGAGGCTGGTAACATTGCTAAGACCTCACTAGAGGCAACAGCTGATGATGGACATTGTCCTGAGGCTGGAAGTCCCCAGTACCAAGCAAAAGGGCACATGCAACAACAGGTCTACACCCAGTGCGTGTAAATCCTGCTCCAAGCAGGAGGTCAGATGATTCAGCTTCGGCTGATGATGACCTGGGCTTTTTCTATGATGTTCTTGCCCAGAACACATCCTTGAAGAGAAGTCAGCAGGCTGCAAAACCTACTTGACCAACTCTCACAAGGAGAAAGACCATCTGCCTCCACCAACCCACAGATGGCACCTTCAGTTGAAGGTTCCCCAAACACTGAGCCACTCCAAACTCAGCCACCTGCCTCTGCTTCAGCCCTATTTCTCAGGAACAGAACCCTCCTGAGCAAATAGGTGCTGTACTTCAAAATTCCCTCCCTCTCATCACACCCATAATCACTGATATTGGACTAAAGCCATTGATGAGAGGCTTTCCTCAACTTTACCACCCTTGATTGATGCTGCTGTGCAAAAGACCCTTTCTGCGGTACAAACCCCTTCCTCCAATGCATCCAAAAAGGGAGAGAGTACTGCAGTGAAAGAAAAGAAGAGGAAAAGAACAGAGGAAGAGAAGGAAGAGAAGCAAGCCCAAGAGGAGGAGAAAGAAAAGCACCACTGCTCACTTACAAGCGAAAGAAAAGTGCTGATGATCATACTACTGAAGACAAATCCTTGGAGGAGCTGGTAAAAGAAGCTGATACTACACACAGCCGATCCATGGATAAAATAATTGAACAACTCTTCAGGCAAGGGTTTGATACAACCACATTGGATAGTGAGATCAGAAGGTTGGAAGTGCAAGAGATACAAACCCGATGGGCTGGGTATGATGCTCTTGAAAAAGAGAGATTGGAGATAATGATCCACTTCATTGCAAAATACTTAGGAAGATCTTTAATGGAGATTCGCGCGTGGACCAGGGACAGTATTCTGGCTATAGCCACCAGAATCTGTCTGTCTGAGCAATTCCACAAGGGGATTATTGTTGAAGCCCTTGATGAGGCTGGGGCTGGTAAAAGGTTGGAAATGGCTAAACTTACAAAGCGAAGCTTACTACAAAGATGCTGGATCAACCTTCCCTTCCACCCACTCAAACACTGCCTACCCCTCAAATCTCCAAACCAATCTCTAAGCCTAAAACCAAACATCCTCTTTCTTCAAAACCAATTCCTTTACCACCCAACCATCATCCAGTGATGCACCTAGAAGGAGGAGAAGGGTGCTGAGGATGGAAGAAGAAGAAGAAGAAGAGGATGAAGATGATAGTCTGCCACTCTCTGCTGTTCTAAAGCTACCAAAACCCAGAAGTCAACCCACGATCACACCTGACTCTAAAAGGGAAATGGTCAGAGTCAAGATAGAAGATGAAGAACAGAAGAAACAGCATGATGAGCAACTACTGAAGATGGTTGACAAGGAATTTCCTCAGTCATCATCTATACAAGCCATGAAAGGGCATGCTCAGAGGCTGTACACTCTCAGGCACACTTTTCAGTATCAGAAGGAGAGAGTGAGAGTATGGCCAGACCCCAGGGTGAGTTCTAGAATCCATAAAAGAACTATTCCTCACAGATACAATGGCCAGGTTAGAAAAACTATAGATTCTACCATCATGTTGGCCATTGTAGTCTCACCTTGGGAAATCATTGATGAATTCAAGAAAGCTCATCAAGCAAAGATGACCCCTCAAGCCTTACTAGAAAATAAGATGATTAAAAAGGGGTTGTTATATAAAAAGCTTGAAGACATCAAGAAGAATGAGCTCCAGTTACTCCTTGAAGGCAACCATCCTGATGAATTCGTCTATAGGGAGGTAACTATAGTGGAGCTGAAAAATGGCAGGACCATGAAGTACTTATCTGAGTACTATGGTCCAGAGTTATTCTTCGAAGGTGGAGTAGAAGAACTCTCCAAGGAGGAACAAGTTGTTCTCCTGGAAGCCTATGTTCGAGAGTCATACAGACTCATTATGGGGAAGTAAATCTCATGAATGGGATAACAACTCTGTGTCCAGTTCCCCAAAACCGAGTTCCCATTCATACCTTGCCAAACAAATATCTGAGATTTCTTCCCAGGCCGGAGCTTACATGGGTCATCTTCTCTACTGATCAAGAAGGAAAAAGACCAATCTTTTGCCAACAATAAGTGGGATAATAAATAATTTAGAGGTTTTGGCTGCATTGGTTCAGGGGGAGTTTGTTGGACCAAAAGAACCAATGAGCCAAGATCAGAAAACCTCTAAGTCCCACATGGTAACACAACAACTGCTGAAAGCTTCATCAGCAGTTTGACAAGTGTTGAAGACTTCAACAGCTGAAGATCTAGTGCTGAAGACTTCAACAGCTGAAGAACTAAAGTGCTGAAGTACAACAGCTGAAGAACACAAGTACTGAAGCTGAACAGCTAAGAACACAAGTACTGAAGCTGAACAGCTGAAGAACACAAGTGCTGAAGCTGAAAGACCAAAGTACTGAAGTACAACAGCTGAAGAGTTTACAAGTGCTGAAGATCAATAACTGATGTACAAAGTCTGAAGACAAAGACTGAAGACATCAGCTGATGATATCTACTGAAGTCATCAGCTGATGAAACATCTGAAGTTAAAGTCTGAAGATCAAGTACTGAAGCCTCAGTAGTTTGTCACAACTGCTGAAGAGTACTTCTTTAGTATTGTGATATCAGTAGTTTTATATTTCTAGTTTCAGTAGTTTTGTAAAACGACTGAAGAGCTTGTTCTTCAGTCGTTGTAGTTTCAGTAGTTTTATATTTCAGTAGTTATAACAACTGATAACACTTAGAACTTTTTGTAAGAAGATGTCAGCTGTTTTGACATCTTCAGTAGTTGTGTTTCAGTTGAATAAATCTGTTAGATGTCACTATCAAGTGACATCAGCAGATGTCACATCTCTTATATAAGAGGTGTCGACCTAATCATAATTGTGACATTCTGTTACCACGAAAGCGAATATTGAATGAAATATATTTGCAGATATTCTCTCTTTCTATAACCGTCTTTGTTCTTCATTGAATATTGTTTTGTTCTTGTGAATCGACTAATTCATTGTTTGAATTCCGCTGCTATACTCATCAATCAATCAAACATAGATCACTGATCCTAACAAGAACTATCTCTCCTTAGCTTCCTCTTCCTCTATCTCTTTCCTCCTTCTCAATCTCCTCAGGAGTCATTATCCTTTTCCCTTTGTCACCCACATACCTTTATTACTTAGGATGGAGAGAGCTTTGGTCTTCATTGCTTGGAGTAGCATCCATGCTCTGGTCAGAAAGAGGTTGAGATACACCTTCACAAGCAGGTGTCTCATTGAGGGAATGGATTTCTGAAGAAGGTGTAGGTGTGACAGGGCTCTCAGCCTCTATCACTAGGCCTTCAGTCAAGGTTTTCCCTTTGAAGCTAATCTTAGGGTCTATCTTAACATCTAATTGACCAATGATATTACCTGATTGCCTTTGTCTTCATCTTAGGCTGAACTCTTTAGCAATCCTATCTTGAATCCTTTGAGCCAGCCTACTAGCTTTTCTAGATTGGCTTGGATTAACAAGTGGCATGCTGATAAGGTCAAGACCTTCATAGTAGTTCAAGGTCTGAAAATTGAAGATTTCTTGCTGCCCTTGAATTCTTTGAAATATAAGGGCTATTCTATCAGCAATATACCTCCACCCAAT
>CM046448.1:99407144-99684644 GCA_025506515.1 Flaveria trinervia | reverse complement strand
AGGTTACCTTATTTACCCTTAAACCCTCCTTTAGTTATGTTTTACAACAATTAACCTTTGTAGCATTTTTTTTATAATTTTAACTACAAGTCACAAGTATTATTAGTCAATGATTATAATCATAGACATCTACAATAAGTCACACACCACATGAAATATATATAACACGTTGTCACGTTATCACGTAAAATTCACAAAATAAATATTTAAAATTCTATCAATTCATTAATCACATAATCACAACTATAATCAACATTATTAATTAGATTATTATTTTTTTATCATAGATTATTATTAAGTCACCAACATTCAATGACAACTAGTGTGTGCTCATGACACGTGTATGCAAGACCAAATGGAATTAACGGTGTTTGGTAACGGAAAATTACCGGATGTCACATTATCCCCATGTTGAAAGAATTTTTGTCCCAAAAATTGCGTTACATGGTTGTGCTACATCCCTAGTTTACTGCATTGGCATAACGAAATCAAGTGAGTTGTCAAATCATCCCCATGTTGAAAGAAATTTCCCGAAATTTAATCAGTATCTTCCATGGTTGACGTCGTCGTTTATGTTAGGATCGTGTATTAAACAAAATAATAACTGAAATACGTGTATACCAAATCAAATAGTGCGGAATCCTATATGATTGGTGATCCAATCAGTGAGAACGCACGTAGAAGCAATTGTAGATTGAATCTAAACGTTAAGAACGATGGTAATCGATCTAGTGCAATCTATGAACTTGGGACATGTTCTTAGAGGTCTCTGGATGGCTAGGGTATGATTTAGTACGTAGGTTTTGGAAGTGTTGTGTTTTTTCACGATTTAAGTGGTATTTATATGTTAGGGTTTCTCATTCGGGCGACTGAACCATTTGCATGGTTCAGTCGTGTGATTGAGTCATGCGGTTGATCCATTCACATGACTGAGTGTTCAGTCGTGCGACTGAGTGAATCTCATGTTACAATCATGCGACTGATCCACTCTCCTGGTTTAGTTGTGCGACTGTTCATTAGCATGAAGTTGTTCATGCATATGGTCCATTAGTATGGGCCATTCGCATGAGAACTTCATATGATTTAAGTTTGAATATGTTTCACAATCATTATTTGACTTAGATCTATTCAACAACCACAAACCTATATAGTTAGTTCAATAAGTGTTAATACATACTAGTAATGAAATATTCAACATTATAAGCACAACCACACATTGTATTTCATTAAGTACCCATTCTATTACATATGTGTAAGACAATAAAGACATTTTACATTAAGCTCAAAAACTAGGTACATATGTCTACAAACTCCCCCTTGGACCTAGTTTCATCTACTGTCTTACCTTCATGTCTCCTCTCATACTTCTTGTACTTCTCCTCTCTTGTGACTCCTGCATGTATTTCAAAAGCAAAGCAGAGCCGTATCACATTCTGGAATTGGAGAGCTTGTACAATATCCTGCGAGTCATAGAATAGTGGCCACTTGTATAAGTGTAAACATCATCAGCCGACAAGTTAGTGAGCCACATGGTGTCAACACCCTGATAGTTTCCATACTACCATTTCTGTTCAACACCATGACTGCCTTGCCTATTCTCCAATCATAGTACCACCATTTGAAGTGTGGAGTGAAGTCCTATGGCATTTCCTGTAGAGGCATTCTAGACATCATGCGCGGAGGACTTCACTTCAGCATTATTTTTGGCCTCCCAGTTATGGCATCAACTTCAGATCTCCTGATATACCTCGTTGGTTGTTGAAGCTTGAAGTTGACCCACCGGGTGTGGTACTCTCTCTTTAAAGCTGCTTCAAACCAGCTTGCCATCTTACGAGGGTCAGCATATAGCAACTTCAATTTTGCTAACTGGTTAAGCTCAAAACCTGGAAGAGTCTTCAGATCATGTGGGAATCTGAAATACTCGATCCCTTTCTCTCTTTTAACAGTATAAACATTAAGATCTTCAAAATAGGTCCACGCTATAATTTTGCTGACACCTTGTGATGCTTCTTCACTTTATAGAGTTTGGTGTAGACATTTGACTTTGGAGCACTGCACTGGTCTCTAATTTCTGCAAAACATCCTGCCCATTCAGCCTTTCTGATATTGACATCGACGTCCGAGGCTTGGGCCTTGTCTTCCTTTTTTTCTGACTCTTGCTCCATCTTATCCAGAGTTTCAAAAGTATCATTAACAAGGAGTCACCCAGATTGGGAACTACATTTCCCTCCTTGTCAGCGTACTCTGGATAATGTTGGGCCGCGACATCTTCAATATCTATCTCGTCTATGTCATTTAGCTCATCGTCACTGTCTATGTCCACTGTAGGAGCATCCTTCATGATCTCGTCAGGATTCAGTCTGAACATCTCAGCAAGTTTGCTCATAAGTAAGGTCTTGGATTATCTCTCCTTCTTTAGGAGTGTAACTCACAGACCTTCTGACTATCCCTTGCAGATCAAGTATCATTGTGAGTTGAGACTTGATCTGTTGAAGGGGAGCAACGTCATGCTTATCTTGTTGAGATGTGTGATCTGCTTGATTTAAACATATAAACATATCATGCATAAGTAAATAATCAAAGAAGTAAACATCAAATTGTACATAGACATTAATTACATAACATTAATCCAAAATTTAATTACAATGGTTTCAAGTACATAAATATCTAAACATTACTTTTCCCCTGAATAGCCGGCGCGTCGGTAGGAGGGGTAGAAGATGAGGCTCCTTGGCCTTGATTTCTCTTTGTAAATCTCTCCTAACCTTGAGCTGATGTAGATGCAGCTGCATCTCCTTTTTCATCATCATCACTGTTCTGCCTTTCCCTTGTCTTTTCCTTCTCACTGGCCTCATCATCATCACTTTCATCATCTTCACCATCATCATCATCATCATCATCATTATCATCATCATCATCATCATCATCATCATCATTATCATCATCATCATCATCTCCTTCTCTTATCTTGAGTGGCTCATCCTTTGAGCCCTTGAGCTTGAGCATGATGGTCTTGTTTGATGCCTCCACTCCTCTATCCTCTTTGATGAGTAGATGTTTTGCTCCTGGAGTTAGGCAATCTGCTCAGCTTGCTGTGAGATCTGCTGTGCTTGGGTAGCGTTTAGCTCCACAAGCTGATGTAGTTAGGCAGTCTTCTCCTCATCAGCAGCTAACAGCTTTAGCACCATACGGTTGAGTGCTGACAGTTGTTCCTCTACCCCAATGAGGGGGGGGGGGGGTAGAGAAGATCCTGTGTGGTATGTAGGGTGGGATGATGGTCCAGCTTGGTGGGTAGTGGTGGTGGTGGTGGTGGCAGTGGTGAAGATTGGGGGTAGTATAGATGTAGGTGGTGGTGGATGAGCTATAGTGGTGGTGGATGTGATGTGGTTAAGTGGTGGAGTGGGTGTGGTAATGGTTTGTGAGGTGGTAGAAGTGGTGGCAGGTGGTGTGGTAGTAGTGGTGGTGGTAGTGGTGGAAGGTGCGGTTGAGGTAGTGGCTGTGGTAGTGGATGAGGTCAGGGTAAACTTCAGTCTCTTCCCCTTCTTGCCATAGGGGTGTGCCATCCTCTTCTTCCTTGAGCCTCTAGGTACAGAGGCTCCCCTTTGGCTGCTGGGTGGGTCCGGGGCATACGTGGGATCTGAAGCAGCAGCAACATCCCCGGACTCCCCTGGGCGTCCACCAACCGCCCTCAAACCTCTCTCTGTGGAAACCACCCTGCTACCCACAGTCCTCGTGAGAGGCTCCTCATCACTCTCTGCTTCCTCATCTGGAGAACAAAAATCTTGTTGAAAGCTGGCAGTGGTGGCATCTGTAAGAGGTGGAGATGTAACATGGGTAGTGAGGCCCTTAGTAGAAGCGGGCCCAGAGTCTCCGCTGGTGTCACCGTCATCGTTATCGGAGTCATCAGATGGGAGATCAATCTGCTCAACATCTGAATCACTCTCCTCATGGCGCCACTTTCGCCTACCTGGCGCCATGTAATCAGCCTTGGCCAGATGCCCGAAGAGTCTCTTCACATGGGGCTTGACTTGCTTCCTCCTGCAGACCTTCATGCGGCCCAAGGTCGTGTCATCCATAATCTCCAACGATACAGCATCGTGGCTCTCCTTGGGCAAGGCAGGCAGCTTCTCATCAAAATCATCTGCAAGAATCTGGGTACATGCACAATCCCTCCTTGCCCTTTGCCTCTAGGTTCTCTATCAGATAGGCAAAAATCATACTGGAGAAACTGAAGGGGTGGTTGAGTACCAGTGCCACGTAGGCATTCTGGATCTGGTCTGAGAGGTCATCAAACCCACCCCTGCTTGATGCCATGCACTTCAGTATCACATGCGCCAAGTACTTAAACTGGGGACACAGGTTGCTTTTGTTCAAGACACCTGCGTTTATGTCCCTAGCGTACTTCATCCTGAGGAAGCACCCTCTAACTGTCAGAGGATGTAGCCTTGTCGGGTGATCTGCATCGTCACCCAGATCGAGTACTCGATGAATATCAGCTGCAGTCACCTCGATATCATGCCCAAAAATGGTACTCCAGATGCTGTACGACTCTTGTGAACAATCAACCGATGCCCCCTCCTAGAAGGCCTGCTGTATAGACCTATAGGGAGTGCACGGTGTGGATATAGCTCTGTGAATCCGGGATCTCTTTAGGAATGCAATGATCCCTACAAACTCGACACCGTTCCGAGTTGTGGCATCCAAATGGGCACAAAGGCTGTGCTTTGGGTTGATGGACCACCTATCAGTCATCAATCTGTAACACAAGACACATAGACATTAGATCACAACACAACAAAGTTCAGTTCAAGTTAACCTATTTGAGATCAGTCTAGTTCAATCATGCGATTGAACCATAAGACTGAGTTTAGTCGGTTGACCTAATAGGTGACTGAATACAGTCGGGTGACTGAACATGCGATTGAATTCAATCGGTGATTGAGCCTGCGATTGGTTTAGTCGGCTGACTGAGCTCATTCGGATTATCCATTCGGCCGACTGAGTCGTTCGGCCAACTCAGTCGTGCGATTGAGTTCATCTGGGTGTCCAGTCGTCTGACCTACTGTCTGTTCGAATGGAATTCAAATTTTGACCAATTCTTCAAATTAGACGCCATGTTTTGGTACATTAGACTCACAATCAACCTACTAATCATCTAATAACCTAGATTTCAACATTTTACTTAGTTTAGTTAGGTTATTTGTCCAATTCAGTCTCGGGTCTTGGTTAGGGCCAAATGTCATGATTAGGGCTCAAATCAACCGAAATTTTGTTGAATACACCACATTATACCTGTATAATCACCACAGAATGTCAGAATGTTGAAATAAGTAGGCAAATGAGGTCTAAAGAATTTCCCTAGAGCAGCAGTACTTTATGCGATTTTAGGGCGAATGGGGGTGTTGAGTTTATGCGATCGACTATGGCCCTATTTATACTGAATCTGATTTCAATCGGGTGACTGGACCCATTCGCTCTGTTCATTCGGGCGATTTGACCTCAGTCATGTGATTGGTTCAGTCGATCACATTTAGTCGGCCGACTGGGTTTCAGTTGGGCGACTGACTTATTCGGTCAACTTCATTCGGGCGAATAGCTCAATCTTGTAAGCCATTCGTGTGAATGGTTCATACTCATGCTCCATTCAGTTGTCTAGGGCATAAGTATGGTCCAATTGTATGATTGGTCCATTGTTGGACCAAAAGAACCAATGAGCCTGATCAGAAAAACCTCTAAGTCCCACAACATTACAATTGCTGAAGAAGATCACAATAGCTGAAGACATCAGCTGATTACAAGGTCTGAACACAAAGTCTGAAGCCATCAGCTGAAGACAAAGTCTGAAAGTAAAGTACTGAAGAACAAAGAATGAAGACAAAGACTGAAGACCAAAGTGATCAGTAGTTGTCACAACAGCTGAAGTAATTAACTTCAGTAGTTGTCACAACAGCTGAAGTAATTAACTTCAGTAGTTGTGATGGTTTCCTTTCAGTACTTGTAATTTACTTTTCAGTAGTTATAGTTTCAGTAGTTTTATGTTTTTGTACTTAAGCATTCTCTGAGATGTAATCAGTAGTTGAGAACATTCTCAGTAGTTTGCATAGTTTCAGTAGTTTGAATAATTCTGTTAGATGTCACTATCAAGTGACATCAGCAGACGTCACATTTCCTATATAAGGAATGTTGACCTAGTTGTAATGTGTGACATTGAGCCACCACGAAAGCATATGAATGAAATATTTCTTTTGCAGAATTCTCTCTTTCTATAACCGTTTACTGTTACATTGAATATCAATTGTGTTCTTGTGAATTGTTTAATTCATTGTTCGAATTCCGCTGCAATACTCTCTAATTAATCAAACTTAGATCACTGATCCTAACAAATGGTATCAGAGCAGGTTAATCATTGATCGATCTAACAATTGATCATTGAAACTGCTATTTCGATATCTAAGTTTGATTGAATTAGCATATTTGCAAGAATTGGTTATAGATCATTGAATTTCTGCTGCTTTCGGTTATTTGCTTTGAGTTTTCCCTTGGTTCATATTGGTTTGTTGTGTTTTGTTCTAAATCAGTTAAAACTTAATTGAATTTGGTTGAATCTGAGAATGACTACTCCTTCTAATGACCCTCACAATACCGGTTCATCAACCAAGCCTCCGATGCTGGTTAGGACTGAGTATAACATATGGCAACGAAGAATGCTTCATCACCTGTCTGTTAACAGTTCAGGTTGTTGGACATCTGTGGTACATGGTCCACACAAGCCTATGGTGAACAATCCGGAAACCAACCAAATGGTTCTGAAGAAGAAGGAACAATACTCAGATGAGGATCGAAAACTGTTTGAGATTGATGCTGAAGCGCATGGTATTCTGGCCATGACTCTGCCTAATGAAATCTATTCTAGGCTTATGCATCATGAAACTGCTCATGACCTCTGGAATGCATTGAAGGAACAATTTGGTGGAACAGATGAGGTCTTAGCAAACAACAGAGAAATCCTTTCCCAACAATATGAGACATTCTCTCATAGGAAGGGTGAGTCACTGACTCAACAGTTTGAGCATTTTTCCTGTTTGATCTCTAAGCTGAAAATGGTCAAACATGAATACACTAATAGTCAGATGAACAACAGATTTCTCAGATCACTGCCTGAGAGATGGGACACATATACCATTGTCCTACGCTCCAGTGAAAATCTAGATAGCCTATCTCTCACCCAACTCTATGGGAAACTGCTTACATTTAAAAGAGAGATAGAGCAGAAAAGGAATCTGGCATCATCAGGAAAGCTCACTGATGACTTTGTACCAGGGAACACTGCCTTGGTTGGTCATGAGTCAGAATATGCTGCATCAGAAAGCAATTATGATGAGCATATAGATTTCTCTTCAAACAGTTCAGATCATGCATTTGTTAGTGTTGACAGTTAGTCAGGCTGTAATAGTGATAATTTGTGTTTAATTATGGATGATTTAAAGGGTATTGCTGATGATGACTTAGAAGAGATGGATATTCTAAGCCAAATGGACTTGATTAATATTAGATCTCAAAAGTTCTACAAGAGAACATGTAGGAAATTTCCAGGACTCTCTGGCAAAACCAAATTTGGTTTTGACAAGAGTAAGTTGAGGTGTCACAAATGCCACAGGCTTGGACACTTTGCAAGAGAGTGTAGATCAACTGGATCTAACTCCTCTGCACCCTTTGTGACTTTTCCAAGCAATAGTCCACAAAACAGAGGGCAACATCCTGCTAGTTCTAGTCATCATTCACAACTTATATCTCCTGCATATTTTGTCCCTTAGGGTCCAATGTCATATCCATATCCCTACTATTACATGCCTCAGCCAAATCAAGTTGAAGTTCCTATTGCACAACAACCTCAAGCCTTACCTGAGCCTCTACCATCTCAATCATCTAAATCACAACCTCATCACAGCTTCTTCACCCTGGTGTTGTTGACTGGAGCAGTTTACCAATGATCTCTCTAGTAATGAGCAATTATTTGCTGGTGATGGTCTACATGGTAGTGAACATCCTTTTGGGAATCTAGCTCTCATGGCCCTGGAGTCTACTGAGAGTTCATGCTCCAATGCATCTTCATCACAGATTACCCAGGTATCCTCTGAGGCTAAGGCCAAGCTATGTTCTGAATCTTGCATAGCTACATTTATCTCTATTAGAGAGGCAAATGTAGCTTTAATTAATCAAAATCTTGAGCTTGAGCAAACTATTTCCAAAAGAAAAGCTGAATATGAGTCTATCCTTAAGGATAAAGATGATGAGATTTATAAGCTTAAATGCCAATTAAATGATGAAAAGGCTAAGCTAGAGGTCATTCTTGAGAACCACAGAGAACTCAAAGAAAAACTTGCAGTTACCCAAGTTGAGTATGACCGCTGGGTATCATCCTGCAAGGGATTTGAAATGCTGCTCAGCAAGCAATCTGCTTCGAATGTAAAGTTTGGAATAGGTTACAACCACATTGCACCACCTACAGATTTTACCCCAAAATCAATAGTAAAACCTGAAGGTGAAAGTAATTTCCAAACCACATCATCATGTGCATTATCCTCAAGTGATCACCTAAAATCACAAGATGAAATTAGTGTTGATACCTCAGCAAATCAATTGCCTGATGGGTCAACTACTGATAAGCACATGAAGCTAAGTACTTCAGATGTTGTCCCTCAAAGTATCTCAAGCACTGAAGGGAAAGACACAACATCTGAAAAGCATTTGAAATCAGCTGAAATAAAAGGATTAACAACTGCTGATAGTGAACAGCTGAAGAACAAGTCTTCAGTTGTTACAGATCCTTCAGTACTTAACACAAGTACTGAAAGGAGGAAAGTACTGAAGAGCACACCTTTAGTAGTTTCCACAAAAGCAGTTGATCAATTCAAGATGAAGAATAAGCCATGTGAAATATGTGGTAAATTCAATCATCTTTCTGATGAATGTTGGTACAGAAAGGGTTCCAAACTCAACAGAGATAAGCTCATTAAAATCCAGATGGATGAAATGAAAAATGAGTTTGAGACCAAGTTTGTACCACAGTCATCCCAATGTGATAACCCAAGCCTTCATCAAAATCCAAAAAGAAGGATAGGGTTTATCATAAAACAGCTGATAGTGCTCCTCATGATAAACATCAGACAAGTCTGTGAATTTCAAGGAGGAAATGGTGGGCCATAGGAACTCATCATACACAAGTACTGATATGTCACAAGAGCTGAAATCTTTGGCTACAAATCAAACACAACTTGTTATGATGGTTCAGCATTTGTTGGGGAGAGTTAACCAACTAGATGCACCTGTGATCAAACCACTGAAAAGGCATTCCAAGCCCAAATCCAAGGAATCCATTTCAGCACCATCTCCTTCTTCATCAGATGTTAATAATAAGAAACAAGTTATGGTTAAATCTGTTGATGAAACAACATACCAAAACCAAAAAGGTTTGGGTCTCAAAACCTAACTAGTTCTTTATGATAAATGCAGGGTTCTTCAGCATGCCAAAGGAGCATCTGGTATGTAGACAGTGGAGGATCTATGCATATGGCTGGGAGCAGTTCTCTTCTTAATGATACTCTCAAGGAAAGAAGGGATTTGTTTCATTTGGAAATGATGCCAAGGGTTACATCATCGGGAAAGGATATGTGTCTAATGGAGATATCAGATTTGATGATGTTAACCATGTGGAGAATCTCAAGTATAATCTACTGAGTGTCAGTCAGATGTGTGATAAAGGGCATGTTGCACTTTTCACAAGCCAGAACTGCAGGATTCTGTCTTCCCAAGTTCTGAGGCTCATTGACAAAGTATTGGATGATCATACTCTCTTGAAGGCCAACAGGATTGGAAGAGTATATGCCTTGGATTTGTCAAAGAAGATTGATTTGAAGGGTCATCCTTGTCTATTCTCTAAAGCCTCTCCTCAGGAATCTAAACTGTGGCATAGAAGGCTGGGTCATGTTAATCTCAAAAACATGAATCAGCTGACCACAATAGTTTAGTGAGAGGTCTACCAATAAAGGAGTTCCACTGTGATGAAACCTGCACTGCTTGTTTAAAAGGAAAACAGCACAAAGTCTCATTCCCTCCTATTGAAGAACCTAAGTCACTGCCTGCTTGCACTTACTGCACATGGATCTATTTGGTCCTGTGAGAGTGATGAGCATGGCAAAGAAGAAAACTGTCTGGTAATTGTGGATGATTACTCCAATTTGTATGGACTTTCTTCTTGCATTCAAAGGTTGAGGTTGCTCAGACGATTATAAACTTTGTGTTGTATGTTGAGAAAAGTATTCCCTACCAGTCAAGTGTATAAGGAGTGATAATGGAACTGAATTCAGAAACCATACACTTGATGATTTTGATCTATCAAAAGGAATCAAGAGGCAGTTTAGCATCCTAAGGACTCCAGAACAAAATGGAGTAGTGGAGAGAAAGAACAGGACCCTAATTGAAGCTGCAAGGTCTATGTTGGCTGACTCTGGTTTGCTATTGACCTTTTGGGCTGAAGTTGTTAACACAGCTTGCTATGTGCAGAATAGAGTGTTAGTAAATCAGAGGTTGATGAAGACCATATGAAGTTCTACATCATTTGGCTCCTCTAATTTCATTCTTCAAAACTTTGGGTGTCCTTGTTTCATTCTCAACACAAAGGATCAACTCCACAAATTTGATCCTAAGGTGGATGCAGGGTATTTTGTAGGTTATTCATCCACATGCAAGGCTTACAGAGTCTTCAACTGCAGAACAAAGATAGTTGAAGAAACCTTGCATGTGAAATTCAATGAATCTCCTAAGGATAAAATTCCACAAAACCCTGTGGAGTTGTTTGATCTGGACATACTGCAATATGTTCCTTATCAACCTCCAGCTATTGCAGATCATGTGGATAAATCTATTGGGTTTGTTGGACCTTAATAACGTAGTTTAACCATTTAAACAAGGAAAACGCAGCGGATTAAATGCTTAATTTCGTTTTATAATCTGAAATATAAGGTTCATTTCATAGTAACAACAAACCCAAGAATATAAGGATCTTTAATATGTGTTTGAACTAGCTATCTACAAGAAATAACAACCAAATCATAACATACAAACTACCTCTTGTTATGCTGTTAAAACCGAGGCTGAAACATCATCCAAAAGACTGCTGGAAAACGTGGATAAAGATGTAGATGGAGCTGCTATTGGATGACCAAAACATCAAGAATAGATGTCCTCAAGTGTTCATACCCACAAGCCTCCAACAAACACCCCTTTTGTTAGGCTTTGTGCACCAAAATCGGACCATGGATGCTGAAAATTGAATTTTCAGCAGCTTTTCTTCAAGAAGTTTTGAGAGAAAAGTGTGTGTGTTCTTGGCCCTTGCATGTAAGAGAGAGAGCTGAATTTTGGAGAGTGTGTTTTTGTGTTAATGGGTGTGTGTTTTCAAGAAAACAAAATGACCAAAATTACCCTCAAGGGGGCGGCCACTTCTCTTTCAAAATTGGGTTTCCCATTTTAAAACACCCACTAAAAGGTTACTAGTTGTATTTTGTATTATTATTATTAGTTATATAGTTTAACCTTTTAAATATATAACTTAAACACACACTCTTATTTTGATGTTATTTAACAAACTTAAATAACATTACAAATAATGTCATGAACAAAATATAATTATAAGTTATTCTTTCTCACATACAACTTATTTTAGAAAACCTTTTTCAGAAATTGGTGCAATGATTTAATTGCATGATCATATCATCAATTAAATACATATTGGTGTTTGCTAAACTTGTTATTGGGTATGACCCGACTTGGATCATGACGCACTAACCACATCAATATTCTATGTGTCTTGGGCATAAAGAATCCAACAATCTCCCACTTGCACAAGATTCATAGAAGATTGATGCAAGCAGTAAATACCGCCTAACAACGGTTTACTACCCTTAATACGCATGACTTAGAAGCCATTCAATAACATTATCCCCTTCAAGTATCCAACTTGAAATTTTTAGGTGAATCAATCATTTATCCTTTTGTTACAGATGTCATGTTAAATCCAAGGACACAGAATGATCATTCCTTGTTGATTTAACTTAATCAGGCCTTAGACATCATACTCTCAACGAATAAGAGGAACAAATCCCATCTTGACTACATACGTTTCTCACAATCACCTTATGTCATACCTGAACATAGCCTTATGTACTGACCATTATTTCATATCAGCGAAGAACTAGCTCAAGGTATAACACTTGGTGAATATCAAAACCCAATATGTATCTCAGGTCAGAGGATACCAAATGATATTCGCCTTTACTCAAATTTACTTATGATCAATCAATAAGATTCCATGTAGTAAGATTTGAGACGCGGGTCAGTCCAATATTCGTATCCCACGAATATCTATGAACCTTGGCAGCAACCAATTGCTCTATATTCATGCCTTATGAATATCCACCAATCCAAGTTCATAATAGTCTTACATTCATATTTGTTCCCACAAATATGACCGACTACGGACATTTAGAATAAAAGAATTATTCATGGATGTAAACATGCTAAAAGGAACATAACTCATAATAGCGTAAATACATAGATGAGTTAAGTATTACAATTGTTCCATAGTAATACTAAACAGATCAATTCCAATCACTAGAATATCAAAGTCCTAAGGCATAAGTATGACTTTCATGCTTTGCCCTTTCAAGGAGCTTCATGAGTGGATCCGCAATGTTTGATCAAAGTGAACTTTGCGAATACATGTCTTTCCCTTTTCAACTTCATCCCTTATGTAGTTGAATCTTCGCTCATTGTGCCTAATCTTTTGATGTGCTCGGGGTTCCTTGATTTGAACAATCGCACCCTCGTCATCATAAAAGATTTCTAAGGGGTCTTGAATGGTAGAGACCGTCCTCAGGTTGGTGATAAACCCATTTATCCATGCAGCTTCCCAAGCTGCTAATGAGGCGGCTATGTATTCGTATTATATAGTGGACAATGCTACCCCATTCATGATGGAGACATACGCCGATTGTGATCGAGGATCATCTCGATCAGTTTGGAAACTTGCATCTGTGTAACCCTTTGCAACTAGTTCCTCTTCATCAGATCCATATATTAGAAACATATCCTTAGTCCTCCTAAGGTATTTCAATATACTTTTAACAGCCATCCAATGGCTATTAGTTGGATTCTTCTCATATCTACTTGTCATGCTTAACGCGCATGACACGTCCAGTCTAGTGCATATTATCGCATACGTGATGGATCCTATAGCAGACGCATATGGGATGTCCTTCATACGATCTTGCTCATCCTTTGAGTTTGGACATTGAGATGTACTCAATATTGTCCCTCTTTGAATAGGTACTATACCTTTCTTAGAGTTTTCCATCTTGAACCTTTTCAAGACTTTATCAAGGTATGCACTTTAGTTTAACCCTATCAACCGCCTTGATCTATCCCTATAGATCTTTATTTCCAAAATATAGGCGGCTTTACGGAGATCTTTTATGGAAAAAAAAAATTTCAAGCCAGGTTTTACACCTTCCATGGTTGGAATATCATTTCCAAATAGTAGTATGTCATCAACATACAATACTAAGAATGTAATTAGACTCCCACCAGCCCTTTTATGCACACAAGTCTTGTCAGCGTTCTTGATGAAACCAAATTTCTTGATCCCTTCATCAAAACATTGATTCCAACTTCTCGATGCTTGTCTCAATCCATAGATTGATCTCTTTAACTTGCATACTTTATTAGGATGATTGGGATCGACAAAACCTTCAGGTTGAACCATATGGACAGTCTCTTCAAGATGTCCATTAAGAAAAGCGGTTTTGACATCCATTTGCCAAATCTCATAGTCATAATGAGTAGTAACGGCAAACAATATCCTGTTAGACTTTAGCACTGCCACAGGCGTGAAGGATTCATCATAATCAACCTTTGAGTTTGAGTGAAACCTTTTGCTACAAGTCTTGCCTTGCAAGTATCCAAGTTTCCATGCATATCTGTTTTCTTCTTGAAAACTCACTTGCATCCAACTGGTTTGGAGTTAAGTGAAGGGTCAACCAATTCCCAAACTTGGTTGTCATGCATGGATTGCATCTCTACGTTCATGGCTCCCAGCCACTTGTCACAATCCGAATTGGACATTGCATCATGGTATGTAGTTGGCTCATCGGAGTCAACCACGTAGCATCCATCTATGAAAATCCATATCTTTCAGGTGGAATGCTAACTCTACCAGATGTGCGAACGTTTGTGTGTATTGATCAACCTCTTGATCATTATTAACAACCTCCTGTTGATTGCTAGTGTCAACCAAACGTGTATCGGCTTGTGGATCTTGATCCTCATCAAATTCCACTGTTCTATACGTCATTCCTTCCATAAGGAACTTGGCTTCCAAGAACTCTGCCTTTCGAGTAAGAAATACCATTTGCTCTATTGGATCAAAGAAGTAGTATCCTATACAGTCCTTTGGATATCCAACATATATACACTTAGTGAATCGATTTTCAAGTGGTTTTGGGTGTTGTAGCTTAACATAAGCTTGACAACTCCATACTTTTAAATATGATAGCGATGGAACTCTTCCATGCCATATTTCAAAAGGTGTCGAATTCACTTTCTTGGTTGGGCCATATTCAAAATACCGGGCCGCGGAGAGTAGTGCGAAACCCCAAAATGATAGAGGTAGTGAGCTTATAGCGATCACAGGTCGAACCATATCCAATAGGGTTCGATTTCTCCTTTCAGACACACCATTATGTCATGGTGTTCCGGGAGGAGTAAGTTGTGAGACATTCTTACAACTTCCTAGATGATCCTAAAGGCTTCACTTAGGTATTTTCCTCCTCTATCTAAACGGAGAACTTTGATAGTTCTATCGAGTTGATTTTCTACTTCATTCTTGAAGTTTTGAACATTTCAAATGCTTCATGTTTATGTGCCATCAAGTACACATAACCATATCGACTGTAATCGTCGATAGAGGTAATGAAGTAAGTTTCACCATTCCTTGTCATTGTCTTAAAAGGACCACATACATCCGAATGTATGACTCCTTACAAGTCTTTTGCCCTCTCATTAGTACCACTAAAGGGCGACTTGGTCATCTTACCTTGTAAACAAGATTCACACTTATCAAATGAACAATTTTCATTTGTTTTCAAAAGACCATTCCTTTGAAGTGTTTAAGTTCGATTCTTGTTTATGTAACCAAGATGACAATGCCAAGGATAAGAGTCACTTAAACCATTTTAAGTCTCTTGGTACATGATTGGTATAATGTGTTATTATAGGACGAATCATTATGAACCAATTCATAAATACCATCATTTACAAACTTTAAATCATAACCATATCGTTTTAAAAGGGAAACTAAAATTATGTTCCTAGTCAAACTAGGAGCATATAACTTGTTTTGAAGAACAACTTCCAAACCTTTTGAAAGTTTCAAAACATAGTCTCCTTTCTTAAAGTGCTTATTCTTTTGAACCCTTGCAACAGATTGCAAAAGTGAGTTCCACACCCGGTGTCCAATACCCATGTGCTTGAAGAAATAACATTTAAGTCAATATGGATCATGAAAGTTGTGCTTGAGGTTTGCCCAGCATCCCTCTTATTTCTCAACTCATTGAGATAGGTTGGACAATTCCCTTTCCAATGTCCTATCTCACCACACTCCAAGCATGGATCGTTTTCCGTTACCTTAGGCTTCATAAGCTTAGGTTTTGGAGGTTCCGCTTTAATCTTCCCTTCCCTTTTTCTTTGATGTGCCCCTTTCATTTTGGCAACATTTGCCTTGGGACCGGGAATGGCCTTTCATTGCCTCCCTTATTGATCTAAAGAACAGGTAGAACCTTTCTACCCATTCCTGCCACAGCTGTTTTGAGCATTGCGTGAAGCTCACCAATGCTCTTTCCCATCCGTTCATATTGTAATTCATTATGAACGTCTCAAACTTTTAGTTAGGCCATTAAGGATCAAATCCATGGCCAACTCCTTTGAGACAGGACAGTTAAGCCTCTCGAGGCGGTCAATATGGCTTTTCATCTTAGGTACATAAGATGATATCGACTGGGTTTCTTCCATGTGACATGCATGAAGCGCTCGAACCGTTTCGATGCACTCTACCCTAGGTTGTTGAAGGAAAAATTCCTTCAATTTGGGTAGTCATGTCATATGTCCCATGATGCTTCAAGTCCTTTTGGAGTTTAGGAATCATAGTTCCCAACATGAGACAGGATTCCTGCATGGAATCCTCAGTATACTGAAGCCAATCGATATAGGCCTCAACATCATTGGGGTCGGGTTGGTCAGGAATAGGATCGTCAAGGACATTGGCCTTTTGCTCTTGCTTGAGAACAATTCTCAAGTTTCGAGACCATCCATAAAGTTGTTATGGTTCAGACGATCCTTCTCAAAATAAGTTCTCAGTGATAGGGTATGGACGGTCGGGGTGGCAACATTATTGTTTGCGGCCATTCTACAAAATTTACAAAGTTCTTATTAGTATTTCTGAAAAATTTCATTTTAATTATTAACACCCTTTGTGTCTCATAGACAATTAATAATTAAAATCTAGAATCCAACGTTACATTCAAATAATGGTTAGGTGACCTTTATCCCATTATTAAATTAACAAGGTAGTCAACATTTGACAATTGCAACCTTTTGCAACTTCTAGCCTTTATGGGATCGGTTAAACATCTTTGTTTGGTCGGCATGTTTAATCCCATCAACACCATTGTACGCCATGCTTCGGTGACCCTATGCACATGGTTTCCAATTCAAGTCGACCTACTTACACACACGTATGAGTTACTCATACAAGTGGTTAGGTGACCTTTATCCCACAAATAGTTCTCAAGTGATTCGAGTGTCGTGTAAAAGGATGGTGTTAAACTTGTTCCCAAAGGGATTTTTAGTTTTGAAAACTCTATTTACCTTGTATTTGCATGCTTTCAAATACAAGGTACCCTATGGTTTTTTTAATAAAACCTCTTTTATTAAATCATTAATCCTTTTAATAACCTTTTATTAACCACTTAATGATTAGAAACCATAAATTTTAGCTTTTAAGTTTGCTAATGAGTTTGTTTTGCATATCCAAATATCAAACAACAATCATACAACAAACAACCAAACAAGCATAATCATACAAACATATGTGCATAACCATAGCCACTAAGTTGACTACACTTGTTTGCCATCACAAGTGTTGTCATAAGGTCTTTCCTAAGGGTGAACACAACACAAAAGATGAGATCTCCAAAGACCCCCACTTGAACTTGCATCCAAATGCTTCAAGTTCATCCCTTGTGTCTTCCTTTTGTGCTTCCTTCCCGAGCATCTTCTTTTACAAAATATATATCCTAATACATATTTTCTAGTAAAAGAAAAATACTCCTAATCTATTTATTACATTGCCAATGAATAAACAAATTACAACCCAAATAGAAACGCAAAAGAAATTATTACAACCCATAAAGAATGAATACAACCAACATGACAAGATTACAATCAACCAAATCCAAAACACACATGGTCAAGGCTATGTTATGCACTAATATATGTATCCATATACATCATCTCAAGAACCAAAATGAACCCCATTTGACCCTAAATTTTCAGCCAACATAAACCAAGAATTTAGGGTCTTTTGTCCAAACAAAGCACAATCAACCATTTTGATATCTTTCCTTTCAAGATTTAATCAGAAGCATGCAAGATATAACCTTGAAAGGTTGGGTATCATCATATCATCTCAAAACAGCCCTAATTTGGTTGTTAAAACCTATAAAACCAATTTTACAAGGACAAAAGAAACTAGTCATCCACATATCCGGCTCTAGATGCCAATATTGGTTTGTTGGACCTTAACAACGTAGTTTAACCATTTAAACAAGGAAAACGCAGCGGATTAAATGCTTAATTTCATGTTTTATAATCTGAAATTTAAGGTTCATTTCATAGTAACAACAAACCCAAGAATATAAGGATCTTTAATATGTGTTTGAACTAGCTATCTACAAGAAATAACAACCAAATCATAACATACAAACTACCTCTTGTTATGCTGTTAAAACTGAGGCTGAAACATCATCCAAAAGACTGCTGGAAAACGTGGATAAAGATGTAGATGGAGCTGCTATTGGATGACCAAAACATCAAGAATAGATGTCCTCAAGTGTTCATACCCACAAGCCTCCAACAAACACCCCTTTTGTTAGGCTTTGTGCACCAAAATCGGACCATGGATGCTGAAAATTGAATTTTCAGCAGCTTTTCTTCAAGAAGTTTTGAGAGAAAAGTGTGTGTGTTCTTGGCCCTTGCATGTAAGAGAGAGCTGAATTTTGGAGAGTGTGTTTTTGTGTTAATGGGTGTGTGTTTTCAAGAAAACAAAATGACCAAAATTACCCTCAAGGGGGCGGCCACTTCTCTTTCAAAATGGGGTTTCCCATTTTAAAACACCCACTAAAAGGTTACTAGTTGTATTTTGTATTATTATTATTAATTATATAGTTTAACCTTTTAAATATATAACTTAAACACACTCTTATTATTTGATGTTATTTAACAAACTTAAATAACATTACAAATAATGTCCATGAACAAAATATAATTATAAGTTGTTCTTTCTCACATACAACTTATTTTAGAAAACCCTTTTTCAGAAATTGGTGCAATGATTTAATTGCATGATCATATCATCAATTAAATACATATTGGTGTTTGCTAAACTTGTTATTGGGTATGACCCGACTTGGATCATGACGCACTAACCACATCAATATTCTATGTGTCTTGGGCATAAAGAATCCAACAAAAACATCTTCGCCAGCAAGTCTTTCACCGGTGGTACTGAAGATGATGATGATATCAGTACTCACCTTTTCAGTTTAGTGCCAACTGCCTGAGCTGCTAAACTTGATGTTCCTGTAGCTTCTGTAGCTCCATCCACAAACAATGCTGATGAGATTTCTGACTCCTCTACATACCCATTTGAATTGCAAGTCTAATACCTTGTTCAAGAATCTTGTCACCATTGCTGCTGAACGGCTACAAACACTTGCACTGATCTATAGTAACCAAGATGAAGAATCACCCCATGTCTCAAATCATTGGGATATCATGCTGGTGTCTCAACCAGAAGTCAATTGTTAACTCTACTCTATGCTCTCTTCATCATCAGCTAGAGCCAAAGAACTATCATGTTGCTTGAGAGGACAAGGATGGGTTGAAGCCATGCAGCTTGAGCTACTTCAGTTCAAAAAGCAGCAAGTGTGGGAACTAGTTCCTCTACCCCCAGGTAAGTGTGCAATAGGCACTAAATGGGTGTTTAGGAATAAAACTGATGAAAATGGGCTTATTGTCAAGAACAAGGCTAGACTGGTTGTACAAGGGTTTCACAAGAAGAAGGTATTGATTATGATCAAACCTTTTCCCCTGTAGCCAGACTAGAGGCAATTAGATTGTCTTAGCCTATGCTGCATTCCACAATCTTAAAGTTTTTCAAATGGATGTCAAAAGTGCATTTTTATATGGTAAAATAAAAGAAGAGGTTTATGTGTGTCAACCACCAGGTTTTGAGGACAATAATCATCCTGATTGGGTGTATCAACTTGATAAGGCTCTTAATGGGTTGAAGCAAGCTCCTAGAGCCTGGTATGAAACACTTTCAAATTTTCTTCTTAAAAATAATTTCACTAGAGGCTCCATAGATAAAACTTTGTTTATTAAGAAAGTGGATCAGCATAAGCTACTTGTTCAAATTTATGTTGATGATATTATTTTTGCATCATCTGATCCCCAGTTGTGTGATGATTTTACAAGTTAATGAAACAAAAGTTTGAAATGAGTGCAATGGGAGAATTACAGTTCTTTCTAGGCTTGCAAATCAAACAAAAGGCTGATGGAACCTTTATTCATCAATCTAAATATACAAAAGAAATTTTGAATAAGTTTGATTTACAAAATTGTAAGCCCTGTTCTACTCCCATGTGCAACACCACACAACTGGATGTAGATCAGAAAGGTAAAGCTGTTGATGAAACACTTTACAGATGTATGATTAGGTCCTTGATGTACTTAAAGCTTCTAGACCAGATATCATGTTTGCAACTTGTGTTGTGCTAGATTTCAGGCTACTCCTAAAGAGTCTCATTTGATTGCAGTCAAGAGGATCTTTAGATATCTGCAAGGTACACAATCTCTAGGTCTTTGGTATTCCACTGGACACTCATGCAAATTAGTTTCTTTTTCTGATAGTGACTATGCAGGGTGTAAGTTAACCAGAAAGTCAACTTCTGGTGGATGTCAATTCCTAGGCAACTGTTTGATTTCTTGGCAGAGTAAGAAACAAACATCTGTTGCTACATCCACTGCTGAAGCAGAGTACATTGCTACTGCAAGTTGTACATCTCAGGTACTCTGGCTTCAAAACCAATTATTGGATTATGGCATTACAGAGACTAAGACTCCATTATTAATGGATAGTGCTTCAGCTCTGTGTATTGTCAAGAATCCAGTCCAGCACTCTAGGACCAAACATATAGAGATCAGACACCATTTTATTAGGGATTGTTTTGAAAAAGGTCTGATTGATCCAAGTTTGTGCCTAGTGCTGATGATCTTGCAGATATATTTACTAAGCCTTTGGATAGTTCAACTTTCCAAAACCTTGTGTTAAGGCTTGGTATGCTGCAGCTAGAATAAGTGATAACTACTGATGATCTCAGTAAACAAGTACTGATGATCATTAGTAACCATGTCACAAATATGTACTGATTCTGTTAAAAGAAATGATGCAGTTACAATACTGATGTAGTTATAACTACTGATGTAGTTATAACTACTGATGTAGTTATAACTACTGATGTCAGTAAAAACAGATAAGTACTGATGTCCTATGAAACAACTGAAAACAACTAAAAAGTCTAATGAGTAAGTGTTGAGGACAGTATGAAACAGCTGAAAAGCTAAGAATTGACACAACTACTGATGAGAATTTTCTTTTCAGTTGTTTCCACAAACTGCTGTTTCACCTTAAATAGCTGATGACAAAACCATGTCTTCAGTAGTTTCACAACTACTGATGACTAATACCAAGTCCTCAGTTGTTTACAACAGCTGAAGACAAAACCAAGGTTTTCAGTAGTTTCACAACTACTGATGACTAAAACCAAGTCTTCAGTTGTTTTCAAACGTCTGATAGTTAAAACCAAGTCTTCAGTTGTTTTCATAACAACTGATGCCAACACCAACACTTTCAGTCGTTTTCTTTTCAGCCTTTTCTTAACCTATAAATACCTGCACTTATAGCCAAACGTTTCATTAGCCGTTTTTCAAACCTTTTCTCTCTCAACAATGGCGACCATGAAACTCAAACCCCGACACAACTGTGTTGCCTACCTTTCGAAATCGGCTTTCTGGAACAAGTTTGACAATGCCATCGATCTTATGGTGGATTCCCAATACCGAACAGCCTTTCTTCTGAATCCTACCATATACCCTGATTCCTTAACCCTGTTCTGGACCAACGTCTCTGTAATGACTGGTGAGAATGATAGCCAACTCACTCTCCAGTCATTGGTGATCCAGAAACAGGTGCTCATCACCCCCGACATCATTCGCAAAACCCTAAATTTGCATGATGGCACCTATGTTAAAGAATACCCAAAAGGCACCACTGATATGTCTTTCATCGATAACGGGTATGAAGGCGACTTAAGTGCTACAACCATACTTAAAAAGCACTTCTATGATGCTGAACGACTTATCTTTCATATGGTGAATGTCTGCCTTGCATCAAAGACATCTTCTTGGGATCAGATGTCTTCCCGATGGCAACAGGTATTGTACTCTATCTTTGAACGCCAAAATCTAAATTTTTCTGAGATAGTGTTCATCGAACTAAAGGATCTGGCTCATAAACCTGTGTCAAACAGATGGCTACTTTATCCCAGGTTTCTGATGACCATAATTTTGAATCAATTAAAATCTGATGGCCTTGTTGGTCTTGGAGTCCCTGCTCCAGCTGTTTTAGCTGAGGTATACTCCAGACATAACTCAGACCCTACTCTAAAAGGGGCTGCCCGGATGCTAAAACCCAAGCAGAGGGAACCCACAGCCTCCACTTCCAGATCCAAAGTCCCCACCAAACCCAAATCCAAAAAGCCCAAAAAGGCTACTCAGGGAGATGAGTCCCCTGAGGATGCCCCTGTACCACAAACACAGGAAATACATACTGGTTCTAACCCCCCAGTTATGTCCAAGACTCAACTTGCTGAAGCCGCACAGGTATCCTCTCAACAGGATCCTGTTGCAACCACAATTGGGGATCCCACATTTCTGGAACCTATCTCAATTGAGAGGGTTACCATTAAAGAGCACCTCTCACCCCGGGTGCAATCTGCTTTGGACCAATCTCCACATGCAACCGCCCCTCAAAGCCCAACACTGATAGTTGCTAAAGTGCTGAGTCAGTTGCATTCCTCACCCCCTCCCCAGAAACCACTTACCACTGGGAATACCTCAACCATTGAGGGGGAGGACCAAAATGCTTCTGATAACCCACAACACAGGGGTTACAATGTTCAATCTCCAAGTGTAGAAACGGAGGTTAGAACATCTGGTAAGGCTGCCACTTCTACTGATTCAGCAAATGATCAGGATGAAGTTGGTAACACATATAAGACCTTACCAGAGGCAACTGCCAATGAAGGACACAGTCCTGAGGCAGGAAGTCCCCAGTACCAAGAACAAGGGGCACATGCTTCTACTGATCTACACTTAGAGCATGTACATCCTGATTCAATCAGGAGGTCAGGTGATTCAGCAAGACTGATGATGACCTGGGCTTTTTCTATGATGTATTAGCCCATAATACCATCCTAGAGACTGAGGTGAGCAGACTCAAAGAGCTGCTAGCTAAATGTCTCAAGATCAAAGTCCATCTACCCCAAAAACCCCACAGATGGCACCTTCAATTGAAGGTTCACCAAACACTGAGCCTACACACTTAACTGAGCCACCACCACTACTTTTGGCACCACTTCTCAGGGACAGAACCCCTCTGAGCAGATGGTTGCTATATTCAAAACTCCTTACCTCTCATCACTCCCATCATCACTGACATAGTGCATAAAGCCATGATGAGAGGATCTCCTCAAATCTACAAACCCTCATTGATGATGTTGTTCACAAATCTCTTTCTTCCTTTCAAGCCCCTGATCCCAATGCAACCAAAAAGGGGGAGACTTCCAAGTCTAAGGCAGTGAAAGAAAAGAAGAAAAAAAGTTGATGATGAGAAAGAACCTGCAAAGAGAAGGAGGTGGAGAAAGAACTGATCTCAGAACAGCTGATCACAGATAAAGAGAAGGAAGATCAGCTGATCATATAAAAGAAAGAAAAGTGCTGAGTCAAAAGCTGATGAAGATAAATCCTTAGAAGATCTTGTCAAAGATGCTGATGAAGCTCACAGCAGATCCATGGATAAAATTATAGATCAGCTCTTTCGACAAGGTCATGACACAGTCACACTAGACACTGAGATCAGAAGGCTGGAAATAGAAGAGATTCAAGCTAAATGGGCTGGTTATAGTGTGTTGGAAAGGGAAAGATTGGAGATAATGATCAGATTCATTGCCAAATACCTTGGAAGATCATTGATAGAGATAAAGGCCTGGTCCAGAGACAGTATCTTGGAGATAACCAAGAAAATCTGCTCTGCTGGCGCTATAATAAAGGGTTGATCATCGAAGCACTGGATGAAGCAGGTGCAGGGAAGAGAACTGAAATGGCAAAGCTCTCCAAAGCCAAACTCACCACCAAAATGCTAAGTCAGTCTTCTCACACTCCCACTCAAACACAACCCTTATCTCTAAAATCTCCCAAATCTCCAAATTTATCCCTAAACCAAGCCACCCACAACTCAACCCACAAAACCAATTCTTTTACCCCAAAACCACCTCAAACCTTACCCAGTGATACACCCAGAAGGAGGAGAAGGGTGTTGAGGGTAGAAGAAGATGAAGAAGAGGATGATGATGAAGATTGTCTGCCAATCTCTGCTGTTCTCAACCTTAAAACACCTGAGCACAGAAGTCAACAAGTGATTACACCTGACTTGCAAATGCAAATGGTGAAGGTAAAGATTAAAGAAGTAGAACATCAGAAGCAACATGATGAGCAGTTTCTCAAGATGGTTGATAAGGATTTCCCTCAGTCCTCATCCATTCAAGAAATGAAGAAACAGGCTCTGAGGTTGTACACTCTTAGACATACTTTTCAACATCAAAGAGAAAGAGTGCGGATCTGGCCAGACCCCAGGGTAAGTTCTAGAATTCATAAGAAGAATATACCAAGTAGATATCATGGCCAAGTGAAGAAAACCTTGAATTCTGCAATTACGTTGGCCATGATAGTCTCACCCTGGGAAATCATTGAAGAATTCAAGAGAGCTCACAACTCCAAGACAACCCCTCAATCTATTCTTGAGAACAAAATGATCAAGAAGGGGTTGTTATACAAAAGACTTGAAGATCTTCAGAAGAGTGAACTCCAGTTGTTGCTTGAAGGCTGTGGAGTTGAAAAATGGAAAGACAGTGAGATACCTGTCTGAGTATTATGGCCCAGAGTTCTTCTTCGAGGGAGAAGCAGAAGAACTCACCAAGGAGGAACAAGTTGTTCTCCTTGAGGCCTATGCTAGTGAGTCTTATAGACTCATTAATGGGAATTAGGTTTCATGGTTGGGACAAGACTCTGTGTCCAGTTTCCCCAAGACAGAGTTCCCTTCCATACTTAGCCAATCAAAAGATTAGAAACCTTTTCCCGGCCTGTGCTTAACTGATTACCTCTAAAGCTGATCAAGAGGTGTTTCTGCCAAGAATAAGTGGGATCATCAATAAGTTTAGAGGTTTTGGCTGCATTGGTTCAGGGGGAGTTTGTTGGACCAAAAGAACCAATGAGCCTGATCAGAAAAACCTCTAAGTCCCATGACATTACAACTGCTGAAGAAGATCACAACAGCTGAAGACATCAGCTGATTACAAGGTCTGAAGACAAAGTCTGAAGCCTCAGCTGAAGACAAAGTCTGAAAGTAAAGTACTGAAGAACAAAGACTGAAGACAAAGACTGAAGACCAAAGTGATCAGTAGTTGTCACAACAGCTGAAGTAATTACTTCAGTAGTTGTGATGGTTTCCTTTCAGTACTTGTAATTTACTTTTCAGTAGTTATAGTTTCAGTAGTTATAGTTTCAGTAGTATAGTTTCAGTAGTTGTAGTTCAGTAGTTTTATGTTTTTGTACTTAAGCATTCTCTGAGATGTAATCAGTAGTTGAGAACATTCTCAGTAGTTTGCATAGTTTTAGTAGTTTGAATAATTCTGTTAGATGTCACTATCAAGTGACATCAGCAGACGTCACATTTCCTATATAAGGAATGTTGACCTAGTTGTAACGTGTGACATTGAGCCACCATAAAAGCAAATGAATGAAATATTTCTTTTGCAGAATTCTCTCTTTCTATAACCGTTACTGTTACATTGAATATCAATTGTGTTCTTGTGAATTGTTTAATTCATTGTTCGAATTCCGCTGCAATACTCTCTAATTAATCAAACTTAGATCATTGATCCTAACAGTCCATACTCATGGTCCAGTCGTGCGAATGGATCATACTCAGGATTTTGACTTTATGACCATTTGACATTTTACACCTTTTATCTATTGATTAAACATTTTGAGCATACGATCATCTCAGACATGATCCTTTTAACTTGGAAAAATTTTGATCACCTCAGACGTGATCCTTTTAAAACAATTTGTCACCTCAGACGTGACTCATTTTACATTTGAAAGCATGTGTGGTCACCTCAGACGTGACCCTTTTAAGTGATTTAAATTCCAGATTGACTTCCACGCCATAGTCCGACAGATACAACTAAACTGACTCAAACAAATTTAATCAAAATAAAATTTAACTAACAAAACTAAATTGTTTTGTGTGGAGTGGAAATCCTAAGATAGAAATCTACCAGACTTATTTCATCGAATAGGCAGCTTCAAGTTATTTTGACCATAAGTGAAACGATTCATTATGGAATCATACAGGTAATCAAATCATTCAGGACGTGTTTCCAAATTCATTTGATGCTTGATTCTTGTTTTCATCGAGGGTCATTTAGCAATTTTAGGAAATCATGCCGGTACTACGAGGTGCATACGTTGATTTGGATTTTCAAGAATTGCAGCCACACTGATTGTCAATATAATTGTCCACTTAAATCCATACACAGACTTTTTACACAGATTGGTAATAAATTAGGTTATATTATTTCAACCAACATTTGTGGATCCCACGCTTATATGGTAATAAACATTCCTCAGGAGATTTTTGAGCGGTCTATAGGTATTTTGACAAGAAGAGACTATTCTTAGAGCTTTCAAAGAGAAGCCAAGCCTCAGATTAGTGCCACCGCATAGCAGAGAGGCGGTAAACAACATTGAATTCTAGAATATCTAGGTTATGCTTATCCTCAGGTCAATGTCATCGCACAATAGAGAGGCACACAACCTATCTTCTTGTTAGAGCATAATTTTTTATTTTGCACATAACGCACCAACAACATAGGTTATCAGCTTGATTGCGTTTGTTTTTCATTTTTTCATACTTTGCTCTTTTAGTGGTCATCTGCACACATTTGTGGCGTTTATTTGCTCGTCAACCCTTATTGGAAATAACTGATTGTGTTAACCAGTATAAGATGGGAACCCACAGTCAGTTGAATAGTTTAGTTTAAATATAGTTCACCAATGGGGTCTAATCATCTATTGTGTTGAATCTACCGACACATCATGTAGTGGTCTAACAACCTCTAGATCTACTTTCTTTGCATTACCTTAGTAGTAGCCAGTGTACTATCATTTTTCCTTTTATATTGCACAGACTTCTCTGACCTATACTTTGAATTTTGCATCTAATTCATTTAATATTTTAAAGTCCCAAATAATTTGTTCATGTGTACTATCATTTTTCACAGTCATTGAATTAGTTTCACAGAGCCGATCTCATTTCTATCAGCTAGCCATCCTCCTCCCTCGTTTTTTTAATTACTGACTTAATCTATTCTCCCCCTAAAATTCTAAAACCGTAAAAGAATTGCGTTTTTAGGATTTTAATAGGCGAAGAAATAACAACAATAAAATTAATTAAATAAAATAAACTAAAATTAAAGAAAATAAAAGAAAATTTACCTTTATGCGTCAGACTAAGCATGGTCATCTTCTTGAATTACCTCACTTTTCTTTTTAACGCCGTTGACCTCTAACAAGTATAGAAAACGTGGTTTATCAAAAGCTTTTGTATAGAGGTTAGCGCGTTGAAAATCCGTATTTATTTTAACAACATTGATTAGATTCTTTTCAAAACAATCACGTATAAAGTGATATTTTATGCCGATGTGTTTGGTCTTAGGATGTTGAATCGGATTTTTAGTAACAGCTATTGCAGCAGAATTATCAGCAAAGATAGGGGTGTTAGAAAATTGCAAACTGTAGTCCCACATCTGCTATTGAATCCAGATGATTTGAGAACTGCAGCTTGCCGCAACAACATATTCAGCTTCACAAGTTGACAACACAACTGATGTCTGCTTCTTACAGTACCACGTGACTAATCTTTTCCCAAGGAATTGACAACCTGCTGATGTAGATTTGTAATTCATCTTGCAGCCGCCATAATCCGAATTGCTGTACGCGCTAAGCTCAAAGTCATCATCATGAGGATACCACAATCTAAGTGTTGGTGTATCCTTCAGATAACGAAATATCCTTTTGACCCCGATCAGATGGTTAACTTTTGGTTTTGCCTGATATCTTGAACAAAAACAGGTTGCATACATAATATCAGGTCTTGAGGCAGTGAGGTACATGAGGGGATCTAATCATTCCTCGGTACATGGTGGCATCAACCAGATCACCATTCTCGTCGGGTGCTACATCATGGTTTGTAGCAAGTGGAGTCCTAGCTGCGGAAGCATTCTCCATATCAAACCGATTGAGAATATCCCCGACATACTTGGTCTGATGTAGGAATATCCCCTTTGGTGTTTGATCCACCTGTAACCCGAGAAAGAACTTCATCTCTTCCATGGCACTCATCTCAAATTCTGACTTCATCACTGCTTCAAATTATTTATATAATTCATCGTTCTTGGAACCGAAGATTATGTCATCAACGTAAATTTGAACCAGCAGCAGTTCACCATCTTTCTTTTTGATGAACAGTGTCCAGTCAATTACACCTCTGCGAAATTCATGTTTCACCAGGTGAGTTGAGAGTTTTTCATACCAAGCTCTCGGGGCTTGGTGAATCCCATAGAGAGCCTTATCTAGTTTGTAAACTCTATCCCAATGATATGGATCCTCAAATCCCTCGGGTTGACTGACATACACTGTTTCCCCGATTTCACCATGAAGAAATGCACTCTTTACATCCAATTGATAGACTTTAATCTTCATGTACGATGCATAGGCTAGGAAGATACGGATGGCTTCCATTCTCGCCACAGGTGCAAATACTTCATTGTAATCAATTCCCTCGACCTATCGAAATCCTTGAACTACAAGTCGAGCCTTGTTCCTGATGATGACACCTTGATCATCTTTCTTACACTTCAAGACCCATTTGGTACCAATGAATTTAGCACCTTTAAGTCTATCAACCAGTGTCCATACACCTAACTTCTTGAACTGAAGAAGTATGTGGCTCACGATCTGCTTTCAACTTTACGATTTAACTGTTTCTGTGGAGAAGTATGTGGCTCACGAGTGACATTGGTTTGTTTGGGTTTTGGCATTTCTTGCTTAGATGTCTTATCTGGTTTAACAAATTAATTGTTTGAACATTTTTAACATATGTACTCTTTTGTTTCTCTGGACTTAGACATGCAGCATGTGGGTGGTTAATTTGTTTGGTCTTTTTGGGTTCAGAATTAGACTTGGTTGACCCAGACTTAACTTTAACCTTTTCAAATTGTTTGTCCAGATTGACACAAGGAATTTTACCTTGTGATTTTGAAGTGGACTCCTTTAGTTTAGTGCCAGATTCATTAGATGTACTTGTGGTATCTGGGTCACTTACCAGAGGAGTGGACACCACATGATCCTTGATTGGGTTATCATTTATTGGTTTACTTTAGCATTCATCAAGGTCTCATGTGGTGTGGAAACCAATTTATATCCCAAACCCTCCCCATTGTTACTTCTCTCACTAAGTGTTGGACAATGTGAGAGGAACTTGTCCAACTGTGTAGTTTTTGCTTTAAGGAATTTACTTTTACTTCTAAAACTGCCTTTTGTTTCTTAGTGTCTTCAAGGGAGTTTAGATAGAACCTAATGTCATTAGCTTGGTTAAATGCTACAACTTTAGTTTCCTAAGCTGTTTATTCAATAGTTCTATCTTTTCTTTGTAGCTGTGCTCATTTTGTTTTACAACTCTATTGGCTTCTATGCAAAGTTGTAAGTCCTTTACTAAGCTATCATTATGATCTAATAACCAAGCAAATTTTAATCAATGCTTTCCCTAAATTTATTACAATCGGAACAAGCATGATTATTGAACAGTTGAGTAGTGGAACTTACCTGAGAGGGAGTGGTTGAATCAGCCATCAAGGCAGAGTCTGATGTTTCTGGTTCTGGTGATTCTGGACTTGTTGTACTTGTCCCTTCTTCAGGTAGGTGATCGACTACCATTGCAGATTCTTTAATGTTTGACATCGTGAGCTCAATTGCAATATCACCCTCATTTGCTGAGTCGTTATCTAAGTCCTCGACACTAGCAATGTTGGATTCTCCCGGAGACACAAACCTGAAGCTCCAATCTTGTCCTTCGTCATCATGAGTTGTTAAGGCTTTAGGATCCTTGCTCGACGAAGTAGGGATGTTTGTGGGTTTTTCCTGACGTGAGAAAGATGAGAATGGATTCCCATTTCTCGTCTTCTTGGGCTTCACGCATTCACGTTTGAAGTGCCCCTTTTCCCCACAATTGAAATAGGTAACTTTTGACTTGTCAAAGCCAAAGGTCATGTCCTTAGAGGCAATCAGATTCTGTCCGGTCTTCTTGACAAACTTCTTATCTCTTCGGACAGCATTGCTAAGGCCCACATTATGTCCATTCATTCTAGCTCTGTCTTGTCTACCTGCTCGTAGTCCTCATCTGATGGCAGTTCCCAATTTTCCCAGCAACTAGCCCATCATAAGAGTGGACTACCGCCGCTAAGAGGCCCATGTGCTCCTTTGCTACCTCAACAGTCACATTCCCGATATTCACGGTCTTCAGTTTTGTAGCATTTGCTTCAGGTGCAATGTATTGGGTACCAGACAACCTTGACGTGTCAGATCCTGAAGAAGAGGCTTGAGATGGACCAGCGGAACTCGAAATAAACGCAGTTTGTAGTGGAGCTCCAGACGTTTTGGCTTGAGGAGTTGAGTTGTACAGAGCTGGATTCTGATCATAAGTAGACTTTTGTGCCCTGTACTTCATCCTCAACTCTTCTTCTTGTAGTTTTAGAATGAAGTCATTGATGTCTAACTTAACGAGCATATCATTCTGTCTGAGGTTGGAGACAAATGAACTCCACTTCTCGGCAAAACCATCTACAAAGTTTGAAACTTTGTCTTTCATAGACGTAGTCACTCCATGAGTGTGCAGCTCACTTATCAGATGGTAGAAACGATCAATAACATCATCTAAGCTGTCCTTTCCCATTGACGAGAAGTTGTCAAACTCCTGCTTCAACGCTTTAGCTTTCAAAGCTTTCAACGATGCATTTCCCTCATACCTCTTTTCCAAGGCATCCCATAGCTTTTTAGCTTGCTTGTTCTCAGGAAATTGATGGAAAATGTCCTTTGGAATTGACTGAGTAATCAATGCATAGACTTTCTTCTTGGCATTGTACTTAACCTTTTGTCCATAAGTCATGCCTCCTAATGTAAGTTTGACTCCATCTGCACCTATAGGCATGCTGTAGCTCGTCTCTATTGACTCCCACAAATTGGGATCTACACCATTCAAGTAAATCTTAAATCTTTGCTTCCACTGCGGGTAATGATCTAACGTAATTATCTTAGGGGGTTTGTTGTGATTCCCCACTTCATTTTCTAGAAGCAATAGATTCTGGATCCTTGAATATCTCCCTGCAGTGAACGCTGAATACTGGTCTTCCATTGTAATAAACTTTAAACTTTGGAACAAACTGCTCTACTTGTGCGAATGGAGGTGTGCGATTGGGCTAATCATGCAATTGAACAATGCGGATGGCTCAAACGTGCGAATGAACCAATGCGGATGAATCAATCGTGCGTATGGACAAGTGCGAATGAACAATGCGACTAGACAGTTCAGTCGTACGAATGAAGGTACGAATGAGTCCAATCGTGCGTATGAGGGATGCGTATGAATTCAATCGGGCGATTGAGTCAATCGTGCGACTGAAGCTGCTGAAACTTGAAAATTCGTAGGTTTAAGGTATTTGGACGCAAAAACTCGAATTTTCACTAACCCTAATTGCCGTGTGCCAGAAAAAGTTAACTTTACGAACTAGAAACGTCTAAGACACCGTTTTACACAAAAGGATTGCGTTTTTAGTGAAAAAATTCAATTTTTGTATAAAAAACGATTGAATCACATGTAAATCAAGTGCCAAAGCTCTGATACCACTTGTTAGGATCGTGTATTGAACAAAATACTAACTAAAATACGTGTATACCAAATCAAATAGTGCGGAATCCTATTTGATGGCTATCCAATCAGTGAGAACGCACGTAGAAACAATTGTAGATTGAATCTAAACGTTAAGAATGATTGGTAATCGATCTAGTGCGATCCATGAACTTGGAACAAGTTCTTAGAGGTCTCTGGACGGGCTAGGGTATGATTTAGTATGTAGGTTTTCGAAGTGTTGTGTTTTTCCATGATTTAAGTGGTATTTATAGGTTACGGTTTCTCATTTGGGCGACTGAACCATTTGCATGGTTCAGTTGTGCGATTGAGTCATGCGGTTGATCCATTCGCATGACTGAGTGTTCAGTCATGCAATTGATTCAATCATGTTACAATCATGCGACTGATCCAATCTCCTGGTTCAGTCGTGCGACTGGTTCATTAGCATGAAGCTGTTCATGTGTATGGTCCATTAGTATGGGCCATTCGCATGAGAACTTCATATGATTAAGTTTGAATATGTTTCACAATCATTATTTGACTTAGATCTATTCAAAAAACCACAAACCTATATAGTTAGTTCAATAAGCATTATTACATACTAAGCAATGAAATATTCAACATTATAAGCACAACCACATATTGTATTTCATTAAGTACCCATTCTATTACATATGTGTAAGACAATAAAGACATTTTACATTAAGCTCAGAAACTAGGTACATATGTATCCACAGTTTCGAATAGCTGAGGATACTTAAGCTTCATCTGATCCTCATGTTCCCACATGAATTTTGGTCCACGCCTTGAGTTCCAACGAACTTTGACTATAGGTATCTTACTTTGCTTAAGAGTCTTGACCTCACGATCCATTACTTCAACCGGTTCTTCCACAAATCGTAATTGGTCATTTACTTGTACTTCCTCGAGTGGTACAATCAGTGTCTCGTCAGATAGGCACTTCTTTAGATTCGAGATGTGAAATACATTGTGTATGCCACTCAGTGAATCAGGTAAGTCCAATCGATACGCCACTGGACCTATTCTTTACAGAATATCAAATGGTCCAACATATCTTGGATTAAGCTTGCCTCTCTTGCCAAACCAAATCACACTTTTCCATGGCAAAACTCACCAATTTGAAACTCCAAAGGTTTCTGTCGTTTGTCTGCGTAACTCTTTTATCTGTCTCATGCAGCAGCCATGCGGTTTCGTATATGTACTATCTTCTCAGTGGTCTTGTGTACCAACTTAGGACCAGTCAACTGACTATCACCAACTTCCGTACAACAAACTGGCGATCTACACTTTTGCCCATATATTGCCTCAAATGGTGTTGCTTTGATGCAAGTATGATAACTATTGTTGTAAGAAAACTCGATCAACGATAAATGAACTTCCCAATTATTCCCAAAATCAATCACACAAGCATGCAACATGTCTTCCAAAGTTTGAATAGTATGTTCACTTTGCCCATCGGTCTGTAGATGATAGGCAGTGCTCATATCCAAACTTGTACCCAAAGACTTTTGTAACGAATGCTAGAAATGAGATGTGAAACGAGCATCACGATCAGAAATAATTGAGATTGGCATGCCATGTCTTGAAACTATCTCCTTCAGATAAATTTGGGTTAACTTCTCCATTTTATCATTCTCCTTGATCGCCAAGAAGTGAGCTGACTTAGTGAGTCAATCAACGATCATCCATATCGTGTCACAACCACTAGGAGTCCTGGGCAACTTAGTAATAAAGTCCATAGAAATCTATTCCCACTTCCATATGGGGATTTTAGGTTGTTGCAGTAACCCATATCGCTTTTGATATTCCACTTTAACCTTAGAGCGTGTCAACACTTGCTCACGTATGTAGCTACGTCTGCCTTCATATTAGGCCACCAATAGTGCACCTTCAAGTCATGATACATTTTTTCAAAGCCAGGGTGTTATGGAATACTTAGACTTGTGCGCTTCACTCATAACCAAGTCTCTCAAATTTCCATAAAAGGGTACCCAAAGTCTATCCATGAAATACTGGATTCCATTAGATTTGACTTCCAACTGTTTGCCCATCTCACGTAAGGATTCAGAGTCAATGTTTTTCGATTTCAAAGCTTCCGTCCGAGCTTCCTTGATTTAATCGGGAAAGTGAGCGTTAATCATCAATTGCAAAGCACACACTCGTTGGGGCTTAGCGGTCTACTCAAGGCATTGACAACTACATTCGCCTTTCCTGGGTGATATTTGATAGCACAATCGTAATTGTTAGCAATTCCACCCAACGTCGCTGCCTCTTGTTAAGCTCTTTCTGCTCAAAGATATGCCAAATACTTTTGTGATCGGTGTAAATAGTGCACTTAGTACCGTACAAGTAATGTCTCCAGATCTTCAAGGCAAAGACCACTGCTCCTTACTCCAAGTCATGAGTAGTGTAATTCTTTTCATGCACCTTCAATTGTCGTGAGGCATAAGCTATTACTTTGTCATGTTGCATCAGGACACAACTAAGTCCTTGGATAGAAGCATCACAATAAACCACAAAATCATCACTTTCTTCAAGTAATGATAATATCAGTGCGCTACAGTGTTTCTACTTCAGCAACTAAAAAATAGCTTCTTGACTCTCACCCCACTTATAAGTTGTTCCTTTATGAGTCAAAGCTATGAGAGGTTGAGCGATTTTTGAAAATTCCTTAATGAAACGCTGATGGTACCCTGCTAGTCTAAGAAATTTCCTTATCTCACTTGGCATCCTGGGCACTGACCAATTCTTTATAGCCTCAGTCTTTGAAGGATCCACATGTATTCCCTTCTGATTACAATGTGACCCAAGAATTAAACCTCACGAATCCTGAAATTACACTTGGAAAATTTGGCGTACAACTATTCCGTTCGGAATAATTCCAAGATTAAACGTAGGTGCTCCTCATGTTCCTCCTTGGTCCAAGAATAAATCAATATGTCATTGATAAACATGACAACAAACTGATCAAGGTAAGGTTTGCACACACGATTCATGAGATCCGTGAATACCGCAGGTGTGTTAGTTAACCCAAATGGCAAGACCAAGAATTCATAGTGACCATAACGAGTGCGGAATGTGGTTTTGGAGATGTCTTCTTCTCGAACTTTTAATTGATAATAACTGGACCGCAAATCAATCTTGGAGTAATAGCTTGATCCCTAAAGCTGATCAAACAAGTCATCGATACGAGGTAAAGGGTATCGATTCTTAACTGTGAATTTATTCAACTCCCTGTAGTCGATGCACATTCGGAAAGTGCCATATTTCTTCTTAACAAATAAAACAGGTGCTCCCCATGGCGATGAGCTTGGTCGAATAAACCCTTTATCTAATAGTTCCTAAAGTTGTGTAGATAGTTCCTATAGTTCATTCGGTGCCAACCGATAAGATGCTCGTGCAATCGGAGCAGCTCTGGGAGTCAAATCGATCTTAAACTCAACTTGATGATGAGGTGATAGTCCAGACAGATCCTTTGAAAAACCTCTGGAAAGTCATGAAAAGTCCAGGCAGATCCTTTGAAAAACCTCTGGAAAGTCATGAACCACCGTAATATCCTCTACTTTCTTTCCTCTTGTTGCTTGTCAGAGACGAGGGCTAATATGGCTAAGTGACCCTTGCGTAGCCACTTGTAAGCCTTCATGAATGATATGACAACTATCACAACACCACTCCTCTCGCCCTTAAGATAAAGAGTTTCCCGGTCTGCCAAAGGAATACAAATGACCTTCTCATGACAAATCAATTTTTCTTACTTCTTGGACAACCAATCCATGCCTACGACCACATTGAAACTTCCAAGAGGATCAAGCATAAGATCAATATCGAAGGAACGACCAGCAAGTTCTATCTTACAATTCTTAAGGATGTGCGTAACGGATATTTGCTTACCGTCAGCCAATTCTATGACATACTTATACTCCAATACAGAAGGCATATCACTTAAGAGGATACAAAACTTAGTAAAGGTAATCTCGTATCGGCTCCAATGTCAAATAGTACAGAAGCAAAATGACCATTAAAAGGAAATTTACCAGTAACGGTAGTAGGATCGTTTAGAGCCTCACCTGAACCCATGACAAAGGCTCTCCATTTAGCTCCACCATTGTTGCCACCATTGTTGTCACCATTACCACCGTTATTGTTATTGCCACCATTCTAATTGCCATTCCCATTTCTTCTTACTTGAGGTCAATTTCTCTTGTAATGCCCTTCCTTTCCACACTGAAAGCAACCCTTTGATGTGTTGGACCAAAAGAACCAATGAGCCGGATCAGAAAAACCTTTAAGTCCCACAGACGTCACAACAACTACTGAAGACCACAACAGCTGAAGACAACAGCTGATTACAAAGTCTGAAGACAAGTGCTGAAGACAAAGTCTGAAGACACAAGTGCTGAAGACAAAGTCTGAAGACAAGTGCTGAAGACAAAGTCTGAAGACACAAGTGCTGAAGACAAAGTCTGAAGACACAAGTGCTGAAGACAAAGTCTGAAGACACAAGTGCTGAAGACCAAAGTATCAGACGTTGTCACAACAGCTGAAGAAGTCTTCTTCAGTAGTTGTGACGGTTTACCTTTCAGTAGTTTTATGTTTTATCTTTTCAGTAGTTTGACACAACAACTGAAGAATACTTCTTCAGTTGTTGTGCTCATCAGTAGTTTTATATTTATCAGTAGTTTTGTAAAACGACTGAAGAGCTTGTTCTTCAGTCGTTGTAGTTTCAGTAGTTTCTTATCAGTAGTTTCTTATTTTGTACTTAACACTCTGATATGTTCTCAGTAGTTGTGAACATTTCAGTAATTTGTAAGAGTTAGTTATTTTTGTAATAGATCTGCCAGTTGTCACTTACCCGTGATAACAGCAGCGATTGCACTCTATATAAGGAGTGTCAACCTAATGTAATAAATGAATGATTTGATCAGAAATATTCGATATTATTGAAACATTCCTTGTTACAGAAATATATTCTCTCGTTATAACCGTATTCGTTCTTAATGCATACAAGCATCAAACTCTTGCTACAATTTGTCTAATTCTTGTTCTTATTCCGCTGTGCTACGCTCCATTACATCAAACTTGTGATCTCTGATCCTGAAAAATGGTATCAGAGCTGGTTAATCATTGATCGATCTAATAATTGATCATTGAAACTGCTATTCAAGATCCAAGTTTGACTGAATTAGCATTTTGTGTTTTGCAAGAAACGGTTATAGAGATTGAATTTTCTGTGTTTTCTGGTCATTCATCCTGAGATTTTCTCTTGGTTTTCATTGATTCTGTTGTGGTCTTTATAAAAATGTTTAAAAGCTTGAATTAAATTGTATTTGGACTCAAAATGACCACTCCTTCCAATGATCCTCACAATACTGGTTCCTCAACCAAGCCTCCAATGCTGGTTAGGAATGAGTATAACATATGGCAACGACGAATGCTCCATCACCTGTCTGTTAACAGCGCAGGTTGTTGGACATCAGTGGTACATGGTCCACAGAAGCCTATGGTGAATAACCCGGAAACCAATCAAATGGTTCCGAAGAGGAGGGAGCAATACTCAGATGAGGATAAGAAGTTGTTTGAGATTGATGCAAAAGCCCATGGAATTCTGGCCATGGCACTACCTAATGAAATCTATTCTGGACTAATGCATCATGAAACTGCCCATGACCTCTGGAATGCCTTGAAAGAACAATTTGGAGGAACAGATGAGGTCTTGGAAAATAATAGAGAAATCCTTGCCCAACAATATGAGACATTCTCTCATAGGAAGGGTGAGACACTGACTCAACAGTTCGAGCGGTTCTCTTGTTTGATCTCTGAATTAAAAATGGTCAAACATGAGTACACCAATAGCCAGATGAATAACAGATTTCTCATATCACTGCCTGAGAGATGGGACACATACACTATTGTCCTACACTCCAGTGCAAATTTGGACAAACTATCTCTCACCCAACTCCATGGGAAATTGCTCATGTTTGAGAGAGAGATAGAACAGAAATGAAAACTGTCTTCATCTGAAAAGCTCACTGAAGACTTTGTACCAGGCAACACTGCCTTGGTTGGTCATGAGTTAGAATATGCTTCATCTGAATGCCAGTATGATGAGCATATTGACTTCTCTTCAAACACTTCTGATTCTGTATTTGTGAGTGTTGATAGTCAGTTTACTGGATGTAATAATGACAATCTATGCTTCATCATGGATGATCTCAAGGGGATTGCTGATGATGACTTAGAAGAGATGGATATTTTGAGCCAAATGGCCTTGATAAATATCAGATCTCAGAAGTTCTACAAAAGAACTAGAAGAAAGTTCCCAGGACTCTCTGGCAAAACCAAAGTTGGTTTTGACAAGAGTAAGTTGAAGTGTCACAAATGCCACAGGCTTGGACACTTTTCTAGAGAATGTAGATCCTCTGGATCTAATTCCTCTGCACCTTTTGTGACTTTCCCTGGCAATAGTCAACAACACAAAGGGCAACATCCTGTCAATTCTTGTCATCATTCTCAACCACAATCTCCTGCATATTTTGTTCCTCAAGGTCAAATGCCATATCCTTACCCTTGTTATTACATGCCACAGTCAAATAAAGTTCAAGTTCCTATAGTACCACAACCTCATGCACTACTAGAACCTCAACCATCTCAATCTCATCAACCTCCTCAACCTCAACAACACAGCTTCTTCACCCCTGGAGGTGTTGACTGGAGCAGTTTACCGGATGACATGTCTGGTCATGAACAACTGTTCACAGGTGCTGGTGTGGTGACAGTCCTTTTGGGAATCTGGCTCTCATGGCCCTGGAGTATACTGAGGGTTCCTGCTCAAATGCATCATCTTCACAGGTAACTCAGGTATCTTCAGAGGCTAAAGCCAAGTTATGTTCTGAATCATGCATTGCTACTTTATCTCAATTAGAGAGGCAAATGTAGCATTAATAAATCAAAAACTTGAGCTTGAGAAAACCATTTCCAAAAGAAAAGTTGAGTTTGAGTCTGCTCTTAATTGTAAAAATGATGAGATTTATAAGCTTAAATGCCAACTAAATGATGAAAAGGCTAAGCTAGAGGTTATTCTGGATGACTAGAGAAATCTAAAAGAAACCCTTGCAGTCACCCAGGTAGAGGTGATCGATGGGTACAATCATGCAAAGGTTTCGAAATGCTCTTAGTAAGCAATATGCTTCCAATGTGAAGTTTGGTATTGGTTACAATCACACTGCTCCTCCTACAGATTTTGCTTCAAGAGCAGAAGTGAAATCTGATGGAGAAAGCAATAACCAATCCACCTCATCATGTGATTACCTTTTGATAGAGCATCATCAAAAGTTGAAGTCAGCACTAAGCCTTCTCAGAACCCATCAGCTGATATTGATGGTTCTACTGCTGACACACACATGATAAAAGAGATGATCAACTCAGGAGTTATTTCTGAAAGTCCTGAAAGGACTGGAGAGCAAGATTTAACACCTGAAGTTCAAACTCCAACTAATAAAGCACTGAAGAGAAGAAAACTGTCAGTAGAAAGAGTTTGAAGACTACTAAAGAGGAAGTCAAGAAAGCAAATAATGCTTCTAAAGTACTGAAGAGCAAGTCTTCAGTAGTTTCATCCTCTTTAGTTGATGATCATCATAAGATGAAGAAGAAACCATGTGAAGTATAGGTTTGTTCAATCATCTTACAGATGATTGTTGGTACAAAAGGGGATCCAAACTCAAACTTAAAGAAGAAATTCAAGAGAAAATGACTAAAATGAAAACTGAGTTTGGAGCCACATTTATACCAGCAACATCAAATCCTGTAACCCTCAGTCCAAACAGAAATCCAAAAAGGAAGGGGTTAAACAGGTAACAGGTGAGATTGCTCAAAAGAAGAAGGTGCAACATAGGAACTTATCAAACTCCAATGCCAATGTGTCTGAAGAGCTGAAAGCCTTATCCCAAAATCAGACACAGCTGGTTATGATGGTTCAACATCTATTGGAAGAGTTAACCAATTAGATGTTCCTATGTTGAAACCACAGAAAAGGAGGTCCAAGCCAAAGGATTCCTTTTCTTCACCAGCTTCTTCCTCTCAGGCTGTTGTTTCCAACAAACATGTTAGTTTACCATCTGTTGATGAGAACAGGCCCAAGACCAAAAAGGTTTGGGTCTCAAAATCTAACTAATTTGTTGTATCTTGCAGGGTTCTTCAACATACCTCAGAGGCATCTGGTATGTAGACAGTGGAGGATCCATGCATATGACAGGAAACATATCACTTCTTAATGACTACTCTCAAGGAAGGAAGGGGTTTGTGTCATTTGGCAATGATGCAAAAGGTTACATCATTGGCAAAGGCTTTGTTTCCAATGGGGAAATAAAGTTTGATGATGTTAACCATGTGGAAACTCTCAAGTACAACCTCTTGAGTGTCAGTCAAATGTGTGACAAAGGCCATGTTGCTCTTTTCACCAGTCAGAACTGTCGGATTCTGTCATCCAAAGTTCTAAATTGATTGATAAGGCGTTGGATGAACACACTCTCCTAAAGGCCAACAGGACAGGAAGAGTGTATGCCTTAGATCTTTCCAAGAAAATAGATCTCAAAGGCCATCCTTGCCTATTTTCCAAGGCTTCTCCCCAAGAATCTATTCTATGGCATAGAAGGCTGGGTCATGTTAATCTCAAAAACATGAATCAGCTGATAAACCATGGTTTAGCAAGGGGACTGCCAATGAAGGAGTTCAAGTGTGAAGAAAACTGCACTGCCTGTTTAAAAGGAAAACAACACAAAGCTTCATTTCCCTCCATAGAAGAACCTAAGTCCACTGCCTGCTTACAGCTTCTTCACATGGATCTCTTTGGTCCTGTGAAAGTGATGAGTATGGCTAAGAAGAAATACTGTCTGGTAATTGTGGATGATTACTCCAGATTTGTATGGACTTTCTTCTTGCATTCAAAGGATGAGGCTGCACCGTCCATTATGAACTTTGTGTTACACGTTGAGAAGCAGTATTCCCTACTAGTTAAGTGTGTGAGGAGTGATAATGATACTGAATTTAGAAACCACACACTTGATGAGTTTTACTTATCAAAGGGAATCAAGAGGCAGTATAGCATCCCAAGAACTCCTGAGCAAAATGGAGTAGTGGAGAGAAAGAACAGGACCCTTATTGAAGCTGCAAGGTCCATGTTGGCTGATTCTGGACTGCCAATGACTTTTTGGGCTGAAGCTGTCAATACAGCTTGCTATGTACAGAATAGAGTTCTAGTAAATCAGAGGTTGATGAAGACTCCATATGAAGTTCTTCATCATTTGGCCCCTCTAATTTCATTCTTCAGAGCATTTGGGTGTCCTTGTTTCATTCTCAACACACGGGATCAACTCCAAAAATTTGATCCTAAGGTGGATGCAGGGTACTTTGTTGGTTATTCATCAACTTGCAAAGCATACAGAGTCTTCAACTGCAGAACAAAGATGGTTGAAGAGACTCTACATGTTAAGTTTAATGAATCTCCTAAGGACAAGATTCCACAAAGCCCTGTGGAGCTATTTGATTTGGACATACTGCAATATGTTCCTTATCAAACTCCCGCTGTTGCTCCTGTCAACAGTTCACCACCTGGTGGTACTGCTGGTGATGATGATGATGATAGCAGTACTCACCTATTCAGGTTTAGTGATCAACTGCCTGATTCAGCTAGACCTGATGTTCCTGTAGCTCCAGTAGCACCATCCACAACAAATGCTAATGAGATTTCTTCAAATTTAACCTCCTTTGAATTACCATTCACTGATTGGTTTCAAGGAAATGATTCACCATCACCATCTGTTGCTGCTGAACCTGCTGCAAACACTTGCACAGATCTCATTGTGTATCAAGATCTGAAGAGTCACCCTATGTCTCAAATCATTGGTCATATCACTGCTGGCGTATCAACAAGAAGTCAATTGTCAAATTTCTGCTTCTATGCTCTCTTCAACAGTCAACAAGAGCCAAAGACTTATCACATTGCTTTAAAGGACAATGGATGGGTTGATGCCATGCAGCTTGAGCTTCTTCAGTTCAAGAAACAGCAAGTATGGGAACTGGTTCCTCTACCTCCAGGTAAGTGTGCAATAGGCACTAAATGGGTGTTTAGGAACAAAACTGATGAAAATGGGCTTATTGTTAAGAACAAGGCCAGACTGGTTGTTCAGGGGTTTGCACAAGAAGAAGGTATTGATTATGATGAAACCTTTGCCCCTGTAGCCAGACTGGAAGCAATTCGATTGTTTTTAGCTTATGCTGCTTATCAAAAACTTAAAGTTTTTCAAATGGATGTCAAAAGTGCATTTTTGTATGGGAAAATTAAAGAAGAGGTTTATGTATGTCAACCACCAGGCTTTGAGGACAATAAACATCCTAATTGGGTGTATAAGCTTGATAAGGCTCTTTATGGGTTGAAACAAGCTCCTATAGCCTGGTATGAGACATTATCAAACTTTCTTCTGGAAAATGATTTCACTAGAGGCTCCATTGATAAGACTTTATTCATTAAGAAAGCTGGGCAGCATAATCTACTTGTTTAAATTTATGTTGATGATATTATTTTTGCGTCCTCTGATCCTCAGTTGTGTGATGCCTTTACAAAGTTGATGCAACAAATGTTTGAAATGAGTGCCATGGGAGAATTACAGTTCTTTCTGGGTTTGCAAATCAAACAAAAGGCTGATGGAATTTTCATTCATCAGTCCAAATACACAAAAGATCTTTTGGAAAAGTTTGATTTACAAAACTGTAAGCCCTGTTCTACCCCCATGTGCAGCACCACACAACTGGATACAGATCAGAAAGGTAAAGTGGTTGATGAAACACTTTACAAATGTATGATTGGGTCCTTGATGTATTTAACAGCTTCTAGACCAGATATTATGTTTGCTACATGTGTTTGTGCTAGATTTCAGGCTGCACCTAAAGAGTCTCATCTGATTGCAGTCAAGAGGATCTTTAGATATTTGCAAGGTACACAATCTCTAGGTTTATGGTATTCCACTGGGCACTCTTGTAAATTAGTTGCTTTCTCTGATAGTGACTATGCAGGGTGTAAGTTGACCAGGAAATCAACTTCTGGTGGATGTCAATTCCTAGGCAACTGTTTGATTTCTTGGCAGAGTAAGAAACAAACATCTGTTGCTACATTCACTGCTGAGGCCGAGTACATTGCTGCTGCAAGTTGTACATCCCAAGTACTCTAGCTTCAGAATCAACTTTTGGACTATGGCATTACAGAGACTAAGACTCCGTTATTAATGGATAGTGCTTCAGCTCTTTGCATTGTCAAAAATCCAGTCCAGCACTATAGGACCAAACATATAGAAATTAGACATCATTTTATAAGAGATTGTTTTGAAAAGGGTCTAATTAATCCCATGTTTGTGCCTAGTGCTGATGAGCTTGCAGACATTTTTACTAAGCCTTTGGATAGTTCAACTTTCCACAACCTGGTGTTAAGGCTTGGTATGCTGCAGCTAGAATAAGTGACAACTACTGATAATCTCAGTAATAAGTACTGGTGATCATTGGTAACCATGTCACATATAAGTACTGATGAGTTCTTTCACCCTTAGCAGTTTTTATAACTACTGAAGGCTAAATGCCTCACAAGTACTGAAGTACTTTATCTGTTCTAAACTACTGATGTAGTTACAACTACTGATGTAGTTACAACTACTGAAATCAGTACAAACAGATAAGTACTAACATCCTATGAAACACCTGAAGAGCAGATGCAAAGTCTGATGAGTAAATGTTGAGGACAGTATGAAACAGCTGAAAAGCTAAGAATTGACGAAAACAGCTGATGAGTAATTTCTCTTCAGTTGTTTCTACAACTGCTGTTTCAAAACAACTGAAGCCAAAACCATGTCCTCAGTAGTTTAAAACTACTGAAGACTAACACCAAGGCTTCAGCTGTTTACAACTGCTGACAAAACCAACGTCTTCAGTAGTTTCACAACTACTGATGACTGATACCAAGTCTTCAGTTGTTTCATCACCTGAAGTCAAAACTGTCTTCAGTAGTTTTATAACTAATGATGACTAAATCCGAGACTTCAGCTGTTTCAACGTCTGACGGTTAATACCACATCATCAGTAGTTTCAACAACTGATGACTCACACCAAAACCCTCAGTGGTTTTCTATCCCGACCCTTTAAATACCTTATCCCACCTTCAGAGTTTTTATCTTTTCTTCTCAAACCTAACGTTCAAAAACTCTCTACCCTCTCTTCATCAATGGCGACAATGCAACTAAAACCACGACACAACTGTGTCGCACATCTCACCAAATCGCCATACTGGACCAAGTTTCACAACGCCATTGATTTAATGGTTCAATCACCATACAAAACGGCGTTTCTGGTCAATCCCACCATATATGCCGCATCCTTTAACCACTTCTGGACAAACGTCACTTTGGTCTCTGAGGAGAACGACATAGAGTCTCTTCAATCGTTTGTCCATGGCCAAAAAGTGGTCATCACTCCGGACACTCTTCGTCAAACCCTGAATCTGGATGATGCCACTTTCCCAACTGGTTATCCAAAGGGCACAATAGATCAATCATTTGCCCACCATGGATACCAAGGTGACTTGAGTGCATCTACCTTACTGAAGAAACATTTCCAGATGCCGAACGTCTCATATTTCATATGGTAAATGTATGCCTTGCCTCAAGACCTCATCATGGGATCAAATGTCCACAAGGTGGCAACAGGTAATGTACTCCATTCTTGAGCAACAACCTTTAAATTTTTCGGAAATACTATTTTCAGAGCTCAAGGATATGGCTCAAAAACAAACTGCTAACCGTTGGATATTATATCCTCGGTTCATAATGGCCATAATTGAAAACCAGCTTCAAGCTGAGGGACTTGTTGGCCTGGGAGTCCCTGCTATGGTTGTACTGACTGAAGTATACTCTCCGGCACAACTCTGACCAATCACTCAAAATGGCTGCCAAGCTGCGCAAACCCACGCAGCTGGAACCCACAACCACCACCTCCAAATCAAGAGTCCCCACCAAACCCACTAAAAAGAAAACCAAAAAGGCTACTTAGGGAAATGAGTCCCCTGAGGATGCCCCTGCAACACAAACGCAGGCTATATCCACTGGTTATAACCCCCTAGTGGATATAAGGACTCTCCCAGCCACAGCCGCTCAGGATTCCTCTCAAAAGGAGCCTGCAGCAACCATAGAAGGGGTACCCACAAATCTGGGTATCTTTCTCATTTGAGGAGATTGCCATTGAAGAGCACCATTCTCCCCAGGTGCACACTGCTTTTACCCCATCTCCCCATGCAACCGCCCCCCAAAGTCCCACCCTTATCATTGCAAACGTGCTGACTCAGCTGCATGCCTCTCCTCCGCCCCAACAACCACCAACAAAGGGGAGAACCACAGCTATTGAGGACGAGGATCACCATGCTTCTGACAACCCACAGCACCGGGGTTTAAATGTTCTATCTCCTGGTGTGGATATGGAGACCATAACATCTGGTGAGGCTGCCACCTCTTCTGAATCAGCATATGATCAGACTAAGGCTGGTAACATTCCTAAGACCTCACCAGAGGCAATAGCTGATGAAGGACAAAGTCCTGAGGCTGGAAGTCCCCAGTTCCAAGACAAAAGGGCACATGCTACAACTGGTCTACACCCAGTGCATGTACATCCTGCTACAAGTAGGAGGTCAGGTGATTTAGCATCTGCTGATGATGACCTGGGCTTCTTTTATGATGTTCTTGCCCAGAACACAATCCTAGAGGAGGAAGTCAGTAGGCTGCAAAAACTACTTGACCAACTCTCTCAAGGAGAAAGACCATCTGCCACCACATTAACCCAACAGATGGCACCTTCCTCTGAAGGTCCCTAAAACACACAGCCACTACAAAATTCTTAGCCACCTGCCTCTGTTTCTGGCACCATTTCTCAGGACCAAAACCCCCCTGAGCAAATGGATGCTATCCCTCAAAATCCCCTATCTCTCATCACACCACAGCTAACCGAATTTGTTATTAAAACTGTTGATGAGAGACTTTCTACTGTCTTACAACCTCTGGTGGAGGATGTACTGCGCCAACAACTTTCTGCTACTCAATCCCTTGCAACCAATGCACCCAAAAAGGGGGAGAGTTCAGCAGTGAAAGCTAAAAGAAAGAGGATGGAGAAGGAGAGAGAGAAAGATAAAGATAAAGAGGTGGAAAAAGAGAAGGATTGTGTGTATGAGGCCGAAAAAGAGAAGGAGCATGTGATTGAGAAGGGAGCTGAAATTGAAAAAGTACATGAAAGTCAAAAAGATTTTCATGTCACATACAAGAAAAAGAAGAGTGCTGAGAAAGAGAAGAACTTGAACGAAATGGTTAAAGAGGCTGATGCTGAACACAGCAGATCAATGGACAATATCATTGATCAGCTGTTTAGGCAAGGTTTCGACACTGAAAAACTGGATTCTGAAATAAGAAGATTAGAGATCGAAGAGATCCAACAAAGATGGACCAGCTACAGCACTATGGATAGAGAGAGACTTAGATCATGATCAGATTCATCAGCAAATACCTTGGAGATCATTGATCGAAGTAAAATCATGGACCAGGGACAGCATCTTGGCCATAACCTCCAAGATCTGTTCGTCTGAGGCATACACTAAGGGGTTAGTAGTCAAAGCTTTGAATGAAGCAGGAGCAGGGAGTAGGACTGAGCTAGCCAAATACTCAAAAGCAACACTCACCTCCAAAATGCTAACTCAGCCTGTCAACATTCCCTCTCCAAAACAACCACAACCCACAAAACCAACTCCCTTACCATCTAAACCAACAGCCGATGATGCACCTAAGAAGAAGAAGAGAAGGGTGTTGAGGCTAGAAGAAGAAGAAGAAGAGGATGATGATGTGGAAGAAGATAGGCTGCCTCTGTCGGCAGTCCTAACATTGGCTAAAGCCAAACCCATGCCCATCACTCCCACCTCACAGATGGAAGCCGTGAGAGTAAAGATTGAAGAAGAACAACAGCAAAGGCTTCATGATGATGAAATGCTGAAAAGCATCAACAAAACTTTTGCTGCTTCGTCATCAATAATAAGTATGAAGAAAGAAGCTCTGAGGTTGTACACCCTTGCCAACACATTTCAATATCAGAAGGAAAAGGTGAGAGTATGGCCTGATCCTAGGGTGGCTCACAGGATTGTAAAGAAAGGCATTCCTTCGAGATACAAGGGCCAAGTCAAAAGGATCGTAGATAAAGAGATCACAGTGGTCCTTGTAGTATCACCCTGGGAGATTGTAGAAGATTTCAAGAAGGCCTATGAGACTAAACAACCACCCCAAAAGATGTTAGAGAACAGAATTATTAAAAACGGGTTAGTCTACAAGAGGCTTGAGAACTTCAAACAAAATGAGCTCAGTCTGTTACTTGAAGGGACTCATCCTGATGAGTTTGCATACAGACAGATTACAACAGTTGAGCTCAAAAATGGTAAACAGGCCAAGTACATCTCAGAGCTGTATGGGCGTGAAGGATTGTTTGATGGTGAAGCCGAGAACCCGACCATGGAAGAACAAATTATGTTTCTCAAAGCATACACCAGAGAATCCTACAGGCTTATACATGGGAAGTGAGTCTCATGGATGGGGGAACAACTCAGTGTCCAATTCCCCAATACAGAGCTCCCATCTATACATTGCCAACCAAATCATCAGAGACTCATTTCCAGGCCAGTGCTTATATGGGTCATCTTCTCAACTGATCAAGAAGGAAAAAGACCAACCATTCTGCCAACAATAAGTGTGACCTCAATAAAGTTAAAGGTTTTGGCTGCATTGGTTCAGGGGGAGTTGTTGGACCAAAAGAACCAATGAGCCGGATCAGAAAAACCTTTAAGTACCACAAACGTCACAACAACTACTGAAGACCACAACAGCTAAAGACAACAGCTGATTACAAAGTCTGAAGACAAGTGCTGAAGACAAAGTCTGAAGACACAAGTGCTGAAGACAAAGTCTGAAGACAAGTGCTGAAGACAAAGTCTGAAGACACAAGTGCTGAAGACAAAGTCTGAAGACACAAGTGCTGAAGACAAAGTCTGAAGACACAAGTGCTGAAGACCAAAGTATCAGACGTTGTCACAACAGCTGAAGAGGTCTTCTTCAGTAGTTGTGACGGTTTACCTTTCAGTAGTTTTATGTTTTATCTTTTCAGTAGTTTGACACAATAGCTGAAGAATACTTCTTCAGTTGTTGTGCTCATCAGTAGTTTTATATTTATCAGTAGTTTTGTAAAACGACTGAAGAGGTTGTTCTTCAGTCGTTGTAGTTTCAGTAGTTTCTTATCAGTAGTTTCTTATTTTGTACTTAACACTCTGATATGTTCTCAGTAGTTGTGAACATTTCAGTAGTTTGTTAAGAGTTAGTTATTTTTATAATAGATCTGCCAGTTGTCACTTACCCGTGATAACAACAGCGATTGCACTCTATATAAGGAGTGTCAACCTAATGTAATAAATGAATGATTTGATCGGAAATATTCGATATTATTGAAACATTCCTTGTTACAGAAATATATTCTCTCGTTATAACCGTATTCGTTCTTAATGCATACAAGCATCAAACTCTTGCTACAATTTGTCTAATTCTTGTTCTTATTCCGCTGTGCTACGCTCCATTACATCAAACTTGTGATCTCTGATCCTGACATGATGTTTCATGGGGCTGCTAAGGTTGCTGAGGTTTCTTAATCAACTCCCCACGACAATCCTTTGCCACGTGTCCAACCTTCCCACAATGTTGGCATAAAAAACTGTCACACATGCTAGTGTGGTGGTAGTTGCATCGATTGCACTTTGGATTTTTCCCCACGTATGCACTTGGTCCTTGAGATGATGAAGATGATTAATTAAAGTTGCAATTGTTATCAAACCACCTCTGCTGCTGTTGTTGAGGTTGGTGTGTTGAGTTTGGTTACTAGATTACAATCCCTTGCTAGCATTGTTCTCCCTCTTGCGTTTTTTTTCAGGCACACTTGCCACAATGCCCCGCTTGGGTAACTTTACTTGCTCCACGCTTGGTTAGTGAGCTTGTGAGCCAGTCGTATAACCTATTAAATGGTAGGGAGATTTGCAGCAATCACATACTCTGAATCTCCAGAACTAAACCAAATAAGTAGAGCTTAATTCATCGGCTCGGTGGGTCAACCATGCCAGGACGGAGTGTAGCTAGGTCGTGAGAGCTAGTAGTGTAAGCCTTAATGTCAGATCCTTCCATCTTCAATTGCCAGAACTTCATTACGGGGGCAGTATTCTTTTTAAGGCTCTTCTATTGGGGTCTCTTGAGGCTCCTCCATTAGGGCCTCCTGATGCTTCACCATTAGAGCCTCTTGAGTCTTGAGTTAGTTTTCCAACTCGTGTATACGAACAATACCCTTATGAAGTTGATCACATGTCGCATTTAGTGTAGCCTTCCATGTAAAAACCTATCCATGCAAAGCCAGATCTCTTCTATCTAACCATCCTGGCATCTTTGCATATTGAGCAACGAGTCTTTTATTTCCTCATACACTTTTCTGTCATGCTCTTGTCATGCATCCCACCCTTTTAAATTTCTCCTCGACCACTCATTGCAGTCGATCATGTGAGGTCAATAAAACAACAATAACTCTATGAGGTGTGTAGGGTAGGGGGTATAATATGGTGTCACTAGTTAGGGTAGAGATCATACTTGGAAGATTTTCCTTTTCTAGCATCCTAATCAATGTAATGCGATACTAGTTCCAATCGTCCGAATTAGTCATGTCCCGCTCAATTTTTGGCTCGCCTATGAGGTATACATCAGGTATAAGTATGGGAAGTCTAGAACCATAACTCTTTTATGAGGAAGGAATAATAGGGACCTCGGGTTCCTTTCCTAATGCGTGTCAAACAGGAGATGAAGAAGATGAAGATGCCATATTGTAGTGTATGTGATATGTATGCCAATAAGTATAAAATAAGAGGAAAAACAAGGAGTAACTAACTAACTATGTTCGGTTATAGACTAGTGTGTATGCAACCTATTTTCCTATAACCAATGGATCTGATACAAATCTGTAACACTCTCAAAATCCATGTGCAAATTTGTACCACAAGGCGTGTAAAAAAAACCAGGATCACAGTCAATAGTTACTCAGAATGACACTATATGCCGCATTTAAAATAAAACCAACCAAAGTTCAAACTTTAAAACCCTATGGAAGCGTTTTGTAAATAAGACAAACCCAAAATATAATAAAATGCATATTTGGCAAAACACCCGCAAACCTAAACATTTAAAAACCCATAAATGAAAACCAACAAATATGTCTTTAAAATACAGTCTTAGAATGCATGCTAATCCCGTGTTGTATCCTAATGGCAAGTTGAGTTAACGACCTAAGAATAGGATACTAAAATGTCAACACAATGGTTGGTGAGTTCAAAAGTTTGCAATTATCATAAACAATAACATTTGCATAACATAAGAAGTGCATTGAAATAGATAGCTAGTCTATATTCACAAGTCATAACAATAGTGTTTTCGTGATCCAAGTTGAATGTGTTGCGTTTGTTGACTCCCATCACGACTTATGAGGTCGTGATGATATTTATGTTTAGCACAATATTGCACCAGTTTGAACTCGACTTGCGTAGGTGGGTATTGTCAAACCTAGTAGTACTTCCCAAGATTTCCCACTAGTTACCATTATTAACGATCCGAAAGTGTGAGGACTTTCAAGGTTTTAAGCACTATGTTAAAACATACAAAACTCATAATAATAAAATAGCATTTGAGTACAAGTATGCTACCTCCCCCAGAAGAAGGTTTATAAAATAAAAGGGCATGAACTCACCTGGCGTGTAAAGACAATAACTAAAGATAACCGGTGATAGGTGCAAAGACAACCCTTCAAAGGTTACCTAGAACACAAAAGTACCTAAGTACGTGTACAAAAAAAACTAAATGACTCTAAGTTACCCTAGTTGACTCGTTTGACCCGTTGGTGACATATTAGTTGACATATAGTTTAATCATGTATAACAACTTAACATACATGAATATCATACCAATTATCCACGTGTATCACATTATCAATCCAAGTTCTACCTAGGTCATCATACAACATTAGATCATCATACACTCATGCAAATCTCAAACAACCAACATGTTCAACACAAATATATATATATTATATATATATATATAATATATATATATATATATATAATATATATATATATATATATATATATATATATACACATCACAACTATTAGTTCATATGTGAAGTCTAATCATGCACTACATGTCCTGTGAAGTCACTCATGACTTCACATCCTAAATCCAGCCAATCCTACTAAGTAGGGGCCTCAGATTTGCATACGTGTGTGAAAATCATAATCACATTACCAACATACACAATGACAGCCAATTCCAATCCCAATCATGATCTCCTAATCACTAACTATCATTCATCACTATGTATGATCACCAAACCCAAATTCCTTACATGATTAACCAAGCATCCATATAACCTAATTATCACATTCCATCACATTAAACATCATCAACAATCATTCTAATATGATTCTAACATCATAAGCATGCCCAAATCACCATGTCTAAAGTTCTACAAAAATAATGTTTCCCTTTTGGGAAAGTAACACCCAAAAACATTTAGAATCCAATTCAATCATAATTTCATCAAGTTTATACCTAATCAAGTTCATAGCATTAATTCGAACATGATAATCATCACAAAATCATCAAAATTCCCAATCATCATGCATAAAAGTTTCTACTTTTAGTAAGTTATGATCAACACCTTAATTCATGAATTTTTTTGCACAATCCAGTAAAACTAATGTCCAAGCATTGTATCTAACATCATAGCATCATCAAATCATGAATTCCAAGAACCAAAAGTTTTATCTTTAGGCATTGTATGAACTAGATGATCAATCCATGGATTTATTGCATATTAACATAATCTAGCATTTATCCAACCTATCTAACATCATATTAACATCTAACAATCATCAATTTCAAGATTTCATTACCAATTTCGAATTAGGGTTCATCAAAAATAATAACCATGAAAAACTTGATAATACTTACCTTTAAACGTGTAGAAATCAAGAAATTAAACTTGCTTCAATGTTGTAATGATCAAAGCCAAGAAAAAATCAATTTTTCTTGATGCTAGAAGATTGAAATCGCAAGGTGAGGGTGTGGAGAAGAGGTTTGGCCGAAAATATGGGTTTGGGGGCTAGGGTTGGGTTTTTGTTAAGGTTACCTTATTTAAAATTTACCCTTTAACCATCCTTTAATTATGATTTATAAAAATTAACCTTTGTAGCATTTTTTTTATAAATTTAACTACAAGTCACAAGTATTATTAGTCAATAATTATAATCATAAACATTTACAATAAGTCACACAACACATGAAATATATATAACACGTTTTCACGTTATCACGTAGAATTAACAAAACAAATATTTAAAATTCTATAAATTCATGAATCACATAATCACAACTAATAATCAATATTATTAATTAGATTACTATTTTTATCATAGATTAATATTTTCAAGTCATCAACGTTCAACGACAACTAGTGTGTGCTCACGACACGTGTATGCAAGACCTAATGGAACTAACGGAGTTTGGTAACAAAAAATTATCAGATGTCACATCGGACAAAGTAAATGAAAGAGGATAAACCTTAAAATTTGAATGTCGGTCCCACCTCTGAAAAAGTGCTTTCTTTTGCCCAAACGTTAGTTTTCTTGAAAGTCTAAAATCTTCCGAAGGTAATTTGGCTTCTAAAGATATTCCAAAGAGTTTAGAAAATTTACTTTGAAAGAGATTAACACTTGAAAGTTTTAATAAATACTTTCAAGAGTTAATTGCTTTCGGAAGAAAATTTTTTCTTTAAAACACATAAGTATTTTGAGAAGAAGTTAAGCTTCGGAAGATATTTTGGAAATTTCTTCCGAAGGTAATTTTTCTTAAGTAGTTCTTTGTTTTGAAGACTTGAAGTTATTCCAAAGGTAAATGGATATCTTCCGAAGGATAAAAGATCAAAATTTTTTACAAATCTAAGGAGTGTCCTCAAAAGAGATTTTTTTCTTAGGAAACAAGGGTATGAAGATGACAAAATAAACAACTTAGGACACACTAATTTTAGAAAAAATATGACTAAGTTTTAAGAAAAGCTAATCAAAGTTAATCAACCTAATAGCTGAAACAAGATATTTAAATCTCTATTTATCAAAGGCTTTAGTGAATAGATTAACATATTGTTCATTTGTGTTAACTTTGACTAGTTTGATTAATCCCTTCTCAAAGTTATCTCTAAGAAAATGATACTTGATATTAATGTGTTTTTTCCTTGAGTGTTGCACAAGATTCTCTGTGATAGAGATAGCACTGTTATTGTCTATGTGGATAGGAGTCTCTTTGAAGTTGAATCCATAATCTAGCATTTGATTCTGAATCCAAAGCACTTGAGCACAAAAACTTACAACAACAATGTATTTAGCTTCAGTAGTTGATGCAGAGACACAAGATTGCTTCTTGTATTACCATGAGACTACCCTTCCACCAAGAAACTGGCATCCCCCAGATGTAGACGTTGCAGTCATATTGAATCCACCATAGTCACTATTCGTATAGGCATTCAGATTGAAGTCAAAATTCTTTTGATACCAAAGGCCAAGTGTTGAGGCACGTTTGAGGTATCTTAAAATTCTTTTGACAGTGATTAGGTGTGACATCTTGTGGTTGGCTTGATATCTTGCACAAATACATGTAGCAAACATGATATTAGGCCTGCTAGCTATGAGGTACATAAGAGACCCAATCATAGCCCTGTAAAGATGTTTATCGACACAATCCCCCTCAAGATCAGGACCAAGGGAGTGGTCTCTTGCAATGGGTGTCTTAGCAACCTTATAATTAGTCATGTTGAATCTTTTAAGTATGTCCTGAACATACTTTAACTTACTTATAAAGATGCCATTTTTAACCTGCTTCACTTGAATTCCTAGAAAGAAATTGAGTTCCCCTATGGCACTCATTTTAAATCTATCCTTCATCAGCTTCTCAAAGTCTTTGTAGAGCTTTGGATTAGTTGACCCAAAGATGATGTTATCTATATACACTTGAACTAGCATTAAATCATTTCCTTTCCTTTGATGAAGAGAGTTCCATCTATAGTACCACTTCTATAACCATGCTGATAGAGATACTGAGGTAGTATCTCAAAATACTTCCATGGTGTTTGGTGCAGCCCATAAAGAGCTTTATCAAGCTTATAGACATAATCAGGATGACAAGGATCTGCAAACCTAGGTGGTTGTTTGTCATACACCTCTTCATCAATCACTCTGTAAAGAAAAGCACACTTGACATCAAGTTGGTAGACCTTGAAGTTCTTGGATGCAACAAAATCTAAGAATATCCTAAAAGCTTTCAGTCTTTCAATAGGAGCAAAGACATCTGTGTAGTCAATTCCTTCTTCTTGTGTGTATCCTTGAACAACTAGTCTTGACTTGTTTTTCATGACAAGTTGTAAAGCCTGGAATAAAGTCGAAATGAGCCAATTAATAACAATGCGGCTTAGCCGGGATTATTTGAAGAAAATAAGCAAGAAATGGATTATGGACCGAGTAGACCTTGCGGGTTATGTGTTCGACAAGTTTAAGGTCCTGGGAATGTCCGGTATATATAAACGGATCAGCTTGAGCAACTCTTATTTGCAACTCAATACCAATTTCTAGAGAGAGAGAGAGTTTAGAGAGAAAGTGGAGAGGAGGTGAAGATTCAAGCCTTGGTTGATCATGGGATTGAAGATCTGTGTTCGGGGCATCCAAACAACAAGAAAACACAAAGAATCCAGCTAAGAAACATCATTTAATCGTTCCTTTCAATGTAAACCCGGATTCTAGGGCTTGGGGTTTTTGAAAGTGGTAAAGAATCGCCCAAAGCTCATGATTTTGTGTAAGAAAACATGTAAGAAGCTTAGATATAGCTTATTGGGTGATAAATCAAGATTTTGGGTGTAAAAGATTGAAGTTTTGGGTCAAAACTAGGTTGGTTTGTAATTTCAGCCCGTTATGAAGACTTCCTGTGAAACTATAGTTTCGCAGACATAGTTTTCCAATGAAAGTTGGGCGAAACTGGCAGCGAAACTGCCAGCGAATATGCCAGCGAAACTAGCAGCAAAAATGCTGGCGAAACTAGCAGCGAATTAGCAGCAAAATTATGTAGAAATTAATTCCTTTTAGTGTTAACGTATGTGAAGGCTGTGAAGTGCGACCATTGTTTTGAAAGCTTGATTGAGGAGCTACTCACTGAGTCAAAGTGAGTTCTGGATCCCCTATTTTAAAAGTTTTAAATTGTTTGGGGCTAGAAATGCATACTAAATATATGTTTTAAATGACCAAGATTTTAAGAGGTTTTAACAGGTAGATCGATTTTTCTATGAAAAAATGTGCTATATAAATATTCTAAAATAAAATTTTTTCATGCTGACCTGAGAGCGCGACCCCAACCAGGAGAGTTGCCCCTTGGACTCAACTAGGGGCTGCTACCCCTAAGACCCCACTATCAGGGGTTACTGCCCCTAGGACTCCGCTGTTAGGGGCTGCCACCCCCGAACCCCCGCTGTCCCACGAAGGATCGGTTATGTTCTATGATGACTTGTACTTGTTGTGCATGTGTATGTGTTTGTGAATGGATAATGCATGATGTTTATGATGATGTGTGATGGGGTATGTGATGTTTATGTGATGCTATGTATGAATGTGTTATGTTGATCTTATGTTTCTATTATGTATTATTCCGTGACTTATGTGTTATGAGTATGAAATGAACAAAAAGTATTATGTAACGTAAATCGGAAGTTAATGATAATGATAAGTGGAACATAAAGTAAGAATGAATGCATGCATTAATGAACGACGAATGTAAGAAAGTCTTGCAAGCAATGTATGGAGGTTCACACCCAATGAAGGGTGTTAGCTCAACTGTGTGCGGGTTAGCTACCCAGAAGGATGCATAATGGGGTCGAATCTTTGTGATTGACCATATGTATGGGACCCTAGTCGCGTGCCCTAGGAAATGGAGTCAGCTTCATGCACAATGTTTGGGGTCTATTGATAGACCTCAGGCTCAGTAACCAGCTTCGTGCATAATATTCGAGGTATAGCACATGGCATTGGTCCGGAATGTAAGTACGAAAGATGAAAAATGTACGAAAGATAAGTAAGGAAGACTATGAATGAAAGCGAATGATAATGATGACGTACATTGAACGAAAGATAATGAATAAAGGTGGAAGATTATAATATATATCTATGTGTATGTATGATGTATGATCACGTATGGAAATAAAGAACGGTTATTAATGAAAGAGAAGTATTTTATTTTACAAAACTAGAACTCACCCAGCAACACTAACTTTTATGTATTTCCAGTTGGCAGGTAATTGTTGCTGAAGATGGCACAAGGCAGCTACTCGGAATTTTTGGGATGGCATCCATTTGTATAACTATGACGTTTTTGTGATGTAATGCAAACAATAATATTTCGTAACTATTACAATGATGTATTATTTTGCAAAAGCAGTCATTAATATATGAAATGGTTTTAAATTATTTCGTTATGGTGTTTTTCATAGATGTAAATGTATATTTTATGTTTTATGAGCGATGATTGTCCAATTATAAGTGTCCCGGGAATCGGGGCCTTACACAAGTCCTCTATCATCCTTCTTATTCCTAAAAACCCATTTGGTTCCTATAGTAGTCTTCTCTTGAGGAAGAGGACATAGGTTTCAAACCTTTTGCGTTTTGAATTGAAGCAACTCCTCCTACATAGCTTCAACCCAACTTCCATACTTCAGAGCCTTATCAATCTTCTTAGGCTCCTATCTAGGATAAGAACAGAATGAAGACAAACATTTGCATCATGGGTTTTTCCACTTGTTTTTACTCCTGAATCAACATCTCCAATGATGTTTGAGGTAGGATGAGACTTATGAATCCTTAGCCGAGGGATCATAGTTAGTTGCTAAGACAGATCTAAATTAGAGAAATTTAGATATAGCATTGAGGTTTCTCCCACCAAATCAGCACGCTTATCAAGTGAACTTGATCCAATGAGTGTGTGACGTCATTGATGTTGTCTTCAATAGGATGGTTATCAACATCTAGAAATTCTTGATCACTGTCACCACCACCATTATCTCCTACATTTAAAGTTCTTGCATCAAAGTTTTGTGCCTCTAAGCTAGAATTGAAGGCATCTCAGAAGTATCAGCTGAATTTGTCATTGTTGTGTTGATAGGTTCTCCATTAGCAGGGTTAGTTATAACTGGAGTTGAAGTTGTGTAGCTTGAAGTTCTTCTCAACTCAAATCTTGGATTAGGATCACTTGTAGGTAGAATATATGTTGACCTTGAAACATGCTCATAAGATTTGCTAAAACATTTGGTAACTAAATCAAGATCAAATAGCCAATTAGGACTAGAACCATTCACACTGGGAGTATGCTCATTGAAAGTTACATTGGCTAACTCCTCAACTACTTTGGTACTAAAATTGTATACCCTGTAAGCCTTGGCTTGAGATGAGTATCCAATAAAATATCCATCATCTGATTTCTCAGCAAATTTGGCAATTTGATATTTGGTATTCAAGATGGTGCAAGGACATCCAAATGACCTAAGAAAACCAATAAAAGGCTTCCTTTTGTGCCAAAGTTCATAAGGAGTCTTACCATGTGTCTTAACTACTAAAACTCTATTTTCCATATAGCAAGCAGTGTTGACTGCCTCTGCCTAGATGATGATATGCAGTTTAGAGTCAAACAACATAGTTCTTGCAACTTCAATAAGTGTCCTATTTCTCCTCTCCACAACACCATTTTGCTGAGGAGTTTTGGGAGCACTATATTGTCTTGTAATATCCTTTTCATCACAAAATATATCAAGGATTTGATTCTTGAATTCAGTTCCTTGATCTAATCTTATGGTTTTGACCTTGTGATCACATTGATTCTTAATATTTAAGATGAAATTCTTCAGAGTCTCAGGGGTCTCATCCTTAGTTCTAAGAAAGAAAACCCAAGTGAATCTTGTAAAGTCATCTGTGATCACCAATCAGTAAGAGGTCCTTCCTAGACTCATTATACTAGTGGAGTCAAAGAGATCCATATGTAATAAGTTTAGGGGAGTAGTGATGGAGATTTTTTTCCTTTGGTTTGTGAGAGACCTTGCTTCCCTTTCAGACATGCAATACAGTGATCATTACTTGTAAACTCTTTCTTTGGCATTCAAGTTACAAAGTCATTCTTAATTAGTTTATTCATGTTCTTAAAGTTTACATCGCACATTCATTTACGCGAGAGAAAAGACTCATCACTATTTTCTTTAGATAGAAAGCATGAAAATTCTCCTAAGGGAGATGTTTCTTTCAAATCCATCTTGTACATGTTCCCTTTCCTACGGGCTCTGAGCAGGATATGCTCATGAGGAATGACCACCTCGTGCGACAGGATCAGTGATCGCAAGTTTGATGTTTATCAGAATATAAAGCAGCGGAATACACAAACGAATTAGACAAATTGTAGCAAGCAAACAATATGTAAGCGTTAGATAGCATACGGTTATAGGGAGAGAATATGAATTTCTGATTTCTAGGAATGTTTATAGATGGAGAATATTTCTAATCAAATCAATCAAACATTCCATTCAATTGCTCATATCGCTCAATTACAATGGGTTGTCACTCCTTATATAGAGTGCAACAGTCACTGCTGTTATCACGGAAAGTGACAACTGGCAGATCCAATACAGAAATAACTAAATCTTAACAAACTACTGAAATGTTCACAACTACTGAGAACATATCAGCAAGTTAAGTACAAAATATAAAACTACTGAAACTACAACGACTGAAGAACAAGCTCTTCAGTCGTTTTACAAAACTACTGAAACATAAAACATAAAACTACTGATATCACAACTACTGAAGAAGTACTCTTCAGCAGTTGTGACAAACTACTGAGGCTTCAGTACTTGGTCTTCAGACTTTGACCTTCAGGCGTTTCATCAGCTGATGACTTCAGTAGATATCATCAGCTGATGTCTTCAGTCTTTGTCTTCAGACTTTGTACATCAGTTGTTGATCTTCAGCACTTGTGAACTCTTCAGCTGTTGTGCTTCAGTACTTTGGTCTTTCAGCTTCAGCACTTGTGTTCTTCAGCTGTTGTACTTCAGCACTTTGGTTCTTCAGCTGTTAAGGTCTTCAGCACTTGATCTTCAGCTGTTGAAGTCTTCAGCACTTGTCAAACTACTGATGAGGCTTTCAGCAGTTGTTGTGATACCGTGTGGGACTTAGAGATTTTCTGATCTTGGCTCATTGGTTCTTTTGGTCCAACAAACTCCCCCTGAACCAATGCAGCCAAAACCTCTAACTTATTTAAACTCCCACTTATTGATGGCAAAAATGTTGGTCTTTTTCCTTCTTGATCAGTAGAGAAGATGACCCATGTACGCTCCGCCTGGGAAGAACCTCAAATATTTTTTTGGCAGAGTATGAATGGGAACTCTGTTTTGGGGAACTGGACACAGAGTTGTTATCCCATCCATGAGATTCACTTCCCCATAATGAGTCTGTACGACTCACGAACATAGGCCTCAAGGAGAACAATTTGTTCCTCTTGAGAGAGTTCTTCAGCTCCTCCTTCGAAGAAGAACTCTGGACCATAGTACTCTGATAAGTACTTCATGGTCCTGCCATTCTTCAGCTCCACCGTAGTTACCTCCCTGTATACAAATTCATCCGGATGGTTGCCTTCAAGGAGTAACTGGAGCTCATTCTTTTGGATGTCTTCAAGCTTTTTGTATAACAACCCCTTCTTAATCATCTTGTTTTCTAGTAAGGCTTGAGGTGTCTTCTTTGCTTGGTGAGCTTTCTTGAATTCATCAATGATTTCCCAAGGTGAGACTACAACGGCCAGCATGATGGTAGATTCTATTGTTTTTCGTACTTGGCCGTTGTATCTGTGTGGGATAGTTCTTTTATGGATTCTAGAACTCACCCTGGGGTCTGGCCATACTCTCACTCTCTCCCTCTGATACTGAAAGGTGTGTCTGAGAGTGTACAGCCTTTGAGCATGCCCTTTCATGGCTTGAATAGATGATGACTGAGGAAATCCTTGTCAACCATCTTCAACAGTTGCTCATCGTGCTGTTTCTGCTGTTCTTCTTCTTCTATCTTTACTCTGACCATTTCCCTTTGAGAGTCGGGTGTGATCATGGATTGACTCTGGGGCTTTGGTAGCTTCAGAACAGCAGAGAGTGGCAGACTATCATCTTCATCCTCTTCTTCTACTTCTTCTAGCCTCAACACCCTTCTCTTCTTCTTCTTGGGTGCATCATCGGCTGTTGGTTTAGAGGGTGAGGGAATTGGTTTTGTGGGTTGTGGTTTTGGTAGTTTTGATGTGGGAATGTTGACAGGCTGTTCTAGCATTTTGGATGTGAGTTTGGCTTTTGACTGTTTGGCTAGTTCAGTCCTGCTCCCAGCACCAGCTTCATTTAAAACTTCAACAATTAAACCTTTTGTATATTCTTCAGACGAACAGATCTTGGTGGTTATTGCCAAGATACTGTCCCTGGACCAAGCTTTGATCTCGATCAATGATCTTCCAAGATGTTTTGCTATAAATCTGATCATGATCTCCAGCCTTTCTCTTTCTGACACATCATAACTTGACCATCTTGATTGGATTTCTTCAATCTCTAGTCTTCTGATCTCAGAATCAAGTTTTTCAGTGTCATGGCCTTGCCTAAACAACTGATCAATGATGTTATCCATTGATCTGCTGTGTTCGGCATCAGCCTCTTTCACCATCAGCTCCAAGGCTTTCTCTTTTTCATCCTTCTTCTTTTTCTTGTATGTGACATGAAAGTCTTTTGAACTTTCAGTCACTTTCTCCATGGTAGCCTCCTCCTTCTCATTTTCCTTCTCTTTCTCAGTCTCCTCAAAACTCCTCAGTTTCCACTACTGTCTCTTCTGTTTCTTCCTCCTTCTCTTTCCTCTTTCTTTTACCTTTCACTGCTGAACTCTCCCCCTTTTGGGTGCATTGGTTGCAGGGAATTGAGTAGCAGAAAGTTGTTTGCTCAGAACATTCTCCACCATGGGTTGTAAGACAGAAGAAAGTCTCTCATCAACAGTTTTGATCACCAATTCAGTTAGCTGTGGGGTGATGAGAGATAGGGGATTTTGAAGGATAGCAGCCAGTTGCTCAGGGGGGTTCTGTCCCTGAGGAATGGTGCCAGAAACAGAGGCAGGTGGCTGAGATTGTGAGTGGTTGTGTGTTTAGGAGACCTTCAGAGGAAGGTGCCATCTGTTGGGTTGATGTGGTGGCAGATGGTCTTACTCCTTGAGAGAGTTGGTCAAGTAGGTTTTGCAGTCTACTGACTTCCTCCTCTAGGATCGTGTTCTGGGCAAGAACATCATAGAAGAAGCCCAGGTCATCATCAGCATATGCTGAATCACCTGACCTCCTGCTTGTAGCAGGATATACATGCTCTGGGTGTAGACCAGATGTAGCATGTGCCCCTTTGTCTGGAACTGGGGACTTCCAGCCTCAGGACGTTGTCCTTCATCGGCTGTTGCCTCTAGGGAGGTCTTAGCAATGTTACCAGCCTCACTCTGGTCATGTGCTGAGTCAGAGGAGGTGGCAGCCTCACTAGATATTCTAATCTCCTTCTCTACACCAGGAGATAGAATTGGTAAACCCCGGTGCTGTGGGTTCTCAAAACACTGTGTTCCTCCCCCTCAATTGTAGAGGCATTCCCAGTAAGAAGTGGTTTCTGGGGAGGGGGTGAGGAGTGCAATTGAGTCAGCACTTGAGCAACTATTAAAGTTGGGCTGTGAGGGGCGGTTGTGTGGGGTACAGGGGTAGAAGCAGTGTGCACCTGGGGTGGATGGTGCTCTTCAATGGCAATCTCCTCAAGTGAGGAAGATCCCAGATAAGTAGGTGCCCCTTGGGTTGCTGCAGGCTCCTGTTGAGAGGAAGCCTGAGCGGCTGTAGCTGGAGGAGTCATTGTATCCACTAGGGGGTTTGGACTAGTGGATATATCCTGCGTTTGTTGTGCAGGAGCATCCTCAGGGGACTCAATTCCCTGAGTAGCCTTTTGGGTTTCTTTTGGTGGGTTTGGTGGGGACATTGGATTTGGAGGTGGTGGCTGTGGGTTCCAGCTGCGTGGGTTTTCGCAGCTTGGCAGCCATTTTGAGTGTCCGGTCGGAGTTGTGCCGGGAGTATACTTCTGGCAAAACAGCCGTAGCAGGGACTCCCACGCCAACAAGTCCCTCAGCATTAAGCTGGTCTATTATAATGGCCATGATGAACCGTGGATAGAGTATCCAACGGTTGGCAGTTAATTTTTGAGCCATATCTTTGAGCTCTGAAAATATTAATTCGGAAAAGTTCAGTGGTTGTTGCTCAAGGATAGAATACAATACCTGCTGCCATTTGGTGGACATTTGATCCCAAGACGATGTCTTAGGGGCCAAACATACATTGACCATGTGAAAGATCAGGCGCTCAGCATCATTAAAGTGTTTCTTCATATGGTGGTGGCACTGAGATCACCTTGATATCCATGCCGAGCAAATGAGAGATCTATGGGCCCTTCGGATATCCAGCAGGAGAGGTAGCATCACTCAGTTGAAGATTTTACGGATTGTTGCAGGAGTAATCACTACTTCGTTGTTGTTGACGACTGACCGGAGGGATAGTGTGTTGCTCTCCTCAGTAGTAACATTAACGTTCATCCCAAAATTGGTTCAAGGATTCGGCATGTAAAACGGGGTTCAGAAGGAATGCCTTGTTGTATTGGGACTGGACCATGAGATCGATAGCATTATCGAACTTAGTCCAGATCGGCGATTTTGTGAGGTAGGCAACACAGTTGTGTCGCGGTTTAATTTGCAAAGACGCCATGGAAATTTGTTGGAGAGGAACGTTAGGTTTGAAGAAGATGAAGTATGGAGAGCTCAGGTTAAGGGTATATATAGGGTACGGGTGAGGAAATGACTGAAGGATGTGGTGTTAGTCATCAGTAGTTTTAAACGACCGTTGACATGGTATTATCCTTTCAGACGTTGAAACAGCTGAAGTCGCGGTGTTAGGCATCAGTAGTTTAGAAAACTACTGAAGACCGTGGTTTTGACTTCAGGTGATTGAAACAACTGAGGACATGGTGTTTGTCATCAGTAGTTATGAAACTACTGAAGACAGTGGTTTTAGTCATCAGCTGTTGTAAACAACTGAAGACTTGGTATTGGTCATCAGTAGTTATAAAACTACTGAAGACGTGGTTTTGCTTCAGTTGTTTAAAATGAAACAGCAGTGGTACAAACGACTGAGGAGAAAGTTCTCGTCAGCTGTTTTCGTCAATTCTTAGCTTTTCAGCTGTTTCAAACTATCCTCAACACATTCATCAGTCTTTATGGCTGATTTCAGTTGTTTCATAGGACATCAGTACTTATCTGTTTTTACTGATTTCAGTAGTTATGACTACATCAGTAGTTGTAACTACTTCAGTAGTTTAGAGCAGATGAAGTACTTCAGTACTTGTGAGAACTTTTAGCCTTCAGTAGTTATAAAAAGTACTGAGGTTAAAAGAGCTCATCAGTACTTATATGTGACATGCACTCATGATCATCAATATGAATTACTGAGATCATCAGTAGTTGTCACCTATTCTAGCTGCAGCATACCAAGCCTTAACACCAGGTTTTGGAAAGTTGAACTATCCAAAGGCTTAGTAAAAATGTCTGCAAGCTCATCAGCACTGGGCACAAACTTAGGATCAATCAGACCTTTTTCAAAACAGTCTCTTATAAAATGGTGTCTGATCTCTATATGTTTGGTCCTAGAGTGCTGGACTGGATTTTTGACAATGCAAAGAGCTGAAGCACTATCCATTAACAATGGAGTCTTAGTCTCTGTAATGCCATAATCCAAAAGTTGGTTTTGAAGCCAGAGTACCTGAGATGTACAGCTTGCAGCAGCAATGTACTCTGCTTCCGCAGTGGATGTAGCAACTGAGGTCTGTTTCTTGCTCTGCCAAGAAATCAAGCAGTTGCCTAGGAATTGGCATCCACCAGAAGTTGATTTCCTGGTCAACTTACACCCTGCATAGTCACTGTCAGAAAAAGCAACTAATTTACCAGAATGGTTGGTAGAATACCATAAACCTAGAGATGGAGTGCCTTGCAGATATCTAAAGATCCTCTTGACTGCAATCAGATGAGACTCTTTAGGTGCAGCCTGAAATCTAGCACAAACACATGTAGCAAACATAATATCTGGTCTAGAAGCTGTTAAATACATCAAGGACCCAATCATACATCTGTAAAGTGTTCATCAACCACTTTACCTTTCTGATCTGAGTCCAGTTGTGTGGTGCTGCTCATGGGAGTAGAACAGGGCTTACAGTTTTGTAAATCAAACTTTTGCAAAAGATCTTTTGTATATTTGGATTGATGAATAAAAATTCCATCAGCCTTTTGTTTGATTTGCAACCCCAGAAAGAACTGTAATTCTCCCATGGCACTCATTTCAAACTTCTGTTGCATCAACTTTGTAAAGGCATCACACAACTTTGGATCAGAGGATGCAAAAATAATATCATCTACATAAATTTGAACAAGTAGATTATGCTGCCCAGCTTTCTTAATAAATAAAGTCTTGTCTATGGAGCCTCTAGTGAAATTGTTTTCCAGAAGAAAGTTTGATAATGTCTCATACCAGGCTCTGGGAGCTTGTTTTAACCCATAAAGAGCTTTATCAAGCTTATACACCCAATTAGGATGTTTGTTGTCCTCAAAGCCTGGAGGTTGACATACATAAACTTCTTCTTTAACTTTTCCATACAAAAATGCACTTTTGACATCCATTTGAAAGACTTTAAGTTTTTGATAAGCAGCATAAGCTAAAAACAATCGAATTGCTTCCAGTCTGGCTACAGGGGCAAAGGTTTCATCATAATCAATACCTTCTTCTTGTGCAAACCCCTGAACAACCAGTCTGGCCTTGTTCTTAACAATAAGCCCATTTTCATCAGTTTTGTTCCTAAACACCCATTTAGTGCCTATTGCACACTTACCTGGAGGTAGAGGAACCAGTTCCCACACTTGCTGTTTCTTGAACTGAAGAAGCTCAAGCTGCATGGCATCAACCCATCCATTGTCCTTTAAAGCAATGTGATAATTCTTTGGCTCTTGCTGACTGATGAAGAGAGCATAGAAGCAGAAGTTTGACAATTGCCTTCTTGTTGATACTCCAGCAGTGATATCACCAATGATTTGAGACATGGGGTGATTCTTCAGATCTTGATACACAATGAGATCTGTGCAAGTGTTTGTAGCCGTTCAGCAGCAACAGATGGTGATGGTGAATCATTTCCTTGAAACCAATCAGTGGATGGTAATTCAAAGGAAGTTGAATTCGAAGAAATCTCATCAGCATTAGTTGTGGATGGTGCTACTGGTGCTACAGGAACATCAGGTCTAGTTGAATCAGGCAGCTGATCACTAAACCTGAAGAGGTGAGTACTGCAATCATCATCATCATCAGCAGTACCACCAGGTGGTGAACTGTTGACAGGAGCAACAGCAGAGTTTGATAAGGAACATATTGCAGTATGTCCAGATCAAATAACTCCACAGGACTTTGTGGAATCTTGTCCTTTGGAGATTCATTAAACTTAACATGTAGAGTTTCTTCAACCATCTTTGTTCTGCAGTTGAAGACTCTGTATGCTTTGCAAGTAGATGAATAACCAACAAAGTATCCTGCATCCACCTTAGGATCAAATTTGTGGAGTTGATCCTTTGTGTTGAGAATAAAACAGGGACACCCAAATGCTTTGAAAAATGAAATCAGTGGAGCCAAATGATGGAGAACTTCATATGGAGTCTTCATCAACCTCTGATTTACTAAAACTCTATTTTGCACATAACAACAAGCTGTGTTGACAGCTTCGGCCCAAAAGGTCAATGGCAAACCTGAGTCAGCCAGCATGGACCTTGCAGCTTCAATGAGGGTCCTGTTCTTTCTCTCCACTACTCCATTTTGTTCCGGAGTCCTTGGAATGCTGAACTGCCTTTTGATTCCCTTTGAGAGATAGAAGTCATCAAGTGTATGATTTCTGAACTCAGTTCCATTATCACTCCTAATACACTTGACTGGAAGGGAATACTGCTTCTCAATGTACAGCACAAAGTGGATAATCTTCTGAGCAGCCTCATCCTTTGAATGTAGAAAGAAAGTCCATACAAATCTGGAGTAATCATCCACAATTACCAGACAGTATTTCTTCTTTGCCATGCTCATTACTCTCACAGGACCAATAGATCCATATGCAGTAATTGCAAGCAGGCAGTGGACTTGGACACTTCAATAGGAGGAAATGAGACCTTGTGCTGTTTTCCTTTTAAACAAGCAGTGCAAGTTTCATCACAGTGGAACTCCTTTATTGGTAAGCCTCTGACTAAACTATTGTGGCTAAGCTGATTCATGTTTTTGAGATTAACATGACCAAGCCTCCTGTGCCATAGTTTAGATTCTTGAAAAGAGGCTTTGGAAAATAGGCAAGGATTACCTTTGAGATCTATCTTCTTAGAGAGATCTAAGGCATACACTCTTCCTGTCCTGTTGGCTTTCAGGAGAGTGTGATCATCCAATACCTTGTCAATCAAGGGCAAAACTTTGGATGACAGAATCCTACAGTTTTGACTTGTGAAAAGGGCAACATGGCCTTTATCACACATTTGACTGACACTCAAGAGGTTGTACTTGAGATTTTCCACATGATTAACATCATCAAATTTGATTTCTCCATTGGAGACAAAGCCCTTACCGATGATGTAACCCCTAGCATCATGCCAAAAGAGACAAATCCCTTCTTTCCTTGAGAGTAGTCATGAAGAAGAGAGATGTTCCCAGTCATGTGCATGATCCCCCACTGTCTACATACCAGATGCTATTTTGGCATGTTGAAGAACCCTGCAATAATAAACAATCAGTTAGTTTTAGAGACCCAAACCTTTTGGTTTTGGGCCTGGTCTCATCAATAGATGGTAAACTAGCATGTTTATTTGTAACAACAGCCTGAGAGGAAGAAGATGGTGCAGAAGAGGAGTCCTTTGGCCTAGACCTCCTTTTCTGTGGTTTCAACATAGGAGAATCTAGTTGGTTAACTCTACCCAACAGATGTTGTACCATCATCACCAGCTGTGTCTGATTTTGTGATAAAGCTTTCAGCTCATCAGACACATTGCTAGTGGAGTTAGATAAGGTCCTATGTTGCACCTTCTTCTTTTGAGCACCCTCAGCTGTCACCTGTTTAACTCCTTCCTTTTTGGATTGCTTTAAGGACTTAAGGGTTACAGGATTTGATGTTGCTGATACAAATGTGGTCTCAAACTCAGTTTTCATTTTTACCATTTTCTCATTAATTTCTTCTTTTTTGTTTGAGTTTGGAACCTCTTTTGTACCAACACTCATCTGTAAGATGATTGAACAAACCACATACTTCACATGGTTTCTTCTTCATCTTAGGTTGATCATTAACTAAAGATGATGAAGCAACTGAAGACTTGTTCTTCAATGCTTTGGAAGCATTGGTTGCTTTCTTAACAGCATCTTTAGTAGTCTTCAAACTCTTTCTACTGCCAGTTTTCTTCTCTTCAGTACTGACAGCAGTTGAAGTTTGAACTTCAGGAGTTGAATCCTGCTCTCCAGTCCTTTCAGGACCTTCAGGATTGACTCCTGAGTTGATCAACTTATTGATCATGTGAATGTCAGCATTTGGACCATCAACATCAGCTGATAGGTTCAAAGAGGACTTGATACTGACTGCTACTTCTGATTGTGCTGTATCAGAAGGTAGATCACATGACTTGATGGATTGGTTATCACTCTCACCATCAGATTCTACCTCTGCTCTTGGGGTAAAAACTGTAGGTGGAGCAGTGTGATTGTAACCAATTCCAAACTTCACATTTGAAGCAGATTGCTTACTAAGAAGCATTTCAAAACCTTTGCATGATTGTACCCATCTATCACACTCGACCTGGGTAACTGCAAGGGTTTCTTTGAGATCTTTGTACTTCTCTAGAAGTACATCTTCTCTAGCCTTATCATCAATTATTTTGCAATTCAGTTTATAAATCCTCATCATTTTTATCTTTGAGCACAAACTCAAACTCAGCTTTGTTTTTGGAAATTACTTGTTCTAACTCAATGTTCTTATTAATTAAAGCTACATTTGCTTCTCTAATGGAAGCAAATGCTGCTATGCATTGTTCAGAACATAATTTGGCTTTTGCCTCAGAGGATACCTGTGATACCTGAGGTGTAGAGGCATTGGAAGATGAAGTATCAGCAGACTCCAAAGCCATAAGAGCTAGATTCCCAAAGGACTGTCACCACCATGTTGACCAGCACCTGAGAACAGTTGATCATGACCAGACAAGTCATCTGGTAAACTGCTCCAGTCAACAACTCCTGGGGTGAAGAAGCTGTGTTGTTGAGATGAAGGTTGTTGATGAGATAGGGAAGGCTGAGGTTCTGGTAATGCATGAGGTTGTGGTGTCATAGGAACTTGAACTTGACTTGACTGTGGCATGTAATAACAAGGGTACTGATAAGGCATTTGACCCTGAGAAACAAAATATGCCGGAGATTGTTGTTGAGGATGATGACTAGATGTGACAGGATGTTGCCCTCTGTTTTGTTGACTGTTGCCAGGAAAAGTCACAAAGGGTGCAGTAGAGTTTGATCCAGTTGATCTACACTCTCTTGCAAAGTGTCCAAGCCGTTGGCATTTGTGACACCTCAACTTGCTCTTGTCAAAACCAACTTTGGTTTTGCCAGAGAGTCCTGGGAATTTTCTTCCAGTTCTTTTGTAGAACTTCTGAGATCTGATATTTATCAAGGCCATTTGGCTCAAAATATCCATCTCTTCTAAGTCATCATCTGCAATCCCCTTGAGATCATCCATGATGAAACATAATTGTCATTATTACCTCCAGTAAACTGACCATCAACACTTACAAATGCAGAATTAGAAGTGCTCGAAGAGAAATTAATATGCTCATCATACTGGCATTCAGATGCAGCATATTCTGACTCATGACCCACCAAGGCAGTGTTGCCTTGAATAAAGTCTTCAGTGAGCTTTCCAGATGAAGACAGCTTTCTCTTCTGTTCTATCTCTCTCTCAAAAGTGAGCAATTTCCCATGGAGTTGGGTGAGAGATAGTTTGTCCAAACTTGCACTGGAGCGTAGGACAATAGTATATGTGTCCCATCTCTCAGGCAGTGATCTGAGAAATCTGTTATTCATCTGAATATTGGTGTATTCAAGTTTGACCATTTTTAGTTCAGAGATCAAACAAGAAAACCGCTCATATTGTTGAGTCAGTGTCTCACCCTTTCTATGAGAAAAAGTCTCATATTGTTGGGCAAGATTTCTCTATTATTTGCCAAGACCTCATCAGTTCCTCCAAATTGTTCTTTCAAAGCAATCCAGAGGTCATGGGCAGTTTCATGATGCATTAGCCCAGAATAGATTTCATTGGGCAAAGCCATGGCCAGAATTCCATGGGCTTTTGCATCAATCTCAAGCAACTTTTTATCCTCATCTGAGTATTGCTCCCTCCTCTTCGGAACCATTTGATTGGTTTCCGGGTTATTCACCATAGGCTTGTGTGGACCATGTACCACTGATGTCCAACACCCTGCGCTGTTAACAGACAGGTGATGGAGCATACGTCTTTGCCATATGTTATACTCATTCCTAACCAGCATAGGAGGCTTGGTTGAGGAACCAGTATTGTGAGGATCATTGGAGGGAGTGGTCATTTTCAGTTCAAAAACAGTTTAGTTCAAGTTTTAAAAAGTTTTAGACAAACCACAACAAACTCAATGAGAACAAGAATAAGATCTCAGGATGAATGAGCAGAAATACAGAAAATTCAATCTCTATAACCGTTTCTTGCAAAAACAAAAGCTAATTCAATCAAACTTGGATCTTGAATAGCAGTTTCAATGATCAATTATTAGATCGATCAATGATTAACCTGCTCTGATACCATTTGACAGGATCAGTGATCACAAGTTTGATGTTTATCAGAATATAAAGCAGCGGAATACACAAACGAATTAGACAAATTGTAGCAAGCAAACATATATGTAAGCGTTAAGATCGCATACGGTTATAGGGAGAGAATATGAATTTCTGATTTCTAGGAATGTTTATAGATGGAGAATATTCTAATCAAATCAATCAAACATTCCATTCAATTGCTCATATCGCTCATGATTACAATGGGTTGTCACTCCTTATATAGTGCAACAGTCACTGCTGTTATCACGGAAAGTGACAACTGGCAGATCCAATACAGAAATAACTAAATCTTAACAAACTACTGAAATGTTCACAACTACTGAGAACATATCAGCAAGTTAAGTACAAAATATAAAACTACTGAAACTACAACGACTGAAGAACAAGCTCTTCAGTCGTTTTACAAAACTACTGAAACATAAAACATAAAACTACTGATATCACAACTACTGAAGAAGTACTCTTCAGCAGTTGTGACAAACTACTGAGGCTTCAGTACTTGGTCTTCAGACTTTGACCTTCAGGCGTTTCATCAGCTGATGACTTCAGTAGATATCATCAGCTGATGTCTTCAGTCTTTGTCTTCAGACTTTGTACATCAGTTGTTGATCTTCAGCACTTGTGAACTCTTCAGCTGTTGTGCTTCAGTACTTTGGTCTTTCAGCTTCAGCACTTGTGTTCTTCAGCTGTTGTACTTCAGCACTTTGGTTCTTCAGCTGTTAAGGTCTTCAGCACTTGATCTTCAGCTGTGAAGTCTTCAGCACTTGTCAAACTACTGATGAGGCTTTCAGCAGTTGTTGTGATACCGTGTGGGACTTAGAGATTTTCTGATCTTGGCTCATTGGTTCTTTTGGTCCAACAAGAATAATGCACTCATGCTCAGTAATGCTATGACTCTGATCACAAAATTGAGATACAGTCAAAAAATTCTATCCAAGCTCCTTGACAAAGTTTACCTTCTCAATGCCGAGCTTACCATTTATGACCTTGCCCCTATGAGTAATGTAACCACCAACATCTCCTCCAAAAGCAACTGGTCCTCAATCAATCTTTTCAAACTTCTAGAGCAGTGACCTATTGCTTGTCATGTGCCTGGAACAACAACTATCAATGATCATACATTTTTGTTTTCTTTAGTTTCCCTTAACAAAAGAGATGGTTAGTTGCATTGGAAACCCAAGCCTTATTGGTCTTGGGCTTATCAAAATAAGTTGAAGGTAATGCAACAGTAATAGATCCTATAGTAAAGTTTTGAGGATCTTTCACTGATGTTGATGGAGAACTTTCAATGACTTGGTCTTTCTTTGTCTTCCACACCACCTTTGTAAGCTTAGACTTGACCTTCAACACTTTGGAAGTTTTGCTTACTTTTGGTTGTTTTGATGACTGGACCTTTAGAATATCTTGCTAACACTGCAGCAGACTTTAATGCTTAAGAAGTATTCCCTTCTTCCGAGACCAAATTTTCTTCTGAAGGCAATTTTCCACTTGCCTTCATCTTCATTTTGGAGCTTCCGAAATGAAAATTTTTCCTTCCGAAGCTTGCTTCTTCTTGAAACTCTTAGAAGTCTCTTTTTTGGTCATGTGGACAGTACCTTTTGGATTGTAAGGACAATCCTTAGCAAGATGAGAGGTACTCCCATACATGACACCATCTATTTTCTTCTTCCTAAGAGCCTTCTTTTGTGAACAAATATGAACTTGATCACTTTCCTTCTCCATCTTTATCTGTGCAAGGAATCTCCTTTGGAGCTAGATGGTTCAAGTTGTGTAGTAGTGGTACATAACTTTCAACCTTCTTCTTGCTGCTGGGATGAGTTGAACATAAACTAGAACTCCTGATACTAGAGTTTAATTTAGTGTATTCAGTCTTCACTACCTCAAATCGTTCAGAGATAAAAAATTGAATTAGCTTAGAGTTAAAGGTGGCCTTGATCTCTTGAGCCTTCTTTGCTTTCTATTGCGCTTCCTGATCAAGTTCTTTTTCATAGACTTGGTCATCCTAACCTTCTTACTCTCCTTAGAAGGATAGTGATTGTTAGGTCTAGGAACAATAGTTCTAGATCATTTTTATAGGCTTAGAACTTTAATCAATACTTGTAATGAATTATTATAATTCATTATTTGATGTATGCATTATATATATAGGTTAACCCTTATTTGTGTTGATTTATGTATGGTGGCAGGAACATTATACTTGGTCAATTGTGAAATTTACTAAGTGTAAGAAACATCTACGGATGAACATTTTGTTCTTCCATAGATATGTTTCTTACAAAAACAATCATCTGAATACCTTCTGCGGATGAACAACCAGCTCTGAAGTTCAAGTGAAGATACCTTCGGAAGAACAAAGTACCTTCGGAAGAACAAACACCTACGGAAGACTATGTAGTTGCGGAGTCCAAACACTTGTATTTAAATAATGCAAGTGTTACTAGTCAACAACACAAACCCTAGCAACCGTCACATCAATACATCATCAACATTAATATGATCAAAGCATATATTGTTTATTGCATTCATTCTTTATTCATTTATAATCATTAATTAGTTTTAATAAAATACTTTTGAATCAATAAACATTTATTAGATTTGATATTGGTTCGTATCATTGTGTTCGTCATAATAAACATTTACTTGATTGATATATAGTCATAAAATCAATTAAACAATATTTAATGATCATTCCGCAATCATTAGCTTGATTCCATTCTTCTAATAATTATAATTCCGGATTGCGATCCTTGGATACACAGGTGGTATCAGAGCCAAGTGCTCATTTATTTAGATCGACTGATCTATCGGTGTTAGAATTATTTAGTTGTCTGCTTTTTCCATAAGATCTATCAGTTTTTCTGATTAGATCTATTGTTTTCTATCAAATCATTTTACTATGAATCGATTTTTGCTTTAAACAATAAAAACAGAAAAATTGTCTTTCAGCGAGTACTGTTTCAATACTCGTTTAAACTTAGATCAATTATTCACATTAATTGAATAGTGGATCTAAGTTATTGATTGATATTCATATATGTTCAAAATATTTGAACAAATACATTAATCGAATCCTTGATTTGATAATTAATTATCATTAAAAGGATTGATTGATTTGTGACCATAATTACTTAATTGTTAATTAAGTTTTGTCACTAATTAGTAAATTACTCAAGAAGAATCTTAGTTTATTAAACTCTTAGACTTTAATTAAAAAATGAGTAACTTTGGTGGATCATCATACCAACCTCTAAAGTTGGAAAGAAAAGCGGATTTAAATCCTGGAAAATCAAATTCAGGAATGAAGTGAATTATACTGATTCCGACTTATGGATTTCGATTGCTAAAGGTCCTTATATTCCTCCCACTCTTGGCCGGATTATAATGACTATAATCAACCCATAAGTACAAAAGATCTGTCACCTATGATGTTAAGAAGGTAAAAGTTGATATCAAAGCATACAGCTTGCTTAGTATGGCTTTACCTAAAGAAATATTGATCAGATGTGAGAATTACAAAACAGTCAATTCCTTGTGGAAGATTCTTCATACACTTTATAAAGGGAGTAATGAAATCAGAAGCATTAGGAAGGACACACTTCACTCACAATATGAAACTTTTCATCATATTGAGGGTGACCCAATTCCTCAACAACTCCATAGATTTATGCAACTTGTAACAAAGATAAACATCTTGGAGTTGAAATACACTAATGAGGAATTGAACTAAAAGATGCTCCATATTTGCCTAAAAGTTGGAAGCAAACTATGTTCATGTTCAAGAACACCATAGACCTCAAAGCAACAGGTTTAGATACCTTAGTAGCTAAAGTAAAGGCTCTTGAAATGGATGAAAAATCAAGAAACAAGAGTGTGAGAACACATGTCACACCCTATCACTTTAAAGAAACAAAAAGTGCTGGAAGTGCTATTATTCTAATAATGATTGTGACAACTCTTGTACTTTGAGTGAAGATGAAGAAGAAGTGAGCTTTTATGCATCAAAACCTTCAAAGAAATCTCTCAAAGCAAATCAGGAAAGGAAAAGGGAAATACTGATGATAGAAGAGATTCCTCTAGATTATCAGCAAAGACCTCTTCAAACAACAACCAAGTAGAGCCTATCACTGTGATTCTAGAGTCTAAAGAACAAAAGGCAACCCTTGTAGCTTTTAGTTCAAGTATTCAAGCTTACTTGGGAAACACTTTATCATCTGCCAACATTTTCCAGCAAGACTTGGAAGAACTACATCTAGATTTAGTAGAGGAGATGGATCTTTAATGGCAAGTGGCTATGATTGCTTATAGAGCCAAACAATACCTAAGAAGACATAAGAATTTCGTTGCAGCAAGTAAAACAACAAAGATTGGTGTTGATAAGTCAAAGGTAAGATGTTTCAAATGCAATTTCTATGGACAATTCTCTAGAGAATGTAATCAACAATCAAATCCTGTCTTGATACAACATCCACAACATCAGTCTAATCAACATCAACCTCATCAACAATCTATATCTCAAAGATCTTCCAGACAACCACAGATAACCAACTCATCCCCACTAGCCACAAATGCATTAGCAGGTCCAAGTAATTCTAAAAAATCTAGACTGATCATACTTCAAGATGGAACCTGTTACTAGAGCATGTACGAGAAGGAAGTTCTGGAAGAGAATCAAGCTCTAATGGCACACATGGAGAATAAAGTTCCATCCATGGCTAGAGAGGTAAGAGTTAGATTGTGTTTATCAGTATGTGTTGAGGAAGTTGAAAGATATAGAGTCCATGCTCAATAATTGGCTGATAAAATAAAAGAAACAATGATTTTGAATGAATCTCATGTAAGAGAACATAAATTATATTAAATCAAAACTAACTCTATACAAAATGATTTAGATAAACTTATTTCAAAAAATTACAGTCTAAAAGCCCAAGTTGAGCATCTGACCACTTCCTTAACTAAATCCATGGTTGATTATGCATCAACTAAAGTGAAACTTCAGAAGTTTCAACTTTCATCTCAGTAATATGAGAAATTATTAAATCATCATTTTGAATCAAAGAACAGGTATGGGTTGAGATATAATGTTATTGCACTCCTATAAATAATAATAACACAACTTAACCTGAAAAAATGAGAAACAATTTGTCAAATCATTTTGTGCCAAGCACCAAGTTTGAAGAAAAATCTAACCAACAAGTTAATCATAATGAGACTGAGGTGAGTGAAACTGAGTCTTCTGAATCAGATCATATTAAACAAAATGATTTAGAATTTGACTTTGATGAGTGTGATGACTTGGATGATTCTGATGAACATGATGTTGATCAACTGAACATTGGTATGAATGTTGCTTTTGAAACAATCATTTCCAAAGTTCTTGAAGAAACAAAGTTGCAATATCCTCCTAAACAAAAAAAACATGTGAAGACTATTTGCAAGAGAATAGTACAGCTTAATGAAGGTCTTCAAGAACTTCATCAGCAACAAAAACCATCAACTGAAAGAATTGAACAATATACATCTACTAAGGAAGTACACACATCTTCCATAGAAAAAAGCAAGAAAAACCATGAGCTGAACTTCGGCGGAAGAATAAATCTTCTTCAGCAGCAGATATGCAGAAGAACAAATCTACTGAATTAGTAGAAGATCTGCGGAAGGAAAAAATAAACAACCAACAAATCAAACAAGAAAATGGGGTATTCCAAGCAGAACAAATCAGAAAATGATAAACAAGAATCTTTTGATAGTATGCCAGGGAAAGGCAAGGAAAAATCAATTGCAAAACTAGAAAAATATTTGAAGCTTCAAAAGCTAAATGAGAAAAAGAAAGTAGTCAGTTATGATAATAATCAGAGGAAATGTATTGCAAATGGTGTGATATGAAAAATCACAATACTAAAGATTGTTACTTCAGCAGCTATTGTTCTATTTGTAATATGAATAATCACATGACCTCTAACTACTACTTCAACAAAAATTGTGCAATTTGCAACAAATATAACCACTCAACTTATGAATGTTATTTCAACAAGAAAAACAATACAAAAAACACAAAGAAGTCACAATCTAATAAGGGTGAATTAGACTCTCAATCCAATGAAAGTCAAGAAGATTCAAAAACAAAGAAGCAATAACAAAAAAACACAAAGCAAAACCAAAGGAGAAAACAGCTGCTGATGATAAACCTTTGAAGAAAAATAACATCATTTTAGCACTCCAAAACACCTCAGAAAAGGGTGGATTTGAGTGATATAGAAACAAATGTTGATGATGCTTTCTTTGATAATTTTGAAAAGGGAACTCATGTACCTCATTCAAAATCAAAAGATGATGAAACTTTCAATAATCAAGGTTCACTGTTAAAACCAAAGCAACAAACCAACAAAGATAAGGTGAATGAAGAAGAGAGTAAGAAACCAGAACCAAGTTCAACAACCTCATCCACAACAGAATCATCCTCACCATAAACAAAAAGGAATGAACCAATAAAGACTAAAATTAACATTGAAACTTCGAGACTTATTCATGAAGGAGTAACAATTTTAAACACTGTTGGCAAACCCAAGATCTTTAAGGCTTGGGTTGTCAATTCTAATTGATTTTTTTATTTGTGCAGGAACAATCATGGAGAGCTGACAACAAGTGGTATGTTGACAGTGGTTGTTCTTGGCATATGATAGGAAACTATTCTTTGTCCATGACTTCAAGCATAAAAATGCCTCATGTGTGGCATTTGGTGGGGATAAAAAGGGAGGTAAAATAGTTGGTGAAGGAATGGTAACTAATGGTGTGCTCAAAATGAGAAAGTAAACTATTGTGAAAATTTACAGTATAATCTATTGAGTGTGTCTTAAATTTGTGATCAAGATTATACCATATTGTTTGATAACACTAATTGTTTATTTTTAAGTTAGGTTTTTCAGTTCCAGAAAAATGGATCCTTCTTAAAGCATTAAGAAAAGGGAACACCTATGTTTTGGATATGAACAATACAACACTCACAAGTAATGAAACATGCCTTCTATCTAAGTCAACAGAAGATCAATCTCAACTATGGCATAGAAGGCTTGTTCATTCCAACTTAAAGAACATACTGGATGAGCCATAACACAATCAATTCGATGGCAAACATAAAACATCACATTGATTCACACAATCAAACACAAACCCTAGCATCCGTCACATCAATACGTCATCAACATTAATACAATCAAAGCATATATTGTATATTGCATTCATTCTTTATTTATATGTAATCATTAATTAGTTTTAATGAATACTTTTGAATCAAATCTTGTTTGCTTATTTATTGTGTTCGTATCATTGTGTTCATCATAATACACATTTACTTGATTTGATATTTATTCATAAAAACAATTAAACAACAGTTAATGATCATTTCGTAATCATTAGCTTGATTCCATTCTTCTAACACTGATAATTCCTGATTGCGATCCTTTGATTCACAGTGACCTTTCTCAGAATCCTCTTCATCTCTCTTCTCAAAGTCATTCTTCACTATCTCTTCTCATCCTTTTAATTCAACGGGTCTATAAGAGGAATCTCATCTTCACAAGTTCCATACCTAGGAGATCTTACAGACAAGATTATGTGTGGAGGAGCTATCTCACTAGATCCCAGTCTTTGCTTATTCTGATAACAAAATTTTGCATGCAAGGATGTGGATATTATGTTCTTGAAGGTCTCTTTTTCAAGAACATATTTTTCTGCCCTGGATTTGCTGATCACAAGCTCAGCATGACATTCAGTCAACTTAGTATATACTCATTTTCAGTTCTTTTAAAATCAGATTTTAAGATATTTAAGGACTCAAGATAAGATCTCATCTCTAATTTGTAGGACATGTATCTATTAACTTTAGCAATGTATTTAGGTGTACAGAGATTTTCCAATACCTTTGCTTCATCATGATAAGCCATTAATGCTTGGTTTGGAGATACATCTTCCACCTGAAAGCTCCTGTCAAAATCTCATTCTTCAACAACAACTATAGCTTGCTGCTTTGGCTTCTCATTTTGGGTGGCTTTCTCGGTGTAGTTTGGTATGGTTTGTGCTTGACTACCTTTGTCCTTGTGCCTTGCACTCCCTAGCAAAGTGACCCATTTGGTTACAGTTGTAACACTTAACTTTGCTTTTGTCTAGTCCAAATTTTCCACTGGTTGCATTGCTTGGAAACTTCCTTCATGTCCGCTTGTAGAACTTCTTGGGTCTGTGGGTGAGAAGAGCCATTTGCTGGACTATTTCCATGTACTCCAATCATCTGGATGGATACAGTCCAAGTCTTTAAGGGTGAAGAGAAGGTTTCTTGTGCTCTTATTAGAAGACACAAAGGCATATGAAGAGCTTGTCTCTTGAAATGGGCTTCCTTGCGTATAGCTTTCTTTTGATGTCTCCGGGAAGGTGATGAAAGGACCCTTGGTGAGTTGTCAAGGTAGCATATAAGATTATGTTGTGGTTCTATGCTATCCCGTTCAACCACATGGACGGCTGAACTCAATTGATTGCTAGAGTTACCAGATGAACCTTGCATGTCATCTCCATCTGGTATCCACTGAGAATACCTTACAACTTTGTCAGGGTAAGAGTCTTAAGGTCTCAGTCCTCTTGATAACAACACAATAATGTGTCTATTTCCTAGGAAGAGAGGACATAAACTTCCTTACAATGTCTCTATTCTCAAGAGTCACTCCAACATCCATTAGAGTGTCCACGATCTCAACATACATGAAGTATTGTTGAGTCATGGTTTCACTTGCATTAAAGGTTAAGTTCTCAAACTTTTTAGGAGATCCTTCTTATTCTCCTTGGCTTCAGTTGACCCCTCATACATCAGCTTCAGTGCATTCCACAGTTGTGTAGCTGTTTTTGCACTTCTTGAAGCCTCTGTATATGGAGTTTGGAAGAGCAGTTTGAAGGGCTGTCATGGCCTTTTGATCAATCTCAACTTTCTTCCTATCTTCATAAGAATAATCAGCCACAACCTTTGGATCATACCACCTCCAGCAGCAGCTAAGAGGTGCTTGGTATGTAAGGTCTTAAGACAATAGATTCTCACATCCTGGAGTCTTGTGACGTGATGAACCCTTCCATCCATTGGAACCAAGTGTCAAAGTCTTAAGGAGTGATCAGTGGAGACTTTTTCATGGTACCAATTTCTATATCAACTTTAGTGATAGTTGCTATTTGATATGTTAAGTATTTTGTCTGTTTGAGGGATCTTAAGATGGTGAGATCTTATAATCAAGATCTTGGAATGCTCTGATACCAATTGCATGACCGTTTAGGAGGGTTGGTCACTTACAAAATAAACACACAATAAGAATAGTGATGTTTAGAACACTTAACACAAAAGGATGTTACTTAGAACACATGTAAATATGAGATAGAGCAAGGAACAAACAACAAAAGTAAGTTGGTTTTCAAGAATGTTGTATATTTTTACAACTGTAAAAAGCACACTTCTAAAGTTACAAAGACCACTTATACTACATCCTACAACCGACTATGCTTTGAAGGCCAGTTGGAACTTTTGAACTAGACAACAAAATCCTTAGGATAATTGTTTGTTACTTGTCAGGTATTGGCAATGGCTTTATAACATAGTGACATTAATGATTAACACTCATAAATGTGATATAGACTAAATACTTGCACATGTAAAATTAGATGACTTTAGATGACTTTTAAGAGAAAACAAATTGTTGTTTTAAAAACTTTTCAGGTATTACATCACCACACAAAAATATATAATTTTTGTTAATCTTACAAAAAGTCATAATGTAATGATGTGTCTACTAAATTGGTTCGAGATGAATCTAGGCTAAGCGATGCCTAACCTAACCACCTGAGGTTACACCTCAATGTTTGGACCATCCACTATGCAAACATAAACAAAAGCATGTATTCAAAAATGGTCCAGCTTTATAGTAAAGTAAATCATATAAAAGCATGTATTCAAAAGTCTTTGGAAGATAATCTTTCGTCACTTCTTAGCTTCGGAAGACTTTGTCCTTGAAGCTTCGGAAGACTTCATTTTAAGCTTCGAAAGATGTTAGTCTTGGCTTCGGAAGATTTCACACTTAGAGTATATTCTAGTGCATGGTGTAAAACTTCCAAAGCATCTCTACTTCTGTACTTTAGTGCATGCATGCAGGAAGACATTGGATGTTTTAGATGCATCAATCTTACATAAACCTTACAAACTCCCCCTAAGATGATGCTATCAAAACATTTAAAGACTTTAGATATTTAAAGTCCTTATCATGATGACCATTCCTTTCTTCATTAGATGGTCAAGATCACTCAGACTCTCATAGTGTCTTCTCATTTCAAAAAGATCATGTAGTGGTAGATTGAACATGTCTTGCCATGTGTAGACATATTCAACAACTTGATCTCTGATTACATACAATCTCTCTAGATTGGTAGTGTAAGTCCAGGATAAGATAATTAAATATGTGAAGCTTAAATCTTCAACACCTTAAATAAATGTGTGAAGCTCACCAGGATATAGGTTAGTACTCCTCTCAATCTCACTAATATAATTAAATGCTCACGTGTTCTAGAATTGATAATCTCTTGACCTCACAATCCACAATGCATTCGGGAGTGTAAGGGAATGCACGAAACAAGTTAGAACTACCAAATAATGACTAGATTAACATTAAATAATAGATTAATAGGGTTAATTCACTCTCATGCAATTAAAGCCTAAAACATAATAATCAAGACTAATCTATAATCCTTCTATAGGACCTTTAGAAAGGGTCAATGCAATTATTTCACATGAGGAGAAACTTAAAATATTTAACATATCAAATATAGGAACCGGGTTTATGATGATACTAAGAATACAAGTAATAAGATACAAAATAAGAACAATAACAAGATAAAATGGTTTTCAAAAATGATGTATATTATTGTCAAGTTGTTTTATAAGTGTTACAAAGCATGCATATAAAGACAAGTACTTGAGTCACTTTATACTACATTCTACAACACGTCATACTTTGGCCGGCCGGAAACATTAATCTAGATAACAAGTTTAACGTAGATTCTAAAGACAGATTGCCTTTTGACTTGTGACTATGATATGCCATAGCTCACATCTTAATATATTACAAAAAGGATAGAACTATAAAAGTAGAAAGTTACAAACAAAAAACCTTAATGTACAGTTTGACAAAAGTATAAATTTTTCACCGACTCATATAAGTTGGTGAGTATTTAGAGATGACAACAAAAGTGGTTTAGCTTTTGTCAAAAGATGGTTCGGAGAAAGCATGTCTTTGTTGTCTTTAGAAGAAATCAGTCTTTGGCTTCAGAAGACTTTCTTTTTGAAGCTTTGAAAGACTTCATTTTGGCTTAGGAAGATATGGTGTTTTGGCTTTGAAAGATTTTATATATAGCATAATTCATTAAGTTGTGTAAATTTTTTGAAGTAACTTCCTTGTACTTCATGCATACATGCTGAGAGATCTTGGTTGCATTAGCCTCTAAGTGTAATACACCTTCCTCTCTTGGTCAGTCAAGCTCCTATTTTAAATCAGTGTTGTTACCTATTTCTATGGTGATCTACATCTAGATCAATCAACCTTAATCAAAACACAAACTAAATGATTAAAATGTATATTATAATTGAATAGCACAAAACTAATCAACCAAAGCATATGACATGGTAAACATAATCATCCAAAATACAAAAAACTATTTAACATCAAAATCAGTAATAACATGCCTTTAACGTGAATACTATCCAATCAAAGTCACCAATACCCGAAAATAAACAAAATCAACCAATAACATCACAAGTCTAGATAGTTTATGTGTTTAGCTACTCATAATCATAACGAACATATGGAATCCAGAAATAATATTAAACATGATTAAACAAATTCTAAAAACAATAAAGAACATGCAATAGTCGTTAATCGAAAGGTTTACAAATTGAATGGCCTTAATTATTTAAAATAGCACATCAAACTCTCTCCAAAAGCTCCAATACCTTGGCTTCTACCGCTCTAGTGAGTAATAAGTTGTAACACCCTAAGAATTACCATCCATTTTTTAAATAACAAAAACTAGGGTTTTGGGAGTCAAGGGACGTCAGACAACACAATGGATAGGTGTTGCGGTATGCAATGGCTTGTGGCGATCAAAATTATGTCAGAATTTCACACACGTTGTTATTGCCAACCACGCAGGATAGGTGTTGTGCTTCACAGTATCTTCTAGCGTCTATTTCCTCTTTTTAGGTTCTAAACTTTACTAACTTCTAACTCAAGGTCTGGTTTATCCACTTGGGTTTTTTTCTAGACTAGTGATAATGTACTAGTATATCTATAACACTCAAGCCCATAATGTATTTTATTTTATAAGCTCTTATTCAAATCACATCTCGATCAACAAATACAAAATAATTCAAAATTAGAAGGGCTAAGGAAGACAAACCTATCCATGTCAATAAAAAAGGCTAAGGAAGATAAACCCCTAGATTCATGTCAGTTACAGCTTATTCCATTATAAGTATGTGTTCAGGGTAAACGCTTATAGGGCGATGACTTTTATGCGTAAATGTAAATAATTAACATTGATGGTAGTTTTCCTTAGGGTATCATTAGATATAAAAGTTGTCTTTTCAATTGTTAGACTTGGTAAGGGATTTTTTTAACACAAGAGACATTGTTTAATGACATTCAAAAGTATATTGATCGCATGAACGAGTGAGACAATAATGCAAGACCGTTTAGGAGGGTTGCTCACTTACAACACAAACACACAATGAGGAGAGTGATGTATAGAAAACTTAACAGATAAAATAGGGAACTGTTTAACACACAATGATGTTACTTAGAACACAAGTAAATATGAGACAGAACAAGAAACAAACAACACAAGTAAGTCGGTTTTCAAGAATGTTGTATATTGCTCTCAAGTTCTTTTACAAGTGTAAAAAACACACTTCTAAAGTTACAAAGACCTGAGATACTTATACTACATCCTACAGCCGGCCATACTTTGAATGATAGTCGGAAACATTTGAACTAGATAACAAAATCCAATGTAAAGTCAAAAGGCAGATTGCCTTTTGACTAGTAACTATGGCATGTCATAACTCACATCCAAATATATTACAAAAATGATAAAAGTACATAAAGTAGAAAGCACGGACTCAAGAACTTAATGTACAGTTTACCAAAAACATGGACCTTTTAACCAACTTGTGAAAGTTGTTGAGTCAACAAAGTTACAGCGGAAAGTGGTTCAGCTTTATGGTAAAGTACATCAGATAAAAGCATATATTCAAAAGTCTTCGGAAGATAAAATATCTTCACTTATTGGCTTCAGAAGACTTTGTACTTGAAGCTTTAGAAGACTTCATTTTAAGCTTCAGAAGATATTGGTCTTTGCTTCGAAAGATTTACACTTAGAGTACTTTCTAGTGCATGGTATAAAACTTCTGAAGCATCTCTATTTCTGTACTTTAGTGCATGCATACAGAAAGACTTTGGATGTTTTAGATGTATCAGCTTTTACATAATCCTTACAAATAGAAAGCACAAAAATGGTAACATACGAAACTTCATCGTGTGAATGACAAGATATAATAACTCTTACACTACTGAATTGCAACTTGAATTGAATAAAATATCATTAGCAGAATCTATAACCTTGATCCCATCTTATGTTAGCGACCATTTTTGCCTCTTAAACAAACTTTCTTGGTTTCATTTGTGAACACAAAGTGTGAAGGACTGTGGATCAAAGTATTATTGAGATTTTACATGAGAATGGTCTTGGACCTAATGTTTAGTCAATACTTTTATCAAACAATATCCATTCTTGGTTCACCTTTTTAATTAACATCATGTTATGTAAGGGTGTCCAAAAGTTCGGTAACCAAAAAAAACCAAAAACTAAACGGAATCTATAACCAAGAAATCCAAATCGAATTGATTATTAGGTTTTTCGGTTTCATTCCTAATCGTATTCGAATTGCTTATTTGGTTATCGATTTAGTTATCATCCTACAAATCTCGCTTACTGAATAATACATGGTTTAGTCAGATAACAGGGAATGAATAAATTGATATACCAATATTTAAATCCTTAGGATAATTGTTTGTTACTTTTCAGGTATTGGTAATGGCCTTATAACATAGTGACATTAATGATTACAATCACAAATGTGATATAGACTAAATACTTGCACATGTAAAATTAGATGACTTTAGATGACTTTTAAGAGAAAACAAATTGTTGTTTTAAAAACTTGTCAGGTATTACATCACCACACAAAAATATAATTTTTGTTAATCTTACAAAAAATCATAATGTAATGATGTGTCTACTAAATTCGACGTTATGGTTCGAGATGAATGTAGGCTAAGCGATGCCTAACCTAACCACCTGAGGTTACACCTCAATGTTTGGACCATCCACTATGCAAACATAAACAAACATCACTGAGGGCTATTTAGTGAATAGCCTATTGCTTGTATCATTGACCTTGTTACGTCCTCTAGATATTTTATGGTAGTCTGATAAGTTATTGTGACTGATGTGCTAGAAACACTTAGTCCAACTCGATCTGTCCACCCTCTTTCAGCTAGGCTTCTTATTTTTAATGCTCAGGTTGTTGTTTTGGCTTGATAACAATTTCATTTGAGCCTTTAGTGATGTTTATGCTTTCGACCAGACCCCGACTCCTAAAATATAAGATGACACGTTGTTGCCTTGATAGAAGTGGAAAACATACTTCCAAAAAGAGGCATTTATTATATATAATAGACATCATAAAATATAGATTTTATAAATGCTCATGGATGTATAGCAAAGACATTAAAAACATATAAGACACTACAAGAGAACCTTCCTTCACCCATATTAAATTAAAAAGTTGACTATTTTAACTTTTGTGCTAATTGATAAACAAACCATATTATGTTAACCAAATTCAAAACTTACAAACTTAGTTTACACGTTTTAGAAAACTTTATATTAGCAGGTGTAGAAAATTGGACTAAATGAAAAGTCAAGAGGGATAAAAGTTACGAAGGAAAAAAAATCAATACACTTTATTTCAACATTTAAAAAAAGCACATGTATTTTCAGCTAAAAAATAAACAAGATATTATTCGATTCAATAGTAGGTATGCCTAGACTGAGGCTCCTGCGGGACCAAGCATTGAATCAACCTTTAGATTGGATATCGACTTGAATGGGTCTGGTCGGGCTAAACCTTATTGTGTCAGGATTTTTATGTCTCGGGTCAAGTTAAGCTAAGGTAGGCTTAGACATTTTTAGACACACTCATTGTTAGTTTGTGATTTAGATTGCCCAAATATTATATGCTTAACGGTAAAATCAATCCATGTGATTAAAATTCTTACATTTGTTATTAGAAGTTAATGTAAATTTAAGTATAATAATAGATAAGTGAGTTGTCATTCTATAAAAATAAATTTGTATTCAAATCAAACATTTAAACGTCCTAATGGTCTTTTTGTCTTTTAATATCAAGTAATGGACCTCTTAACGGCCATGGAAAATGTCAAACATGTCATCAATCACGTTTCTTATGTCTTATTAAGATTTTAGAGAATTCATTAAGTTTCAATATGTATAAATGAGAAAATGGAATATATTAATGTAAATCTTTTATATGATAGTTTTATAGGAAACCTTTTTAGTATATTTTTCTTTGAAATTCAAGTTACAAGCTCACACATTATATTTGTTTTCAAATAAATCATTTGATTGAAGATGAGAAACTAGAATTTCAAACCATAAACCAAATCCTACTACTTCCAAAAGCTTTCGCATATAACCATGAACAAAACTGTTCGAAACAACTAAAATTCTTGTACTATAAAAGTTATAAAAAAAACCCTTAGTTGCCTAATTTTTATTGGTTTCATTAGAATGGTAATGAGTAAAGTGAATAAACGAGTATAACTTAATAATCTATAAATAAGACTATATTTAATTGAAGTTAATTAGTTAAAAATATTTAAGATAATTTTTTAACAATAGAAGTGGTAAAAAGTATATATAAAAAAATAAGAACATACAGAAAACAAAAAAAAAAATTACACATTTTATCATTTTAAGAGGTAAGAGCAAAGTGATTATTAACAAAAAACTAACAAAAAAAAGTTAACTTCTATTATTGCTACAAAGAATCATATGATACAACTAAAATTATTAATTACATATTTTACTTTAAAATCAATTATATATGTCCCTTTACTAAAATATGTATTACATATTTATTTATTTATTAAAATCAACTTATAAAATGAAACACATATATTACGTATTTATTATTGTGTAACTATTTTACTCTTATGTTTAGTAAGAGATTATTACATATTTATCTTACTAGGTTTGAAACCCATGTGTACATAGATTTCAAAATTATAAAACCAATGTACAATTCAAATGTGTAAAAGTTTCTTATGATTAAATTATGTATTACATGTAACAATAAAAAATAAAAAGTTCCATCTGTAATTTAAAATCTACGAATAAATCTTTAAATAATATAACATACGGTTGACTTGTGTAAATTAAAACCAGTTGTCTTAAAATCAAACTAACTTAAAATATATAACTCTATCAATAATTTTTTTATTTTTAATTATTTTATTTAAATACTATTCTACTATAAAGTATGTAGATTTAGAAACAATATGATTAAGAAATTTAGTTGATGACAAAAAAAATACTAAATTAAAAAATCTATAGATAAAAACTGAAATGAATAATTTTAGTTCTTAAAGATAAGATAGTTAACTAAAATAATAATATTCGCTGGGATAAAGGTTTTCCTCTGCAGGGGCCTTGTGCAGCAAAACCCCCTACGGGCGGTCGTCCGACGTCGTAAAGTAGTCCCCACGAAGCTTTCGGGAAGAGGGGTAGTCTTGTGTGTAAGCATAGCAGGGAAAAATTTAAAGAGGAATATGAGAGTCATGTTTTTTCATAGTTACTCTTTTATTATATAGTACATATATAAATATAAATTGAAATCATTAATTACATATTTCATCAAGTTCGAGCTTTTTGTATAGATTAAAACAACAAAACTATATCTTCAAATACAAAAGTTTTAATCTTTATTTCAAAACAACAATCACCGATAATCCTTACATCTCTAGATACAACAAAACAATTGTTAAAGCTTAAAACAAATTCAAAACCAAAAAAATAATATACAAATATCTCTTACTGAAAATAAGGGTAAAATAAAAAATTTTATAAGTTAATTTAAATAAAATGGATAAATATGTATTTTGTATGCTTTAAGGTCACGTGGAGGGGACATGGGGAAAAGTTGGGAAATGCCGGGGGACCGGTTCAATCACTCACTGACCTAGTGAATTTTCATCGGGATTTAACGGTTTGCACAACCCAAATGTACCTAGAACTATACCATCCTTAATGCATGTTGAGGGAATGTGGTGAGAAAAATGGGACGAGACCATGCAGCATGAAAAAAAACTAGGGAAAGTAGGAAAAGTTAATAGGATGCTAATGTGTCACATGAAAACTGAGATGATTGTCAGTGGCCTAAGATGAGGAAATATATAATTGATTTTTCAACTTCGAGAAATATATAAATGTTGACCCTATGAAAAGTTTATTTTTAAGTGCAAACAACTTGAGCCAAGCTCGAGCTCGAGCTTATATAGGCTCAAGCTCGGTTTTTTTTGTCTTACCAGGGCTTGAGCTCGAGTTCAGCTTATTTCGATTTTTATTTTTAAAGCTCAAGCTAGGCTCGTTTATTATCTAGTTTATTTTTTAACATTATTATATATATAATTATATATTTTATATATATAACATTTTACATATTATAATAGTTTTTATAGTAATATTATATAAAATAGAATTATTTATCTAAATATATTCAAATATAAATAAAAGATATAAGTATAAAAACTTGTTTAAGCTATGTGAAGCTCGTGAACGATAACTAAATGAGCTTTATTTAGGCTCGAGCTTGGCTTGAGCTAGATAAAGCATGGCTCATTACAAATTTTCTATCAATCCGATCTCAAGCAGCTAATGAGCGGTTTAGATCGTTTGCACCTATAAAGAAGTGTATATATATATATGTGTATATATATATATATATATATATATATGGATATATTATGTATATATATACATATATATATAGAGGAGGGATCAATGAAACCAAGTTTATAAAAAAAAACCATGAAAATCATATCCAACCATCAAAAAATTAAATTTTTTTTCATTAATTTAATCAAAAGGGTGTTTTTGTAATTTTGGCTAAATCTTATTTTAGAAACGGTCAATCAATTCAATCTTTTACATTTTTTTATCTAACTGATTTTTTTGTTTCTTAATTCTGCATCAAAATTGATTTCTTCGTTATCATCTTCATCCATCAAGTTCTTCAATTTCACATACATTAATTGATTTCGATTTTAGGTTTTTTCATATACGGGTATTTTTTATTTAATTTTGATTTTTGATAGTTTTTAGCCATGGATTGTTACAGTTCAGAAGAATTGAATCAATCTACTGATATCAATGAAAATTCTATATGTAAATCGGTATATATTGAGCAAAATGAATCATCATGTGCGCCAGTCATAACCAACGAATACCACTAGCACCTCACCATTTCTATTGTTTATTGTTGAAGTACGTATAAGTTTGGATTGGTTTTTGGTTCTATGATTGGATGTTCGAGAGCGTCAAATCATTTTGAATTCAAAATCAAAAGGTAAGCTTTTTAATTTAATTGTAAAAAGTGTCGTAAACATAAAATTTATGTTGATTTAATAATAATAAAGATGTGTCATAAAAAGGGGTGGACTATGTTACGCATATGTAACCCTAATAAAGAAGGTGATGAACTAGATGGACAATAGGTATCATGATAAGATACATATATGTATCCATTCGTAACGTACGTATATGTAAGTTTGATAGCTATGAAGTGAACAAAACAAAAACTTAATACTGTTGCTACATATGCGTAACACTAATGTTACATATACGTAACGATGTGTCACATATTTTAAATTATATACTTATTGTATTGTATTTTATTATATTTATGTATATGAACTAAGTCTTATCTTTTTATTTTGATAGATTTCTTTAACGATTTTGGGTGGAGTATCGTTATGACTCATTTGTTGCTAGTCTTTCTTGCTACAATCTCATATTATATCATCTATACATCTTTTTGGTTGCAATATTTTCTTTGGTTTTTTAATAGATTTGTTAACATTTTACCATTGTTACATTATGTAAACTATGGATTACATGTTGCAAATATGTGGCTATGTGTATGTAACTCCGTTGTTAATTGTTAGCAATAACCACTTAATTCATGTAACATAGTCCTTAAGTTTTATAGCTTATGCTTTCAAATAATTTAAAAACTCGATTTATATATACATAAATGTATGTTATATTCAACACTAACATATACGTAAATGTGACTTACATGTACATAAATGTAGGTCATATTCAACGTGATCATAGACACAAATACAACTTAATTACATATACGTAAATTCGACTTACTTACATATACGTGAATGAAACATATAAAACATACGTCAACTAAAAAAATCAAACTAATCATTAATTAAAAAAATGAAAATATATTTGATTTTTAATTTTTGTTAAAAATAGAAGAGATGAGAGGGGTGAGAGGAAAGAGAAAAGATTTGAGTGAATTTATGAATATTTAATTATATGTGGTGGTTACCAAATTAATTATTTTGTGTTCTTCCAATATGCCCTTAAAATCTTATTAAATACTCACAATCTTTAATTAAATTACTAAAATACCACTAATTAATCTCACCATAGATCAAAATAATCAAAGGTTAAAAAATGGTTTTCTTAGTTTTTAATTATAACATGGTTTCCATTAGAACCTTCCCATATATATATATATATATATATATAATATATATATTATATATATATATATATATTAAATTCGCTAAAGAAGTCTTCCAAACATCAAATGAACATTAAAATCATGAATTAAAACTAAAATACATTAAAACTAATTATAATAACATAGTAGTATTAAGCCCCTCGTTGCAGCGGGGGGTGTAAAACAATGACAAGTACACCAATTTAACACTATCAACATGGGCCACCAACCCGGAAATATTGTATTAAAAAAAATAAAAAACGGAAAATAAAACCAAACGAAAATAAACGTAAATATTAAACCCCGTACGTGAAATGTAAAACATTAAAACCAATAACTAACTTGTAAGGCCCCGTTCCCGGACGCTTACAGCTGGGTTCTCATCGCACATAAAACTATAATTACATTTGTGTTTCATAAATCGCAGCGGAAAACTAAAACAATCTTTCATTTCCATGTAAATGCTTTTGCAAATTAATACAACATTCATTACAAAATAGCTTGTTTGCATTACAATGCAAAAACATTAATCAAAAGAATACCATCCCCAAAGAGCTGAGTAGTCGCCCGTGCCATCCTCAGCAAACATCACCTGCCAACTAGAAACACATCAAAGTCAGCGTTGCTGAGTGAGTTCTAGTTTTTATAATAAAACATACTTTGCTTTCACATAAAACCGTTCGTTACTTTTACATGATCACACATCGTACGTACACATAGATAACATCATTATTATCTTCCATTCGTTCATTCGTTCTTCATTACTTTACTTGCGCATCGGACATCATCCATACCAATACCATGTGCTACACCCGGTTAGTCGTAGCTACCGGGCCGAAGTCAACAAATGAACAGCTAAACGTATGCCACGGTACTAGGAGTAACCATCAGTCTTAGCTACTGGGCCGAAGTCAACAAATGAACAGCTAAACGTATGCCACAGTACTAGGGGTGAGCGGTAGACGTTCTACATTAAGGGCCAATCACAAAGAAGGACCCGTCATCCGATGCGTGCAAGACGTTTCATTCGTTCATTAATACATGCATTCATTCATCATGTTTCTCTTTCTTTATCTTTCACTTTTCGTTACATAATACTTCGTTCATTCATCATAATAGGTAAAGCCATAGGAAAGATGTTAAACATCATATTAAGGAACATTAACATGCACCAACATCACATCGTACAGGGTAACATCGTACATACATAACATACAACATCATTATCCTCATCATGCCCAACATGCTTTCTAAGACCTCGATCGTCATCTTAAAAACTCTTACGGGAACCTTTACGTCAAACTTACATCTGCACTTTCCCCCGAAAGTCAGAAGTCAATCTACACCTTCCTCGGGTACAACAGCCCTATTCGGGCGTATGGACACCCTTCAGTCGCATTGCCTCCATGCGACTGAACATCATGCGAATGAACTAATACGGATGAACACCTATGCAAATGAACATCCAGTCGTGCGAATGGACAATGCGGATGAACACCTATGCGACTGGTCCTTCAGTCGTGCGAATGGACCTTCAGTCGTGCGAATGGACCCCAATAGCACCCTAATCGGCCGTATGGCCTCCATTCGGCCTCCAGTCGGTCGCCTAGCCCTAACTGATGCAGAATGCAGTTCAACCCGACTGCAGCCGAGGGTTTTCGGCCTCCAAACTCATCTAAACCCATTTTAAGCCTAAATCGACCATCCTAAACCTTAGGGATGCATACCATAACATTATTCAAGCACAACCAAGCAAGAAATCAAGTCACAAACGCATTATACATACACATACCATACACAACAGGTCAACTTAACACATACGAAAAACTCGATTTCAGATGTTTTCCACCCCAAATCGTTTGAAAACAAGTAAAAGAGGTGGTCTTAGAACTCACCTAAACGAGCACAACGACAAGAGCTTCGATTTGGCTTGCTTCACGACAATTTTGGCGACCCGAACCACCCGAACCGGCACTTTTCCTCTTTTCCTTCTTTTCTCTCTTCTTCTCTTTATGAAACTGAAATGTGGGTGTGTGGGGAGAGTGGGCTGCCCTCTCCCTACATATATCACCACATTTCCCAACTTTTCTTTTCGTTGGCGAGTTTGGTCCCTTGACTTTTGGACTTTATTTTCTTTTCTTTCGTCACCGGCTTCAAAATAATAAATATCCGGGTGTTACAAGTCCACCCCCCTTAAATAGGTTTCCCCGAAAACGGTTATTCGTCGAACAAACGTGGGTAATGCTGTCTCATTTCTTCCTCAGTCTCCCACGTTGACTCGGATCCCTTCCTGTGCTTCCACTGTACACGCACAAGAGGAACCACTTTATTCCTTAGCCTTTTCTCCTTTCGGTCGATGATTGCCACTGGTTGCTCCACATAATTAAGTCGTTCGTCTACTTCGATATCTTCCAATGGAACAATCATGTCTTCATCAGCTATACACTTTCTCAGATGAGATACATGGAAGGTCGGGTGAATTCCATTTAACCCATCTGGCAACTCCAATCTATAGGCCACCTCCCTACTCGAGCAATGATTCGGAAAGGGCCTATATCTTGGGCTCAACTTGCCCTGCTTTCTGAATCTGATAATACCCTTCCAAGGTGAGACCTTCAACATAACCGGTCACCCACCTGGAACTCAATTGGCCTACGTCGCTTATCGGCATACGACTTCTGTCTATCTTTGGCTACCTTTATGAAGGCTTTAATCTTTTCAAGCTTCTCTGTCGTAGCCTCGATTACCGACTACCTCGACTACCTCGACGCTCCCCAATTCCTTCTGACCAATATCACCCCAACAACGGGTGTTCTGCATCTCCTACCGTATAGCATCTCATATGGTGGCATACCAATACTGGCATGATAGCTGTTGTTGTATGAGATCGGCTAACGGTAAGTGGTCATCCAACTTCCACCAAAATCGATCACACATGCCCGGAGCATGTCTTCCAGTGTCTGAATGGTTCTTTCTGACTGACCATCGGTTTGGGGATGATAAGCCGTGCTAATATGTAACTTCATTTCCATAGCGTCGTGGAATTTCTTCCAAAATTTAGATGTAAACCGAGTGTCGCGATCAGACACAATAGACACCGGCACACCATGACGAGCTACAATTTCCTTGATGAACAGATCAGCCAACCTCTCAGATGAATACGTCTCGCGGGTCGGTAGAAAATGAGCACTCTTCGTCAGACGATCAACTATCACCCATATGGCATCATACCCTCTCGGGTACGTGGCAGCTTCGTAACGAAGTCCATGTGATGTGCTCCCATTTCCATTCTGGTATATCCAAAGGTTGTATCTTCCCATACGGCTTTTGATGCTCTGCCTTCACCTGTAAGCAAGTAAGGCACTTACTCACATACTCCACCACGTCACGCTTCATACCCGGCCACAATAATCTTTCTTCATGTCATGGTACATTTTCGTGGCACCAGGATGAATGGAGTATCGAGTCTTGGGGCTTCATCCATTATCTTCACCCGTAGATCCCCAAAACGAGGAATCCACACCGCCGAATCGAATTCTAACACCGAGTGTGTTTTCACCCAATTCCCCAACCAGACCTCTCATTCTTTCCGAGTTAAGATGATCTTCTTTCAATGCCTCATCTTGAAACTCCTTAACTTGCTTCATCACATCGGAGGTCATTATTAATTGATAAGCTTTCACCCGAATCGGTTCGGGCCTTTCCTTCCGGCTAAGGGCATCCGCTACCACATTAGCTTTGCCTGGATGTAATGGATCTGCAATCATAGTCCTTTATAAGTTCCAACCATCTCCTCTGCCTCATGTTCAGATCCTTTTGCTCGAAGAAGTACTTCAAGCTCTTATGATCGGTGAATATGGTGCACTTCGTCCCGTAGAGATAGTGCCTCCAAATCTTTAGTGCAAAGACCACGGCTGCTAGCTCCAAGTCATGAATGGGATAATTAACCTCATGGACTTTCAATTGTCGGGATGCATAGGCTATAACCTTCCCTCTCTGCATTAAACACACACCCAACCCTGAGGTAGGAAGCATCAGAATAAACCACCAGATCTTCGCTTCCATCGGGTAATGACGAACAGGAGCTTGAGTCAGTCTTGCCTTCAGCTCTTCGAACGCCTTCTCTTGAGCTTGACCCCATACAAACTTCACATCCTTTCGGGTCACTTAGTTAGTGGAGAAGAAATCTTAGAGAAGTCTTGGATGAATATTCTATAGTAGCCCGCCAAGCCCAAGAAACTACGGATCTCGGATGGCGTCTTTGGTGACTTCCATTGCATAACCGCCTCCACCTTCGCCGGGTCCACCATTATCCCGTCAGGATTCACCACATGACCCAAAAACTGAACTTCGCGCAACCAGAATGCACACTTGGAGAATTTAGCATACAATTCTCCCTTCTCAACGTCTCTAGAACCTCCCGAATGTGACCGGCATGCTCAATCTCGCTCTTTGAATAAATCAGGATATCATCAATAAACACAATCACTGATTTATCCAACATAGGCCGACACACACGGTTCATCAGATCCATAAAAGCAGCTGGCGCGTTGGTCAAACCAAAAGACATGACAAGAAACTCGTAATGCCATAGCGCGTACGGAAAGCTGTTTTAGGGATATCTTGCTCCTTCACCTTCAACTGATGATAACCAGATCGAAGATCTATTCTCGAGAACCAACTGGCACCCTGAAGCTGATCGAACAAATCATCTATCCTCGGTAAGGGTATCGGTTCTTCACCGTCAACTTGTTCAGCTGCGGTAGTCGATGCACATCCTCATACTACCGTCCTTCTTCTTTACAAACAGACCGGAGCACCCCAAGGAGAGATACTCGGTCTAATGAACCCCTTATCAAGCAGCTCTTGCAACTGCTCCATCAACTCTTTCATCTCTGTCGGAGCTAACCGATATGGTGCCTTGGCAACAGGTTGGGCACCCGGTATCAGATCAATCTGAAATTCAATCTCTCTGTCAGGTGGCACTCCTGATAAGTCTTCTGGAACACGTCTGGAAAGTCACACACAACCGGTACATCAGCTAGTTGTGGTGTTGGTGTATCCACATCTTTTACATAGGCCAAGTAAGCACTACATCCACGCCTCATACACTTTCCCGCCACCGCCATTGAGATCATCTTCGGGATCATAGTAACCCGATCACCATAAACCGTTACCAAACTTCCGTCAGGCGCTGTCAACCGAATCATCTTCTTGCGACACACAATGTTCGCCTCGAAGTCTGCCAACCAATCCATCCCAAGAACCAAATCGAAACCACCCAAGGTCATCACAAACGGTCTAACAGGAAACTTATGACCCTCAAGTTCCACATCACAATTCTCTATCATCTCAGAAATCCTGGTAGACTTACCTATGGCAGTTTCTACATCAAGGATGCGTCAACACGTCTACTACTAACAGCAGCTTAGCACAGAAAGCCAGAAATAAAACTCCTACTAGCACCCGAATCAAATAACACAGAAGCTAACGTCTGGTTCACTAGAACGTACCGGACAACAACGTCAGGGTCCGTCCTAGCCTCCTCCTGTGTCATGGTGACGCCCTGGCGCTCGCCCTCGTCCATCACTTCCCGTTTTCTTCACCCCTGAACCCTCAGTCCTCGACTTCTTACAATCTCTGCTCATATGACCAGTTTCCCCACAGTTAAAACATTTGCCCGACAGGCAATCCTTCGCCATATGCCCTGTCTTTCCACACCTGAAGCACAAGTTTGACCCAAACCTACATTCCCCGCCATGCTCCCTTCCACACTTGCCACACCTTTTCGACCCCACACTTGATGTGACCACACGGCGTTCATCCACCCGTGCCTTTTTGTTACCCATCGGGGCATCACCCCGACCAAATCGTTTCCCGTTCCAGTTCCGATCACCACCACCCTTCTTACTTGCTTCAGTCACCACCACCTCCTGCTCATTATACAGCCTTCCTGCCAAATCAACCGCCGACCTAAACGTGCTTGGCCGGGCGGCGATCATATGCCGGCGAACATCCACCGGTAAACCCTGAATGTACCTCTTGATTTTCCGAGACAGAGGCGTCACCTGATCAGGCACAAGCCGTGCCATTTCATTAAACTTGGTGGTATACTGCTGGTGTGTCATGGTTCCAGCCTCCAACTGTAGAAACTCCCTTTCCAACTTATCCATTTCCCGATGAGGACAAAATTCCTCAATCACCAACCTTCTCAGCTCAGGCCATTTCATTTTCCCAATGGCCCTACTACCCTTAGCTTGGACAATGTTTCCCACCAGCACAGAGCTGAATCCACAAAAGAGTGGGTAGCAAACTTCACCTTTTGATCCTCTCGGCACTCGCTGATATCGAGAACAGCTTCCATTTCCCTCACCCCACCGGTGAGCGGCTGCAGCGGTGCCGTTTCCATCAAAAGTAGGGGGCTTGCATCTCATAAAAGCCCCATTTCCTCACATCCTCGTGCCGTTTCATGCACAGGCTCTTCCTCCTCCTCATCATCATCAGATAGAACCGTTTCCGGCTCTGGTTGTTCTCGTTCTCCAGAGGATCTGTTTCTTTCTTTCCTTTCCCCTTCTCGTACAGCCTTAATAACTTCGGTCACCACAGACGGTAAGATCGTCTGCATGACCTGATGTACTCTTCTACAACAGCCTCCTTTACTGAGGCTCTCAGATTGGCGCTTTCGTCGCCACCCTCCGGATGAGGTCTATGGTTCTTCATGAACCACCCTCTCAACTCTGGGTCTCCCTCTCTTAGGTCGCGGTTCAGCACCGTGACCTCCACCCCTAGAAGCTTTCGAAGATCTACCTCCGGCCATCACACGCACACTGAAAGATTCAAACACCAACACGGTCATTCAAGGAACAACTCAGTTTATGTCAGTATAGTAAGTCCCTAATTACAGTGGCCAGTTATGATTAGCCACTTACTTTACTCTTCATACCCCAAGTATTACCTGTCCTGACTACATCAGTATTTAAATCTACATACAACACAAACACATACCATGCGCACATAAAACCGGTTAACTTTACGAAAATACCTGATGGCACGCAGCTAGTCAGTTGGCATCCCATTCCCTTCCGTCCCATTCTCAGTTAAGATTAGGTTTATTTTGAAAATTTACCCATTTCACTTAAACTTTGGCTCTGATACCAACTTGTAAGGCCCCGTTCCCGGGACGCTTACAACTGGGTTCTCATCGCACATAAAACATATAATTACATTTGTGTTTCATAAATCGCACCGGAAAACTAAAACAATCTTTCATTTCCATGTAAATGCTTTTGCAAATTAATACAACATTCATTACAAAATAGCTTGTTTGCATTACAATGCAAAACATTAATCAAAAGAATGCCATCCCCAAAAGAGCTGAGAAGTCGCCCGTGCCATCTCAGCAAACATCACCTGCCAACTAGAAACACATCAAAGTCAGCGTTGCTGAGTGAGTTCTAGTTTTATAAATAAAAACATACTTTGCTTCACATAAAACCGTTCGTTAATTTTACATGATCACACATCGTACGTACACATAGATAACATCATTATTATCTTCTCCATTCGTTCATTCGTTCTTCATTACTTTACTTGCGCATCGGACATCATCCATACCAATACCATGTGCTACACCCCGGTTAGTCGTAGCTACCGGGCCGAAGTCAACAAATGAACAGCTAAACGTATGCCACGGTACTACAGGAGTAACCATCAGTCTAGCTACTGGGCCGAAGTCAACAAATGAACAGCTAAACGTATGCCACAGTACTAGGGGTGAGCGGTAGAGGTTCTACTTAAGGGTCAATCACAAAGAAGGACCCGTCATCCGATGCGTGCAAGACGTTTCATTCGTTCATTAATACATGCATTCATTCATCATGTTCCTCTTTCTTTATCTTTCATTTTCGTTACATAATACTTCCATCATTCATCATAATAGGTAAAGCCATAGGAAAGATGTTAAACATCATATTAAGGAACATTAACATGCACCAACATCACATCGTACGGGGTAACATCGTACATACATAACATACAACATCATTATCCTCATCATGCCCAACATGCTTTCTAAGACCTCGATCATCATCTTAAAAACTCTTACGGGACCCCTTACGTCAAACTTACATCTGCACTTTCCCCGAAAGTCAGAAGTCAATCTACACCTTCCTCGGGTACAACAGCCCTATTTGGCGTATGGACACCCTTCAGTCGCATGCCTCCATGCGACTGAACATCATGCGAATGAACTAATACGGATGAACACCTATGCGAATGAACACCAGTCGTGCGAATGGACAATGCGGATGAACACCTATGCGACTGGTCCTTCAGTCGTGCGAATGGACCTTCAGTCGTGCGAATGGACCCCAATCGCACCCTAATCGGCCGTATGGCTCCATTCGGCCTCCCGTCGGTCGCCTAGCCCTAATGATGCAGAATGCAGTTCAACCCGACTGCAGCCGAGGGTTTTCGGCCTCCAAACTCATCTAAACCCATTTTAAGCCTAAATCGACCATCCTAAACCTTAGGGATGCATACCATAACATTATTCAAGCACAACCAAGCAAGAATCAAGTCACAAACGCATCATACATACACATACACATACACAAACGGGTCACTTACACACATACGAAAAACTCGATTTCAGATGTTTTCCAGCCCAAATCGTTTGAAAACAAGTAAAAGAGGGGTCTTAGAACTCACCTAAACGAGCACAACGCAAGAGCTTCGATTCGGCTTGCTTCACGACAATTTTGGCGACCCGAACCAACCCGAACCGGCACTTTTCCTCTTTTTCTCTTCTTTCTCTCTTCTTCTCTTTATGAAACTGAAATGTGGGGTGTTGGGGAGAGTGGGCTACCCTCTCCCTACATATATCACCACATTTCCCAACTTTTTCGTTGGCGAGTTTGGTCCCTCGACTTTTGGACTTTATTTTCTTTCTTTCGTCCGGCTTCAAAATAATAAATATTCGGGTGTTACATAACTCGATCTAAGACTCATGTGTTGTAAATGGGCCATAAATGGGAAAAGGTAGGTGTAATATGTTGAAACCACATGCGTACGTTGTGGCGTGTTAACTCGTAAAATTTTAGTCGAAACGTAAAAGGAAAATTTTGTAAAAGATGAAAAGTATAGAAACCAAAGTGAAAACTAAAAAATATATAAGTGTAAAGTTGTAAAATACGTAAAAGTGTTAGGTAAGAAAATTATAAAAGAAAAGAAAAACAAAAGTGAGTACAATACACTAAATCTTATGCACAACTCATAATATACAAATTAAGTGATAATTAATTATATATATATATATAATAAATCGAGTTTAGACCAATATGAGTACAATTATCTAAGCCAATTGTACCACTCTAATGCACATACAAACTTGGTAATTAGTTCAATATAATATAAATCGCAGGTTAAAACACTTTTGTAATCATGAAATCGAACAATTTTTATGAACCACAAATGCAAGCCAAATTCGTGTAAAACCCATAATCAAACATTGAAAAACACATAAAACCAAAATCAAAACCAAAACCAATTACGTATATTAAGACCTCTTTAAAATTATAAATCTTATGTTTAAACTTTGATAAATACACTAAATGTCATTTATTTGAAAACTTATCATGCTTTATATCCTTCTATTGACAAAAGTAATTTTTTCAGCTAGTTTTATGTGAATTGACCATTTTGTCCTTAACCTTAAGGGCGAAATTAGCAATTGTCACTAATATATTATTTTATATTTTGTTTTTATTTTATTTACTTTATTTTTTAATCACTTTTTATTTTATAAACTTTTATAAAATATAATACTTTATTATTTTTAATTTTTTATAAAAGATACTTTTATTTATAGGTTTTTAATTTCTTATAATTTTTTTCTAAAAATTAGCTATGTAGCTTTTTAATCGTACAAGAGCAAATTAGAGATTTCCAAATATATATTTTTATGTAAATTTAAACTAGTAAGTAGTTTTGTTTTGCACCACTTTTTTATTACTTTTTGGTATAAGAATTTTCAACTATATTACATAGTTTGGCTTGCGGTTTATATTAAAGACCATATGATTTTGGAATGTGACTTTTTATATTTTATTTAGTTATAATTATTTTAAGTTGGGCTATACGTATAATTAGGATTTGATTAATACATGTAGTATTTAAGTGTTTTTACTTTAAAAGGTTTAATAAGTTTAATCATAAAACCAAACAAAAGCAAAACCGTTCGTAATTGTTTGGTTCAGTTTCGTTTTATGTAACACCTGGTTATTTTAAAAACAAAGACAAGGAATGAAGAATAAAAAGAAAGAATAGCAATAAACCCAAGTTGAGGGGTTAAAAATGTAAAAATAACAAAAGTACACAAAAGTTAGTACAAAAGCAACATGGCCGCCCACACCATGCTACTTTTCACCTTTTTGCAAATTGTATTTAAAGAGAGAGAGAGCAGAAACACATACTCTCGGTTTGAAGGAAAGAAGAAGAAGAAGAACGAATCAAAGGTAAGAATTCATGGCTTTTAAGTATTTATGACGGGTTTTATCCCGGTTATATGTTTATATGCTTATGTGTTTGTGTATGTGCTTGGGTGTGTGTGTTTGGTGGGGTTTTTAGGTGTTTGAACTCAGTTGCAAAAGGGTTAGAAGGAAGAAACACCCAAGTTGCACCAGGTGAGTTCTAGACCCCGGTTTTACTTGTTTTAAACTCTCTTTGAGGCTGAAAATGTATTAAAACGATTTTCAAATGTTTATGTATGTTTACCCATATGTATTATGCATGTTGGATGATGACTCTTGAATGCTTATAGGTTGTTCATGTTTAGAATAGCCCTGGTAAGCTTAGAACAGATAAGTATGATGAATGGATTCAAAATCATCCTAGAAACATGTTACACAGAAGGTTCATGCGCTAAGATAAGGCTCATGCGCCTGGGAATTCCTTAGAAGAATTTAAGTGTAACCCATGCGCCTGAACAATAGCCCATGCGCCTGAAATTGTCTTAGAAATGTTTAAGTATAGCCCATGCGCCTGAACAGTGGTCCATACGCCTAGAAATATTAGCCGGACGACTAAGTGTAGGCCCATGCGCCCGAATAGTGCCCTTGCGCCCAAGTGGCCATGCGCCTAAGTGTCCATGCGTCCGAATAACCCATGCGCCTGAATAGTGTCCATGCGCCTGAATACTTCCCGCGCCTAAGTGTTAAAATGATTAAGTGTTGGCGAATGCGCCTACATAGTGATGAAACGCCCAAACAGGGCTCATGTGCCCAAATAGTGTCAAAGCACCTAAACACTTAGAAATTATTATGGAATTTTTGGGAGTCTGTGCTTTTAGGGTTTTAACCAAGGTTTGACTAGGGCTTATTAATGATGAGTTTCATGCATGATTATGATTGCCTTATGATTGTTTCTTATTATTATTGCTGCAATTATTATTATTACTTATAGTGTGTGACTTTATGTGGTATGTTTATTATCATAACGTAAAGTATATTGTAATAATAAAGAGAAAGAGCAATAAAGATGAGAAGAAGAACATTAATAAAATGTTAACAAGTCTTGTAAGCTTACAGGAGGTACACGACCGTGTTGTCGTTAGCTCAACTGTGCTGCGGGTTAGCTACCCTATTATGCACACAGGGCCAGTCATTGAGATTGGCAGGACCTCTGTAGCGTACCCTAGGTGGGTGGGTCGGCCTTGTATACAGTAAACAGAACCCTCTTGAGGGATATAGATGGCCCATAACCAGTTTTCATCACGCATACAGTTTAGGGTATTGCTTATTGGTCCCTACAGAAAGTGAAAGATAAAGATAAAAGATTACAGAACGTACAAGGCATACAATAAAGAGAACGAACAATATCTGTTCATATAGTTAATGCGTGATTGCATACAAAGTAAAGAGTTGTATTTCATAGAAAGAGTATTTTCATATACATCATACAGAAAGTATTTTATTACATTTAAAACTAGAACTCACTCAGCAACACCGACTTTTATACATTTTCAGTTGGCAGGTAATTATTGTTGAGGATGACACGAGGGTGAAGCAACTAGGCAGGAAAAGACTGACATCCATTCGTATTTTATGTTGCTGTTGTTTTGTAATGCAGTAAAACAATTCTTTTGTAATCAGTTAAACGATGATGTATTGCTCAACAAGTGTTTTAAATGAAATGAATGGTTTTTGATAAATTATTTCCACTGCATAAGTTTTGTATAATTATAATGTTTAATGTTTTAGCTGCTGTGATTGACCAACTATGAGGTCTCCGGGAACGGGGCCTTACAAGTTGGTATCAGAGCCAAAGTTTAAGAGAATTGGGTTAAATAAAAAAATTTTAAAAAAAAACCTAAACTTGAACTGAAAATGGGACAAATGGAGGGATGTTAGCCCGAGTAGATACGTGCCATGAGGTATGTCTTTTCTTAATGATAACCAGTATTATATGCACATGTTATGTGACTTATGTGCTCTTAGTAGATTTAGATACTGATAAAGTTAGGATAGGAGATGCTTGAGGTATGAAGAGTAAAGTAAGTGGCTAATCACAACTAGCCACTATAATTAGGGACTTACTATACTTGACATAAACTGAGTGTTACCTTGAATGACCGTGTTAGTGTTTGAATCTTATAGTGTGTGTTAGAGGATGGCTGGCGGTAGATCTTCGAAAGCCTCTCGTGGTGGAGGTCACGGTGCTACTCCGTGACCCAAGAGAGGGAGACCCAGAGTCGAGAAAGTGATTCATGAAGAACCAGAGACCCCTCATCCAGAGGGTGGTGACGAGAGCGCCAATCTGAGAGCCTCAGTAAAGGAGGCTGTTGTGGAAGAGGTTCATCAAGTCATGCAGACAATCTTACCATTTGCAGTGACCGAAGTTATCAAGGCAGTACGGGTAAGGGATAGAAAGGAGAGGAACAGGTCCTCAGGAGAATGAGAGCAACCAGAGCCGGAAATGGTTCTCTCTGATGATGACGAGGAGGAAGAAGAGCCTGCGCCGGAGGCGGCACGAGGCTGTAACTACGGGGCGTTTATGAGATGCAAGCCACCTACCATCGATGGAAACGGCACTGCTGTTGCTGCTCACCGGTGGGTGAGGGAAATGGATGCTATCCTCGATATCAGTGAGTGTCGTGAAGATCAAAAGGTGAAATTCACTACCCACTATTTTATGGACTCGGCTTTGTGCTGGTGGGACAACATTGTCCAAGCCAAGGGTAGCAGGGCCATTGGGAGAATGAGATGGTCTGAACTGAAGAAGTTAATGATTGAGGAATTTTGTCCCCACAGAGAGATGGATAAGGTAGAAAGAGAGTTCCTATAGTTGGAGGCGGGAACGATGACACACCAGCAGTACACTACAAGATTTAATAAAATGGCGCGGCTGGTGCCCGATCAAGTGACACCACTATCACGAAAGATTAAGAGATACATCCCGGGGCTGCCAGCGGATATCCGTAGGCATATGATCGCGGCCCGGCCGAGCACTTTTAGGTCGGCGGTTGATTTGGCTGGTAGATTATATGATGAGCGCGAGGTGGTGGTAGCTAAGGTGAACAAGAAGGGTGGTGGTGACCGGAACTGGAATGGGAAACGGTTTGGACGTGGTGGAGCCACTCCAAACAATAAGGTGGCGAAGGTGGGTGACCGACGTGTGGTCACATCTGGTGCAGGGTTGAAGAAGTATGGCAAATATGGAAGGGAGCATACTAGTGAGTGCAGGATGGGAATGAATGTATGCTTCAAGTGTGGCAAGCCTGGCCACATCGCTAGAGACTGTAAGAAGCCGAGGTAAGAGAGCTCGGGAGAGGGGAATAAGAAGCCGGAGGAAGGAGGGCAGAGGGAAAGTGCTAGAGCTTACACTATGACTCGGGAGGAAGCCAAAGCTGATCCTGATGTTGTGTCAGGTATGTTTCTAGTAAACCAAATTTATGCCTCTGTATTGTTTGATTCCGGTGCTAGCAGGAGTTTTACTTCCACTACTTTCTGTGCTAAGTTGCCTGTTAGTAGTAGAAAAGTCAGTGAACCATTCGACGTAGAAACTGCTATTGGTAAGTCCACTAGAATTTACTGATGTGATAGAGGACTGTGCCATAGAACTAGAAGGTCATAGGTTTGCTGCTAGGTTACACGTGATACCCCTAGGTGGATTTGATGTAGTACTAGGGATGGACTGGTTAGCAACCTATGAAGCAAACATTGTATGTCGCAAGAAGATGATTCGATTAGTTGTGTCCGATGGGAGTTTGGTTACGATTTATGGAGATCGCGTTACTACGATTCCGAAGATGATTTCGATGGCGGTGGCGGGGAAGTGCATGAAACGTGGATGTAGTGCCTACTTGGCCTACGTAAAACGTGTGGATGCGTCTGTGCCGCAATTATCTGAGGAACCAGTGGTGTGCGACTTTCCGGACGTATTCCCGAAAGACTTACCCGGTGTGCCACCAGATCGCGAGATTGAGTTCCAAATTAATTTGATACCCGGTGCTCAACCCGTTGCCAAAGCACCGTATCGGTTAGCTCCGACAGAAATGAAAGAGCTGATGGAGCAGTTGCACGAGCAGCTCGATAAGGGGTTCATTAGACCGAGTATCTCTCCTTTGGGTGCTCCGGTCCTGTTTGTGAAAAAGAAAGACGGTAGTATGAGGATGTGCATCGACTACCGTGAGCTGAAGAAGCTGATAGTGAAGAACCCATACCCCTTACCAAGGATTGATGATTTGTTTGATCAGCTTCAGGGTGCCAGTTGGTTTTCAAGGATAGATCTTCGATCTGGTTACCATCAGCTGAAGGTGAAGGAGCATGATATTCCTAAAACAGCTTTTCGCACACGCTACGATCACTATGAATTCCTCGTTATGTCATTTGGTCTGACCAATGCGCTAGCTGCTTTTATGGACTTGATGAATAGAGTGTGTCGGCCGATGTTGGATAGATCAGTGATTGTGTTCATTGATGATATCCTGATCTACTCGAAGAGAAAAGAAGAGCATGCTGGACACATCCGGGAGGTGTTGGAGACCTTAAGAAGGGAGAAGTTGTATGCCAAATTCTCCAAGTGCGCGTTCTGGTTGCGCGAAGTTCAATTCTTAGGTCACGTGGTAAATCCTGAGGGGATTATGGTAGACCCTGCTAAGGTGGAGGTTGTGATGCAATGGAAGTCTCCAACGACGCCATCCGAGATTCGTATTTTCTTGGGGTTAGTGGGATATTATCGAAGGTTCATTCAGGACTTCTCTAAGATAGCCTCCCCGTTGACTAAGCTGACCCGTAAGGATGTAAAGTTCGTGTGGGGTGAAGAGTAAGAAAGGGCTTTTGTGGAGTTGAAGACCAGACTGACCCAAGCCCCTGTCTTATCATTACCCGAAGGAAGCAAGGATTTGGTGGTCTATTCAGATGCTTCTTATTCGGGGTTGGGTTGTGTGTTGATGCAACGAGGTAAGGTGATAGCCTATGCATCCTGACAACTGAAAGTGCATGAGGTTAACTATCCTACTCATGATCTGGAATTAGCAGCAGTGGTCTTTGCACTAAAGATTTGGAGGCACTATCTGTACGGGACGAAGTGCACCATTTTCACTGACCACAAGAGCTTGAAGTACTTCTTCGAGTAGAAGGATCTAAACATGAGGCAGAGACGATGGTTGGAGCTTATAAAGGATTATAATTGCGAGATCCATTACTATCCGGGCAAAGCCAACGTGGTGGCTGATGCCCATAACCGAAAGGAGAGGCCCGAGCCGATTCGGGTGAAAGCATATCAACTGATCATGACCTCTGATGTAATGAAGCAAGTCAAAGAGTTTCAAGATGAGGCACTGAAAGAAGATCATCTTAACTCTGAAAGGATGAGAGGTTTGGTTGGGGAATTGGGTGAAAACACACTCGGTGTTAAAACCCGATTTGGACGAGTGTGGATTTCTCGTTTTGGGGATTACGGGTGAAGATAATGGATGAAGCCCACAAAACTCGATACTCCATCCACCCTGGTGCCACAAAAATGTATCAAGATATGAAGAAGGATTATTGGTGGCCGGATGAAGCGCGATGTGGTGGGGTATGTGAGTGCCTTACTTGTTTGAAAGTGAGGCCAAGCATCAAAAGCCGTATGGGAGGATCCAACCTTTGGATATACCAGAATGGAAGTGGGAGCACATCACCATGGATTTCATTACGAAGCTACCATGTACTCCGAAGGGGTACGACGCCATATGGGTGATTGTTGACCGTTTGACGAAGAGTACCCACTTCCTACTGATCCGCGAGACAAATTCACCCGAGAGGTTGGCTGACCTATTCATCAAGGAGATTGTAACTTGTAAGGCCCAGTGGCTGAAAACCTCACAGTTGGTCAATCACAGCAGTTAAAACATTAAACATTATAATTATACAAACTTAAGCAGCGGAAATAATTTATTAAAAACCATTCATTTCATTTAAACCACCGTGGTTGAGCAATACATCATCGTTTAACTAATTACCAAAGAATTGTTTTACTGCATTACAAAATAACAACAACATAAAATACGAATGGATGTCAGTCTTTCCCTGTCGAGTGGCTTCACCCTCGTGCCATCCTCAGCAATAATTACCTGCCAACTGAGTTTTAAAAGTAATAAAATACTTTCTATATGTAGTATATGAAAATACTCTTTTCTGTAAAATACAACTCTGTACTGTATATGCGAGCACGCATCAACTATATGAACAAGTATTGTTCGCTCTCTTTACTGTATGCCTTGTCTGTTCTGTAAACTTTTATCTTTATGTTTCACTTTCTGTATGGACCAGTGAGAAATACCCCAACTATATGCGCGATGGAAAACGGGTGATGGGCCATCTATATCCCTCGAAAGGGTTAACTATATCCCCTGAAAGGGTCAACTATATCCCCCGAAAGGGTCAACTGTATCCTTTGAAAGGGTCAACTGTATCCCTCGAAAGGGTTCTGTGTACTATGTACAAGGCCAACCCAATCACCCAGGGCACGCTGTAAAGGTCCTGCCAATCTCAATTGATTGACCCTGTGTGCATATAGGGTAGCTAACCCGCAGCACAGTTGAGCTAACGGCATCATGGTCGTGTACCTCCTGTAAGCTTGCAAGACTTGTTAACATTTTCATTAATGTTCCTCTTCTTTTCTTTATTGCTCTTTCACTTTATTATTACGATATAATTTACGTTACGATAATAACATACCACGTAAAGTCACATACTATAAGTAATAATAATAATAGCAATAGCAATAATAAGGAACAATCATAAGTAATCATATCATGCATGAAACATCAGCATTAATAAGCCCTTAGTCAACCTTAGTCTAGCATCCTGGAGGCTCAACAAATGGTTCAACGAGAAGGAAGAATGAAGGATGAATTGGAGCATAATCTTCTAACCCAATTGGAAACGAAACCCAATGGGTTGATGTACTTCGCAAATCGAATTTGGATTCCAAATCGCGATAACCTTCGAACCTTTATCATGAATGAGGCTCATCAAACTCGTTATTCTATTCATCCTGGTTCTGATAAGATGTACATGGACCTACGTGGTCAATATTGGTGGCCTGGAATGAAGAAAGATATAGCGACATATGTAGCTAAGTGCCTCACGTGTACGAAGGTCAAAGCCAAACATCAACGTCCGAGTGGATTACTTGAGCAACCAGAGATCCCTATGTGGAAGTGGTAACACATATCCATGGACTTCATAACCAAGCTACCCCGAACCTCTCGAAGACATGATAGCATATGGGTGATCGTTGACCGATTAACCAAATCGGCACATTTTATACCTATACGTGACACTTACAAGACATCAAGGTTAGCTCGCATATACGTTGATGAGATTGTAAGTCGTCATGGGGTACCTCTGCACATCATATCCGACCGAGACGCTCGTTTCACTTCGCATTTTTGGTCGTCTATGCAAGAACTCTTGGGTACACAATTGGACCTAAGCACGGCTTACCATCCTCAAACTGATGGTCAAACCGAACGAACGATCCAAACCTTGGAGGATTTGCTACGCCTTTGTGTTCTTGACTTTGGTGGCGATTGGGATACGCATCTACCGCTCGCGGAATTTTCGTATAACAATAGTTACCACTCGAGTATCAAGATGGCACCGTTTGAAGCACTTTATGGTCGAAAATGTCGTTCACCGATCTATTGGACCGACATTGGTGAAAACTTCATCACTAGTCCTGAACTTATACAAGAGACGACCGATAAAGTTTCTATTATTCGCAAGAACCTTGAAGTGGCGAGAAGTCGACAAAAGAGCTATGCCGACAAACGACGTAAGCCATTGGAATTCCAAGTTGGGGAGATGGTTCTTCTTAAGGTTTCACCGTGGAAAGGTGTGGTTCGCTTTGGAAAGAAGGGCAAACTGGCTCCAAGGTTTGTAGGACCTTTCAAAATCCTGAGAAGGATTGGGAAAGTGGCTTATAAACTGGAGCTACCTTCCGACCTTAGTGGAGTTCATCCTGTATTTCACGTCTCAAATTTGAGAAAGTGCTTGGCCGACGAAAGTCTGTATGTTCCGTTGGAAGATATTCAGATCGACGAGTCCTTGCATTTCGTCGAGAAACCTGTTGAAATCATGGATCGTATAATGAAGAAGACTAGAACCACGACAACCCCAATTGTCAAGGTTCGTTGGGAAAATAAACGTGGCGCTGAATTTACTTGGGAACGTGAGGAGCACATGAAGAAGAGATACCCATTCTTATTTGTATAGTTTCATTTCTTTTAATTTCGAGACGAAATTCTTTTAAGTTGGGGAGACTGTAACATCTCATATTTTTGTTAACTAAAGGTTAACTTCGTTTACTCTTACAAGGGTTATTATTGGCAATTTTGAAACTCATGTGTTGTTTGTGCTTATTCATTGAGTTTTTATGTATGAAAGTTAAAAATATAAATACTAAATAATAATAATTTTATTATTAATAACGGAAACAATAATAACAATAATAATAATAATAATAATAACTTTGGTAATAATAATAGAATAATAATAACAATAACAACATTAATAAATAATAAATAAAATAAATTGTATAGTTACTAAACTTAACAATGTTGAAAACTTTAAGCAGTTAAAGTTTGGGGGTTTAATTGCAAAATTTGAAACTTTAATTAATAGGTTTATACATAAAATGGTAAATAATAAACTGAGGGACCATTTGTGTAAATAATAAAAACTCAAACCTTTTCCCCCTTTCTCCCCGTTTTTCCGGTGATCTCGCCGGCCGGACTTCGGCCAAGTCCGGCGGGACTCTAAACCGACTAAAACCACCCGAATTTGATCCCAAATCGTTACCAATCGGTTACCGAGCAAAACTCGACCCCGTTAATGCACATTAATTCGTGTTTAAGCCGGTTATGGGTGTCGATTTAACTTGGTAACCGACGACATCAAGTTCACCACCGTTTGGCAATTAAAATCTCATAATAATCCAATTAATCGAACATACACAATCATTAACTATCTCTAGTCTATTCTCATTGCCAATTTCTCCTGAAACGCTCAAAATCACCAAAATCAAACATCATCTTCGTCGTGACCTGCAACGAACGTGTTCATCATCTTCCAAGCTTCAATTGTTGAAACTGACATAGGGCTTTGCATCAAGACCAACTCTCGAAGCTGTCCACGAGTTTAATTTGGTTTCCATCATCATTTGCATATCCATCGAATTCGATTCTCGACCGCGACTTGTACATTGTTGTGGCAGCCTTCAATTCAAACGTAACCGGGTAATTAGATACATGTATATGCTCGATTAAACAAGGGGAACAAAAGCCCTATGATTGCACACGTTTACATTAACAAATTGGGGTTCGATTTGGGGTAAACAAATTCTAGGGTTTAAATGAGAATTGGGGTTTTCTTCGCAATGGTTCTTAAGATTTAAAACCAGGTTATAACCGCGGCTGGAAGCCTGGTTCACTGGTTGAGACATTGTTCCCCATACATGAGGTCACGGGTTCAAACCCGGGCACCTCATGTAATTTTTTTAAAGCCTTTTTGGCTTAAAATTAATTATAGAAATTTATAATAATTATAAAAATGAATTTTATAAACCCTAAATATTTTTAAAGCCATCTAATTATTTCTTAAAAATTTATTCTTGTAAAACTTTGTAATATTTTAATATAAAATTATTTACAAATGTAATAATTAAATATTTTTATAAAAAGTAGATTATTATGTTTATGGATTTATCATGATATTTATAGAATTTAAATATCATTTTATAAATAAAATCACAAGTTATTTACAAAGGATCAATTTCCTTAAAAAATAAATTATAAATCTCATAAATGATATTTTTATAATAATTTATTAACTTTATAAAAATTCCCAAAATTCTAATACTCTAGTTCATGTTAACTCGTTAATCTTATTATTAACCTAAATCTTATAATATTTATATATTTAGGTGCCTTGTGACGTTTTATCTTGGAACGACATATCTTATTCTTATTAATCTTCATTATATACTTATTTGACAAGTGAGTTTTCCTTGCCCTTTTTTTTATATTTTCACACTAATTTGGGGTGAAACATGATAGCTTATACATGATACACTTATACACATTTGAGACTTGTAAATCACATGCAATTCAACTTATTATTTTGTCATGGTTATTGGTGTATTGTAAGTGATTATATGAGATACATAGTTTTTTTACAATCATTAACTATTGCTAGCCTGGCGACGTCTTAGATCTTTTGGTCTGACAAGCCTATTTGGTGCTAAAGTCGAGGTATTGCCGACTCCTGATGACATATGCTTGTTCATCATGGGAACCAAATACACTTAGCCAATCTTTTATACTTGTAATCAAGTCGATGTTTGGTTGTAACGATATGTGTTCTATAACCTTATTTGCTTATGACCTATGACATGAATTGCTACTTGTAACCTTTTTCATATTATGTATGAAAACCTTGGAAACTCACAACTATTTTTAGTTGACTCTTATTTTTATCATGTTTCAGGTCAACCTCAAGTTTAAAGTGATCCTTTTGAAGCATGCAATAATCTAGGACTTGGACCTAGTTAATGAAATAAAAGTTTACATTATGTTATGTTATGTTTGAACTTATTACTTGTTTGAGACTTATGATTGTATTTCATTTCAAGATTTATGATAATAATATTTACATTTTAATATAGCGTTATGTGGCTGTGAACAATCTTAGCCCTCACATCTCGACGTTTCCGTCGTCAAGGTTGGGGTGTGACATGAGCCCTGTTCGAGCATTTCATCACTATGTAGGCGCATCAGCCAACACTTAAACATTTTCATTTTAGGCGCATAAACTATTCAGGCGCGTGGGCACTACTTATGCGTATGAACACTTAGACGCATGAGTAATTCAGACGCATGGACACTTAGGCGCATGAGCCACTTGGGCGCATGGGCACTATTGGGGCGCATGGCCCTACACTTAGTCGTCCGGCTAACATTTCTAGGCTGATGGGCCACTGTTCAGGCGCATGGGCCACTGTTCAGGCGCATGGACTGTACTTAAACATTTCTAAGCTAATCTTAGGCGCATGGGCTACTGTTTAGGCGCATGGATTACACTTAATTCTTTTCTAGGGCATTTTCAGGCGCATGAGCCTTATCTAGGCGCATGGACCTTCTATGTAACATGTTTCTAGTATGTTTTCAAACCCAATCATCAAACCCATCTGTTCTAAGCTTAATATGACTATGCTAAACATGAATGACCTATAAGCATTCAAGAATTAACATCCAACATCCACAATACATACGGGTAAATATACACAAGCTTTGAAAATCGTTTTAATACATTTTCAGCCCCAAAGATAGTTTAAAACAAGTAAAAACCGGGGTCTAGAACTCACCTGGTGCAACTTGGGTGTTCTTCCTTTTTACCCGCTAGCAAAGAGTTCAAAACACTAGAAACAACACCAAAAAACACACACACCCGAGCACAAACACAACCCATAAGCACATAAACACATAACCGGGATAAAACCCGTCATAAACACATAAAAACCACGAATTCTTACCTTGAATTCGTTCACTTCTTCTTCTTCTTTCACTATCCGAGAGTTCTCTCCTGCTCTCTCTCTAGAACCGAAGATATGCTGATGTGAAGTGAGGGTGGGCGGCCATACTCACCTTTACACCAACTTTATTAAAGTTTTGTTCTTTGGACACTTTTGGTCCCTCCACTTGGACCTTAGAGCTTTTCTTTCTTTCATTCTTTATATCTTGTCTTTTAAAAATAACCGGGTGTTACAAGTCCAACCCCCTTATATAGATTTCGTCCCCGAAACCTGTTATTCCTCAAACAGACGAGGATAATGCTGCCTCATCTCCTCCTTAGTTTCCCACGTAGATTCGGATCCCTTCCTGTGCCTCCACTGTACACGCACAAGAGGAACCACTTTATTTCTCAGCCTCTTCTCTTTACGATCGATGATTGCCACTGGTTGCTCCACATAATTGAGCCTTTCATCAACTTCAATGTCCTCCAATGGAACAATCATGTCTTCATCAGCTAAGCACTTTCTCAAATGAGATACATGGAATGTCGGGTGAATTCCACTTAACTCATCTAGCAACTCCAATCTATAGGCCACCTCTCCTACTCGAGCAATGATTCGGAAAGGGCCTATATATCTTGGGCTCAACTTGTCCCGCTTCTGAATCTGATAATACCCTTCCAGGGTGAGACCTTCAACATAACCTGGTCACCTACCTGGAACTCAATGGTCTACGTCGTTTATTGGCATACGACTTCTGTCTATCTTTGGCTGTCTTCATGAAGGCTTTGATCCTCTCAAGCTTCTCAGTCGTAGCCTCGATTACCTTGATGCTTCCCAACTCTGCATCTCCTACCGTATAGCATCTCATATGGTGGCATACCAATGCTGGCATGATAGCGGTTGTTGTATGAGAATTCGGCTAACGGTAAGTGGCCGTCCAACTTCCACCAAAATCGATTACACATGCCCGAAGCATGTCCTCCAACGTCTGAATAGTCCTCTCTGACTGACTATTAGTTTGGGGATGATAAGCCCTGCTAATATGTAACCTCGTCCCCATGGCGTCGTGGAATTTCTTCCAAAATTTAGACGTAAACCGGGTGTCACAATTAGACACAATGGACACCGGTACACCATGACGAGTTACAATCTCCTTGATGAACAAGTCAGCCAACCTCTCGGATGAATATGTCTCAGGGATCGGTAGGAAGTGAGCACTCTTCGTCAAGCGGTCAACAATCACCCATATGGCATCGTACCCCTTCGGAGTACGTGGTAGCTTTCTATTGAAATTCATGGTGATGTGCTCTCACTTCCATTCCGGTATATCCAAAGGTTGGATCTTCCCATACGGCTTCTGATGTTTCTCCTTCACCTGTAGGTAAGTAAGGCACTTACTCACATACTCCACCACATCACGCTTCATACCCAGCCACCAATAATCTTTCTTCATATCTTGATACATCTTTGTGGCACCAGGATGAATGGAGTATCGAGTCTTGTGAGCTTCATCCATAATCCTCACACGTAGATCCCCGAAACGAGGAATCCACACCCATCCAAATCAAGTTTTAACACCAAGTGTGTTTTCACTCAATTCCCCAACCAGACCTCTCATTCTTTTAAAGTTTAGATGATCTTCTTTTAATGCCTCATCCTGAAACTCACTGACTTGCTTCATTACATCATAGGTCATGATCAGTTGGTACGTTTTCACCTGAATCACCTCGGGCCACTCCTTCCGGCTAAGAGCATCGGCCACCACGTTGGCTTTGCCCGGATGATAATGGATCTCGCAATCATAATCATTTATGAGCTCCAACTATCGCCTCTGCCTCATGTTCAGATCTTTTTGCTTGAAGAAGTATTTGAAGCTCTTGTGGTCCGTAAAAATGGTGCACTTCGTCCCGTACAGATAGTGCCTCCAAATCTTTAGTGCAAAGACCACGGCTGCTAGCTCCAGGTCATGAGTAGGGTAGTTGACCTCATGAACTTTCAACTGTCGGGATGCATAGACTATAACCTTCCCTCTTTGCATTAATACACACCCCAACCCTGAGTAAGAAGCATCTGAATATACCACCAAATCCTCGCTTCCTTCGGGTAATGACAAGACAGGAGCTTGAGTCAACCTCACCTTTAACTCCTCGAATGCCTATTCTTGGGCTTGACCCCATATAAAATTTACATCTTTCCGGGTCAACTTGGTCAGTGGAGAAGCGATCTTGGAAAAGTCCTGAATGAACCTTTGATAGTACCACACCAACCCCAAGAAACTACGAATCTCGGATGGCGTCTTTGGAGACTTCCATTGCATCACAGCCTCCACCTTAGCAGTGTCTAACATAATCCCCTCAGGATTTATCATGTGACCCAAGAATTGAACTTCGCGTAACCAGAACGCACTTGGAGAATTTGGCATACAACTTCTCCCTTCTTAAGGTCTCTAACACCTCCCGAATGTGATCAGCATGCTCCTCCTCGCTCTTCGAATAAATCAAGATATCATCAATAAACACAATCACTGATTTATCTAACATTGGCCGAAACACTCGATTCATCAAGTCCATAAAAGCAGCTGGTGCGTTGGTCAGACCAAATGACATAACAAGAAATTTATAGTGACTGTAGCGCATTCGAAAAGCTATCTTAGGGATATCCTGCTCCTTCACCTTCAGCTGATAGTAACCAGATCAAAGATCTATCCTTGAAACCCAACTGGCACCTTGGAGCTGGTCAAACAAATCATCCATTCTTGGTAGGGGGTATCGGTTCTTCATTGTCAACTGTTAAGCTCATGGTAATCGATGCACGTCCTCATACTACCGTCTTTCTTCTTCACAAACAGGACCGGAGCACCCCAGGGAGAGATACTCGGCCTAATGAACCCCTTATCGAGTAGCTCTTGCAACTGCTCCATCAGTTCTTTCATTTCTGTGGGAGCTAATCGATACGGTGCTTTGGCAACGGGTTGAGCACCGGGTATTAGATCAATTTGGAACTCAATTTCGCGATCCGGTGGCACGTCGAGTAAGTCTTCGGGGAATACGTCCGGAAAGTCACACACAACTGGTACATCGGAAAGTTGTGGTGTTGGCGCGTCCACATCCTTTACGTAGGCCAAGTAGGCACTACATCCACGTCTCATGCACTTTCCCGCCACCACCATCGAAATCATCTTCGGGATCGTAGTAACGTGATCTCCATAAATCATAACCAAACTCCCATCGGATGCAACTAATCGAATCATCTTCTTGCGACACACGATGTTTGCTTCATAGGTTGCTAACCAGTCCATCCCTAGTACTACATCAAATCCACCTAGGGGTATCACGTGTACTCTAGCAGCAAACCTATGGCCCTCTAGTTCTATGGCACAGTCCTCTATCACCTCAGTAATTCTAGTAGACCTACAAATAGTAGTTTCTACATCGAATGGTGCACTGACCTTACTACTACTAACAGGCAACTTAGCATAGAAAGTAGTGGAAATAAAGCTCCTGCTAGCACCGGAATTAAACAATACAGTGGCACAAGTTTGGTTTACTAGAAACATACCTGACACAATATCGGATCAACTCTGGCTTCCTCCCGAGTCATACTGTAAGCTCTAGCACTCGCCCTCTGCCCTCCTTCCTCCGGTTTCTTCTTCTCTCCTTTCTGGCTTTGGTTGTTCCCGTCCCCCCGAGGGCTTGTTCCTCTCCTTTCTTTCCCCATCCCTTACGGCCTTGATCACTTCGGTCACCACAGACGGTAGAATCGTCTGCATGACCTGGTGAACCTCTTCCACCACAGCCTCCTTTACTGAGGCTCTCAGATTGGCGCTCTCGTCGCCTCCTTCCGGATGAGGGGTCTCTGGTTCTTGATGAACCACTTTCTCGACTCTGGGTCTTCCTCTCTTGGGTCGCGGAGCAGCACCGTGACCTCCACCACAAGAGGCTTTTGAAGATCTACCGCCAACCATCCTCTAAAAGCACACTATAAGATTCAAATACTAACGCGGTCATTCAAGGTAACACTTAGTTTATGTCAAGTATAGTAAGTCCCTAATTACAGTGGCCAGTTATGATTAGCCAATTACTTTACTCTTCATACCCCAAGCATCTCCTATCTTGACTTAATTATTATCTAAATCTACTAAGAGCACATAATCAAATAGCATGCGCACATAATACCGGTTAACATTAGGAAAAGACATACCTGATGGCACGTAGCTACTCGGGCTGACATCCTTCCATTTGTCCCATTTTCAGTTTAAGTTTGGATTTTAAAAACTTTATTTAACCCAATTCTCTTAAACTTTGGCTCTGATACCAACTTGTAAGGCACCGTTCCCGGACACCTCACAGTTGGTCAACCACAGTAGTTAAAACACTACACATTATAATTATACAAACTTTAAGTAGCGGAAATGATTTATCAAAAACCATTCATTTCATTTAAAACAATGTTGTTAAGCAATACATCATCATTATCTATTTACAAAAGAATTGTTTTAACACATTACAAAACAACAGCAACACAGAATACGAATGAATGTCAGTCTTTCCCTGTCGAGTAGCTTCACCCTCGTGCCATCCTCAGCAATAATTACCTGCCAACTGAAAATGTATAAAAGTCAGCGTTGCTGAGTGAGTTCTAGTTTTAAAAGTAATAAAATACTTTCTATATGTTGTATAAGAAAATACTCTTTTCTGTAAAATACAACTCTGTATAGTATATGCGAGCACGCATTAACTATATGAACAAGTACTAATCGTTCTCTTTACTGTATGCCTTGTCTGTTCTGTAAACTTTTATCTTTATGTTTCACTTTCTGTATGGACCAGTGAGCAATACCCCAACTATATGCGCGATGGAAAACGGGTGATGGGCCATCTATATCCCTCGAAAGGGTCAACTGTATCCCTCGAAATGGTCAACTATATCCCTCGAAAGGGTCAACTGTAACCCTCGAAAGGGTCAACTATATCCCTCGAAAGGGTTCTGTGTACTATGTACAAGGCCAACCCAATCACCCAGGACACGCTACAAAGGTCCTACCAATCTAAATTGATCGGCCATGTGTGCATAATAGGGTAGCTAACCCGCAGCACAGTTGAGCTAACGACAACATGGTCGTGCACCTCCTGTAAGCTTGCAAGACTTGTTAACATTTTCATTAATGTTCATCTTCTTTTCTTTATTGCTCATTCACTTTATTATTACGATATACTTTACGTTACGATAATAACATACCACGTAAAGTCACATACTATAAGTAATAATAATAATAGCAATAACAATAATAAGGAACAATCATAAGTAATCATATCATGCATGAACATCATCATTAATAAGCCCTTAGTCAACCTTGGTCAAAACCCTAAAGCACAGACTCCTACAAAATTCTGTAAAAAGTTCTAAGTGCTTAGGCGCATGGGAACTATTTGGGCGCATGAGCCCTGTTCGGGCGTTTCATCACTGTGTAGGCGCATCAGTCAACAGTTAATCATTTATCTCTTTAGGCGCATGAACTATTCAGGCGCATGGGCACTATTGGTGTGTATGAACACTTAGGCACATGAGTTATTCGGATGCATGGACACTTAGGCGCATGAGCCACTTGGGCGCATGGGCACTATTGAGGCGCATAGCCCTACACTTAGTCATCCGGCTAACATTTCTAGGCTCATGGACAATTGTTCAGGCGCATGGGTTGTACTTAAACAATTTCTAAGGTAATCTTAGGCGCATAGGCTACTGTTTAGGCGCATTGATTACACTTAAATCTTTCTAAGCCATTTTCAGGCGCATGAGCCTTATCTAGGCGCATGGACCTTCTGTTCAACATGTTTCCAGTATGTCTTCAAACCCAATCATCAAACTCATCTGTTCTAAGCTTAATGTGGCTATTCTAAACATGAAAAATCAATAAGCATTCAAGAATCAACATCCAATCATGCACATTACATACGGGTAAACATACATAAGCTTTGAAAATCATTTTAATACATTTTTAGCCCCAAAGATAGTTTAAAACAAGTAAAAACCAGGGTCTAGAACTCACCTGATGCAACTTGGGTATTTCTTCCTTTCTAACCCGTTTGCAATGAGTTCAAACACCTAAAAACAACACCAAACATACACACACCCGAGCACATACACAAACACATAAGCACATAGGCATATAATCGGGATAAAACCCGTCATAAACATTTAAAAACCTTGAATTCTTACCTTGAATTCACTTCTCTTCTTCTTCTTCTTCTTCAGCCGAGAGTTTCCTCTGCTCTTTCTCTCTAAAACCGAAGAAATGTTGATGTGAAGTGAGGGTGGGCGGCCATGCCCACCATTACACCAACTTTTTCAAAGTTTTGTCCTTTTGGACACTTTTAGTCCCTCCACTTGCACTTTATTACTTTTCTTTCTTTTTATTCTTCATTTCTTGTCTTTTTAAATAACCGGGTGTTACAGTATCACATTCTGAAATTGTTAAGCTTGTACAATATCTTGTGAGTCATAGAACATTGGCCTCTTGTATAATGTATATACATCATCAGCAGACAAGTTAGTAAGCCACATCGGGTCAAACACCCTGATGGTTTCCATAATACCATTCTTGTTCAACACTATGATTGCCTCTCATGTTCTCCAATCATAGTACCACCATTTGAAGTATGAAGTGAAGTCCTGCGGCATTTCCCGTAGAGGGATCGTAGACATTGTGCGCGGAGGACTCCACTTCAGCACTATTTTTGGTTTTCCAGTTATGGCATCAACCTCAGATCGTTTGATATACCTCATTGGTTGTTGAGGTTTGAAGTTGACCCATCTGGTGTGGTACTCTCTCTTTAGAGCTGCTTCAAACCAGCCTGACATCTTACGAGGGTCAGCGTATAGCAATTTCAACTTTGCTAACTAGTTAAGCTCAAAACCAGGAAGAGTCTTCAGATCGTTTGGAAATTTGAAGTACTCAATCCCCTTCTCACGTTTAACTGCATAAACGTTGAGATTTTTTTCCTGACACCTTGTGATGTTTCTTCACTTTGTAAAGCTTGGTGTAGATAGTTGACGTTGGAGCACTGCGTTGGACTCTTATTTCTTCAAAGCATGCAGCCCATTCAGCCTTTCGGATGTTGACTTCAGCGTCCGAGGCTTGGGCCTGCTCTTTATTCTTTTCCGACTCTTGTTCCATTTTATCCAGAGTATCAAAAGTATCACTGACAAGATTGTCGCCCAGATTGGGAATGACATCACCCTCATTGTCAGTGTACTCTGGATAATGTTGATCCATGACATCTTCAATCTTGATCTCATCAACATCATGAAGCTCATCATCACTTTCCCCTTGGACTGTAGGAGCATCCTTCACAATCTCGTCGGGATTTAGTCGAAACATTTCGGCGAGTTGCTCGTCGGTGAGATCATGAATTATCTCTCCTTTTTCAGGAGTGTAATTTACTGATCTCCTGACTGTCCCCTGCAGATCAAGAATCATTGTGAGTTGAGTCTTGATCTGTTGGAGGGAGAAACACCATATTCATCTCCTTGAAAATTTGAATATGTTTGATTTAAAACATGTAACACATCAACCATTAGTCAACAATCAAAGCAGTAAACATCAATAATAATATAAACATTAATTACATTAATTTGATACAATATTCAAATACACATGATTTTAAATAACATAAACAACTATGCATTAATCTTGTCTTGAATCATGTGCTCCTCTGTTGACGGGGCTAAAGTAGAGGCACCTTTGTCTTGAGCTCTCTTGGTCCTCCTTTCACTTGCTGATGTGGCACCCGTAGCAAAAGTATCTCCTTCTCCTTCATCATCATCATCATCACCCACATCATCACCTCCCTCTGTATCATCACCATGATCATCATCATCAGCATCCTCATCATCATCACTGTCATCATCATCTCTATCATCTCCATCACCTTCTCGGATCTTTAGAGGCTCATCTTTGGATCCCTTCAGTCTTAGCATAAGCTTCTTGTTCTGGCCCTCTAAATCCTGTATCCTCTGTACTGAGGATATATGCATCTCTCTCAGCTCAGTGATCTCTTGGCTCTGATCCTCCATCCTCTGAATGGATTAGGCATGTGTCTCATGTAGCTCCTCAATCTGTTGGCTCTGAGCCTCTATCCTTTGGGCTTGGGATACATTAAGCTCCATCAGCTGATTAAGCTGAGAGGCTCACTGTTCATCCATCGCCAGCAGCTTTAGCACTAACCAGTTAAGGTTAGCCAGCTCCTCCTCTAACCCGATAGATGGGTAAAAGGATCCAAAAACAGGTGGGACCTGTGATGAGGTCCCGGCTCAATGGCTGGTGGTGGTGGTGGATGTAGAGAAGATTGGGGGTGGTATAGATGTGGATGGATGTGGATGAGTTGTACTGGTGGTGGATGGGAAGTGGGTAACTGGTGGAGTGGGTGTGGTGGTGGTGTATGAGGTGGTAGTGGTGGTGGGTGGAATGGTGGTAGTGGTGGTAGGTGGAGTGGTGGAAGTGGTGGCTATAGGTGGAGTGGTGGAAGTGGTGGTAGTAGTGGCGGGGGTGATAAACGTCATCCTCCTCCTCTTCTTTTTCATCCCGTGGGGCTGAGCCATTCGTTTCTTCCTCGAGCCCCTCAAGGTGGATGCTCCCCCTGGGACGTTGGGCTGATCTGGGGTGTAGGTTGGATCATTCATAGTCTCCCCAGACCCTCCCGGGCGTTCACCAGCTGCCCTAATCCCTCGCTCGATGGCAACCACCTTGTTGCCCACCGTTCCAGTCAACGGCTGCTCATCCGACTCCTCCTCCTCATCAGGTTGGAAGTCCTAATGGAAACCTGCTGCCTCTATCCCACCTTGGGTGGATGCTGGAAATGCTATATCAGTAGTGGGGGCCCTCAATAGAGTGGGCCCTGCATCTCCACCATCACCGCTATCATCGTCGTCGGTATCATCGTCCGGGAGCACAAGTTGCTCAACATCAGAATCACTGTCTGCGTGGCGCCATTTTCGCCTACCTTGCGTAACGTAATCAACCTGGGCTAGATGTCCGAAGAGTCTCTTCACCGGGGGTTTGACCTACTTTCCTCGGTAGACCTTCATGCGGCCTAGTGTCGTGTCATCCATTACCTCCAACGACACCGCATCTTGGCTCTCCTTAGGTAGAGAGGGCAGCTTCTCATCAATGATCATTTGGAGAAACCTAGGGTACATGCAGAAACCCTCTTTACCCTTAGCCTTCAGATTCTCTATCAGCTAAGAGAATATCATGCTCGAGAAGTTGAAAGGGTGGTTCAGAACCAGTGCCAAGTAGGCATTTTGAATCTGGACTAAAAGATCATCAAACCCACCCCTTCTCGAAGCCAAGCACTTAAGGATGACATGTGCTAAGTACTTGTACTGGGGACATAGGTTGCTCTTGTTGAGCACACCTGCATTAATATCCCTAGCATACTTCATCCTTAGGAAGCACCCTCTCACTGTCAGCGAGTAAAGTCTGGTAGGGTGATCAGCATCATCAACCAAGCAAGTACACATCATATATCCTCAGATGTGACCTCGATCGCCTGACCAAAAATACTACTGCGGATGTTGTAAGGCTCGTGTGAACGGTCAACCGATGCCCCCTCCCAGAAGGCCTACTGAATAGACCTATAGGGAGTGCACGGTGTGGAAATAGCCTTGTATATCATGTATCTCTTAAGGAAAGCAATGATCCCCGCAAACTCGGCACCATTCCGAGACGTGGCATCCAAATGGGCACAAATGTTGTGCTTTGGATTTATGGGCCACCTGTCAGCCATAGATTTGTAATACAAAGCACATAGAAGTTAGGTCACCACACAACAATCATCAATTCAAATTAACCTGGTTGAACTCAGTCTGGTTCAATCATGCGATTGACCCATGCGACTGTGTTTAGTCGGTTGACCTAGCATGCGACTGGTTCAATCGGGTGACTGAGCATGCGATTTGTTCAGTCGGCCGACTGAGCTCATTCGGATTATCCATTCGGTCGATTAAGTCATTCGACCAGCTCAGTCGCATGATTGGAGTTCATCCTGGTATCCAGTCGCATGACCCACTGTTCAGTCAACTGAAATTCTAATTTGAACCAAGTCTTGAAATTAGACCTCATGTATTGGTTCCTTAGACTCGCAATCATTATACTCATAACCTAATAACCTTGATTATAACATTTTGCATAGTATAGTTAGGTTATTTGTCCATTTTCAGTGTCGGTTCTTGTAAAGGCCGAGAATCACAAATTAGGGCTCAAATCAAGCAAACTTCGGTTACACAACACCGCATTGTACCTGTATAACAAGTGGAACTCGTCAGAATGTCGAAATTAGGAGTGAAAATCAGTCGGTGAAAATTTCGGTAGAGTAACGGTACAGTGTGCGATTTTAGGGTGATTGTGGGTGATGAGGTTATGCGATCGACTATGGCCCTATTTATACCGTGACAAACTAAAAGGATTATTAGTGAAAAACATTGTGAATAGTGTTGTTATCATAGATGGTTTTGTTATTCGCTTTTATAATTTTTGTTAGGATCGTGTACTCGACGAATACTAACAGATTTACGCGTGTACCGAATCAAATAGTGCGGAATCCTATTTGATTGGCAATCCAATCAGTGAGAACGCATGTAGAATCAATTAAAGATTGAATCTAAACGTTAAGAACGATTACCAATTGATCTACTGCGATCTATGAAGTTGGAACAGGTTGCTAGAGGTCTCTGGACGGCTAGGGTACGTGTAGGTATCGAATTGTTCAAAGTGTCCCGTTTTTCCACGATTTAAGTGGTATTTATAGGTTAGGGTTTCTCAATCGTGCGATTGGACCATTTGCGTGGTTCAGTCGTGCGATTGAGTCATGCGGTTGATCCATTCGCACGACTGAGTGTTCAGTCGTGCGACTGAGTCAATCTCATGTGACAATCATGCGACTGATCCAGTCTTCTGGTTCATTCGTACGACTGATTCATTAGCATGAAGTTGTTCATGCGTATGGTCCATTAGCATGGGCCAATCGCATGAGAACTTCATATGATTAAGTTTGAATATGTTTCACAATCATTAATTGACTTATATTTATTCAAACAACCACAACCTATATAGTTAGTTCAATAAGCGTTATTACATCCCAAGCAATGAAATATTCAACATTATAAGCACAACCACACATTGTATTTCATTAAGTACCCATTCAATTACATATATGTAAGACAATAAAGATATTTTACATTAAGTTCAGAAACTAGAGACACATGTATCTACAATTTTCGACGCGCCGATGTGAGAACATACAGAATCACGTTGTGTATCACGGGTAAAAATTTAAAAACACAACCAACAAACTAGACAAACAATTTGTTATAAAGTCTAACGATATATTATACAGACATTAACAAAAACTAACAACGGATCACTGTTTTTTGAAAGTTTTAAAATCAAATAGAGATAATAATTATACTTTAAATAATCATTAGTGGTGTTGAAGAAGATGATTGTGTTGAAAAAGATGAAGAAAGTACTAAAATAATAAAAATGATATAAAATAGGGACGAAAATAGTAATTTAATAAATGAAATGATGTTTTTACCCCTGGTGGTAAAAAAACGTTAACTAGAGATTCAGACAGAATTGTTGTTTCGGTGATTTTGAAAACACAGATACTGAAATCACAAAAACTAAAATACTAAGTACTGAAAAAATGAAATTTTCTTGGGGATAAAGTTTGATTTGTTTTTGATACAACAAATCATAATACAATAGTATTTTATGAAACTTAAGAATAAAACTATAAAAGTGGAAATGTATAACATATTATTTATTTATTCTTTTTCAACGTAAATCTACTATGTTTCTATTATTAAACTACTCTAACTTATATTATGTATGAGTTTAAACCTAAAACTTCTCATTTAAGAGACAAAACTTGTACCAACTTGACTATTAGTGTTCGATTTTACAACTGGGTACGCATTAGGGTTTTACGGCGTAGGAAACATTGTTGCGACATGCCTTTTATTTGTGTTTTGATACTTAGGAACATGTCCCTATCGATGGCTTGGGTTTAAGGTTGTACCAAACCCAGATTTTTTGTGCTTTTTTGTTTTGGTTTTTTTCGTTGTTTTGAGTATTGTAAGTGTGTAGACATTATCGTGATTTGGGTTTGTAATTAGATTTATTGGTGTCTTAGAGTTTATAGGAATAACCGTCTCATTGCTACGTGTTTTGGTATCGGCGTTATGATATTTGAGATCGTATAACCGTCTCGTTGCAACGTGACGGTATAAATATCTAGTTTAGTTTATCCAAGAAATCAGGGCAACAATAATTAGGTGATTTAAGCTATAAAACACTTGATATAATATAAAAATGTTAAACAAATTGATGGATTAATCAAACATTATCCTGGTTATTTGTTAAAAAAACGTAATGTTCAAAAAATGTTTTTATTACCCTTTCAAACAAATTAATTGATTCTAAAATTGAAGTTGCAAATTAAATTTGCGCTTCATCTATGTATGGCCTAAATGGTATTTTATAGATTTTTTTCCTTAATGTAATGTTTTTATCCTGGTATAGCTTCTTGCTAGTAGGGTAATTGTATGAATTATTTGTAACGGTTAAAAGATACACACGCATCCATCCATGGACGAAGCTTTAAAGAGGCCGAGAGGGCCCCCGCCCTCCTTTTCTTTCGTCAGTAATGTAAATTTTTTATTCGTTAGTGTAATTTTTTTATATATAACGAGTCCTCCCAAAGAAAAAAAAATCGCCCGAACCCCTCATATGAAAACATCCAAACTTCGCCATTGTATACACCATAGCAAATATCTTATTGAAGAACCCAATAAAACATATCACGACTAGCTCACCGGTTTTCATTTGGGAATTTTATCAAAATAATCAAAGTTTACTAGGTTTTACCAAAATAGTCATGATTTTTCATCCTTTTATTTCACAGATTTTCAACTTACAGGTTATAGGCTAAGCTAGCAAGTTGGGCGCTAAAATAAAAGAAACTCTACACATGTCGCATTTAAGACGTGTAAAGTTATAGGCCAAGCTAGCCCATAACTAGTGGATTAACCTTGCGGACTAGATCAACCTATAACTTTACACGTAATATATCTTGAAATGCGTCACATGTGGAATTTCTTTATTTTGGTGTCTAACACATCGGCTATAGCCTGTAGGTTGAAAATGTGTTAGAAAATATTGAGATTGATTGTATCATGCGTAACCATAAATCTTGCAGACTAAAAATTCATGATTTTGATAAAAACTAATCAACTTTAACCATTGTAGTAAACTAGTTTTACTACCCGCCGCGCGTTGCCACGGCGCCATTGTACGCGACATGATAAAGTTGGACTATAATCGACTTGAATCGTTTCCGAATTAAATTTGCAGTGAAACGTAGAATTGGTATGATTTTACCGTCGAATAAAAACGTATCATATTTGACACATCTCGTTTCCAAATAAAATTTAAGTCGGAATATATAGACTATAATCACAACGACTCATTTCCGAACTACATTTGAGTAACTCGAATTTATACCAATCGAATAAAAACGTATTATATTTGACCCGACTTGTTTCCAAACAAAATTAACGTCGAAATGTAGACCAACTCAAACGCATATAAAAATAAACATGCAAATGTTTTATATTTAATCTAATATGTATTCCGATAAAATTTACATCCAAGCATAGATGAACTCAAGTTTATAATGATACGGAAATAAGAAAATTAGTTTAAGTAAAAGTATACAAGAGGTAAATAGAAACTATAAAAACTTGAGGAGGTTTTATATAAATTTTGAATAAATTGAGGAGGACAAAATTATAAATTTTAAAAGTGAAAGGAGACGATGGATTTAAGCATATAGTAAAATAAGAATTGTCATCACAATTTGCTTATGGGAAGACATAATAGTATACGTGTCCATTGATTAGATATACAATGCATAACCTATTGTACTATAGATTTTAGCAATGATAATCACTGTACATCCACTTGTAATTTGTAATAGTATATAATATTTATTTTCATTTCCCTTCTTGAACTTGTGTTATGGATAACTCAATGTAGAGGCCTAAATATACTTATGAGTAAAACATGACTTCTAAAAATGTACTTTAAGTAATTTTATCATCAAAAACTAAATTAGTTTTTTAAACTGATTTTGAATTGAATCGGTTAAATATTAAATAACTTGTGTTTTAGTTAAGAAAATTATACAGGTATATATCATTTCATATTTTTATTTTTACTTTTGCAGATGAGATTCTTTTATATATATGGTTGTGTTTTTAATGCCTAAATTATATGTTGGTGTTTAGTTTTATTTTCAAATAATATAAATGGGTCCTAATGTAGGGACACCTCAAATTATAACCCACCTATACGTCGTGTATGGGTCCATACGCGGCGTATAGTTCCCCTCATAAATGCCAAACATTTCACGTCACATCAGATGTTGTCGTGGAGGCTATACGCCTCGTATAGAGCCATACGTCGCGTTAGGCTTTTCAGACGACAAAACTGGCGAAGGAAAATTAGTCATTCAGCTGGTCTATACGTCGGTATGGGCCCATACGATGCGTATAGGCGTGGGTTGTATGGGTGTGGGGTGTAGGTCCACTGACAACTATACTCTGCGTATAAGCGTGGGTCGTATGGGTGTGGGGTGATGGCCGAGCTTGGGGAGCGCGATAGACTTGCTGGTATTATCAGAGATAATACGCCATGGAGTCTTTTATTTGAGCTCACGTTCTTACCTTCTTACCGGAAGCTGACGGTGGAGTTTTTATCCACCTTTATTAATATTTGTCCTAATGAGATGGAGGAGAACGATCTGCGATCTGAGATTTCGTTTATGCTATGTGGACGATCACATTAGATGTCGATTGAGCAGTTTGCCATCTTCTTGGGACTTTATTTTGAGCCGAAGTGTAAGGCCCCGTTCCCGGAAACCTCACAGTTGGTCAATCACAGCAGTTAAAACATTAAACATTATAATTATACAAACTTAAGCAGCGGAAATAATTTATCAAAAACCATTCATTTCATTTAAAATACTGTTGTTGAGCAATACATCATCGTTTAACTTATTACAAAAGAATTGTTTTATTGCATTACAAAACAACAGCAATGTAAAATACGAATTGATGTTAGTCTTTTCCTGCCGAGTGGCTTCACCCTCGTGCCATCCTCAGCAATAATCACCTGCCAACTGAAAATATATAAAAGTCAGTGTTGCTAAGTGAGTTCTAGTTTTAAAAGTAATAAAATACTTTCTGTATGTTGTATATGAAAATACTCTTTCTATGAAATACATCTCTTTACTGTGTATGCGAGCACGCATTAACTATATGAACAGATACTATTCGTTCTCTTTACTGTATGCCTTGTATGTTCTGTATTCTTTTATCTTTATCTTTCACTTTCTGTATGGACCAATAAGCAATACCCTAAACTGTATGCGCGGTGGAAAACGGGTGTTGGGCCATCTATATCCCTCAAAAGGGTTCTGTTTACTGTATACAAGGCCGACCCAATCACCCAGGACACGCTGCAAAGGTCCTGCCAATCTTAATTGACTAGCCCCGTGTGCAATATGGGGTAGCTAACCCGCAACACGGTTGAGCTAACGACAACATGGTCGTGTCACTCCTGTAAGCTTGCAAGACTTGTAAACATTTTATTCATGTTCCACTTCTCTTCTTTATTGCTCTTTCTCTTTATTATTACAATATACTTTATGTTACGATAATAAACATACCACGTAAAGTCACACACTATAAGTAATAATAATAATTGCAATAATAATAATACGGAACAATCATAAGGCAATCATAATCATGCATGAAACTCATCATTAATAAGCCCTAGTCAAACCTCGGTCAAAACCCTAAGAGCACAAACTCCCAAGAATTCTATAATAAATTCTAAGTGTTGGGCGCTTAGACACTATTTGGGCGCATGAGCCATGTTTGAGCGTTTCATCACTATGTAGGCGCATCAGTCAACACTTAACTACTTTAACTCTTAGGCGCATGGACACTATTCAGGCGTATGAACACTTAGGTGCATGGGTTATTCGGACGCATAAACACTTAGACGCATGGGCCACTTGGGCGCATGGGCCTACACTTAATCGTCCGACTAATATTTTAGGTGCATGGACCACTGTTCAGGCGCATGGGCTATACTTAAACATTTCTAAGGCATATTTCAGGCGCATGGGCTACTGTTCAGGCGCATGGGTTACATTTAAATTCTTCTAAGGCATTCCCAGGCGCATGAGTCTTATCTAGGCGCATGAACCTTCTGTGTAATATGTTTCTAGGATGATTTTGAACCCATTCATCATACCTATCTGTTCAAAGCTTACCAGGGCTATTCTAAACACGAACAACCTATAAGCATTCAAGAATCATTATCTAACATGCATAATACATATGGGTATACATACATAAACATTTGAAAATCATTTTAAATACATTTTCAGCCCCAAAGAGAGTTTAAAACAAGTAAAACCAGGGTCTAGAACTCACCTGGTGCAACTTGGGTGTTTCTTCCTTCTAACCTGCTTGCAAATGAGTTCAAACACCTAAAAACACACCAACACACACACGGACACACACACAAGCATATAAGCACATAAACATATAACCGGGATAAAACCCGTCATAAATACTTAAAAACCTTGAATTCTTACCTTGAATTCACTTTCTCTTCTTCTTCTTTTCTTCAACCGAGAGTTCTGCTCTCTTCCTTTCTCTCTCTCTAAAACCGAAGTGAAAGTGATGTGAAAAGAGGGTGGGCGGCCATGCCCACCTTTACACCAACTTTTTAAAGATTTTGTCCTTTTGGACACTTTTAGTCCCTCCACTTGGACTTTATTGATTTTCTTTCTTTTATTCTTCATTTCTTGTCTTTTTTTAAAATAACCGGGTGTTACACGGAGACTGTTACCCCTCTATTTACCGAGGGAATTACTGAGATTGAGGAGACCCGATTGAGAGATTGGTGGCCTCATATTGCCGGAGGTCTGTTTCAGATGACTAAGGGCAGGGTCACTAGCATTAGAGATTCTCTCATTCGTTACTTGCATCGAATGATCGCCACATCCATCACGGGATGTGGCAAGAGTCAAAAGTGGTGTACCATTCCCGACTTATTTTACTTATATTGTTTGCTTACGGGGACCAGGTGCAATCTGGCGAGATGTTTGGCAGAGTATTACACGCCAGTGAGATTAGATCGCCGTACGTTATTCGGCATGCGTATTATATGCCAGTTTCGGGGTGGCATACGGTTCTCTCTTCGACTCGGTGAGATCTAGCAGCCGGCACCTGTTCAGTAGGTCGGCGTTTACGATCCACAACAGCAGCAGGAGCATATTCGCATGATCAACCGCCACACGACCAGCCGCCAGCACATCAGCCGTTAGCACATCAGCCGCCACCTCAGCCATAGTTCCCTCGACATATTTATAGAGTGTGAAGCTACTTGCACGTATGGAGACATTTATGCAGGAGATTACTACGAGATTATGGGATCTGGGTCGTCGGCTCAATCGAGTTGAGGATATTATGGATTGGCACGTTCAAGTTGAGATTGCACGAGCCCGTGCTGCTGGTATTCATCCTCCAGACTTGTCACCGTCTCGACATTACCAGATTCACCGTAGCTTTTATATTATTAATTGTACTTTCATTTTGTTATGTATTTAACAACTTCGTATTTATATTATTATTTAATGTTTGTTTTATATGTTTTATTAGTTAATTAAAATTTAAAATTGTCGATTAATAAGTTACAATACATAACTTATACGCAAAATCTCAACCTTAACGTGCAAAATAGAGCCGACACAAATTTTTATACGCAAAATTTTTATAAACAATAATGTATAAAAAACATCCTAACCTATACCTCGCGTATGGGTCCATACGCGGTGTATAGGTTCGGCATGCTTCTCAGCAAATGACAAAAAAAATTGGGAACTTATACGCCTCGTATGGTGCTATACGCGGCGTATAGCTACCCCGACACGAGTCTGATACGCGTCTGTCATGATCTTGTCAGGGAATACCCTATACGCGTCTGTCATGGTCCTATACGCGTCTGTCATGGTCCTATACGCGTATGGACCCATACGTGATGTATAAAGAATAGTTCCCGACAATCCACCCTATACGCGACGTATGGATCCATACGCGGTGTATAGAGTACATAAGTATTGGTTTAAAATCTTGAGGTGTCCAGATCCCATATAAATTTATTTGGTTATCATCTTTTTGGCATTTATATATGTCTTTTATTTCAAAAGATGCATGAAAAAGAGAAAAAAAATTACATTTAAAAAAGATCATTTATGACGTTCTCTTTTACTTCAAAAGTATGTTTTTTATTCTCTACCATATGAATTATATGATTCACTGTAGCATATTACTAATTACTAAAACGAAGATCCTTTCGGGTTTAGAGTTTAGTAATAAGTGAGGAGTTCAACTAATAAAAGACTAATAAAAGGTTGTTGGTTTAAATTTCATACACATTAAAATTTGTCTAGAAAAATTCTATAAACTGCTGTTATAAAAATGAAGATTAGTGACGTGAGAGAATGTTAATGAGTTCTAGATCAACTGGTTTAGGAGAAAACATCCTATGACTTTTCAAAATGGAAGTCATGAGTTGGAGTCTCACTAGATACAATATGCTCTAGTGGGTCAAGAGTTTTACCACAGTGGACCTTTAGGTGGTGAGTTTCCCTTGGAATGGTGGGCGAGCCTGATCACCAGCGCTGTATGTGTTCGCGGGCATGGGTGACCTTTCGCCAATGGGTTTACCCGGATGACCGGGCTTAAAAAATTATTCGTTAGCCATTAAAAAAAAGTGACGTGAGAAAATATTATTTAGTGAATAGTAACTTGCGCTCTAGAACTAATCACATAGCATTCCTTTGAATGACAATATTATTTACCTAAATTTCAGATGTTTTTCTATCATATAAATGTGTAATCGTAAAGGTAAAACATTAGTAATTACTCGGTTTGAATGGCAAAAGCCAAAAACATATACCACCTTACTCACTTACGCAAGTTCACACCCTTCACATCCTCTCTATGTTGGCCGATTCAAGTGGTTTTATGGTTTGATTCACTTTTTGCTTTTTTTCTTCCTTATCTATAAATTAAAACTTCTAAGTTTCAATTTCAAGTATGATGAATGAACTTTATAAATTAAACAGTGATATAATAAGGGACTGTTTGTTTTCAGCTGGTCAGGCTAATCCGGCTGATCGACGGCTAGCTGACTGGGTCATCATTGCTGACCCAAACTTAGACACAAAAGAAGCCGATCGGTTGACTCGCAGGTCGCCGCCCCCTCGCTGCCCGCAGACCTGCAGCTGACCGGGCACCACCTTTGCCTTTAGCTTTCGCCTCGCGACTCATAGCGGTGAACGGTGTGGTGTGATGGTTCACTCACGACCCACAGACCCGCACTGCCTTCGCCTTCGGTATATTGTGACTTTTATGATATAAGTTGGTTTTTTATATTATTTGTATCATATTATATGTCTAAATATTGTAAAAATACTATAAAATAATAAAATAATAAAAATGAATTTCGGATATCCAAATCACTATCTGAATCCGTATCCGATATTTCAGATATCCGACATATCGGATGCGGATTCAGATATTGATTTTCACTATCCAGAATTTTCAGATATCCGACTTTGAACACCCCTACCAGTCAGATAATAAATCAAACAGCAAACAGCAAGTTTTAATCAGATACATAATCTATCTAACTAGATCAACTTTTAAGTTAATTAGATTTTAATGAATTATTATAATCAAACTAAAAATTTACTTTGATCTAAAATTTATTTATGAACCGCCTTATTTTAAAATATTTCGACGAACAATCTGGAAACTTTCAATCTTTCACACACAGACACGCACAAGAAACACCCATACGTCATCACCAAAAGCGAACAACACATACCATTATTTCTACTACATCTCCTTCAATTTAATCTCACACAGCATAACAAATTAATATTCTTCGAATCTTCTCTTTTCGGCCAATTGATAACCCTTTTATGATTCTTTCTTCAAACCCATCTCTCATCAATAATCTTTCGCCTCATCTTTTCATATAATCCAATAATTTTGCTTTTCCTGATTCTTTCTGTTCTTCTTCTTCTTGTCCTTCTGTGTGTTTCAGTGTTTGTGTGTGAGAGAGAAGATCAAATTCTGCTTTAAATATGTGTGTTCAAGACCTTGAGAAAGTTTGCGAAGAGATTGACAATTTGTGTTTCTCAACAGACAATCATACCTCTCAGTTTGCTTCAAATCAGATCAATCTTTCAACTTCTTTCCCTGTAAGTGAATGATAAAGATTGCTAATTTCTTGATTTTTGTTGTTTTCAGTTGAGAATTACCTTTGAATTTGACCAAATTAGTTCAATTTCTTTCGTGGGTTCTTTTTAGTTACGCATATAATCGATAATTCGAACTGGGTTTTGTTTAATCTTGAATATTTTTTAAGTGGGTGTTCTTGAGTTTTGGTTGTTGGTACTGATCTTGAATTTAGGTCATTTGTTCATGTCTTCCTTTGACCAAATTGAAGCTTGATCTTGCCTCCTTTGGGTTTGATTTAAGAAGTTTGATCTTTGACTGTACATTGCAATTGAAAGAGTTACTTGATTTGATTGCAACACTTCTTTTAGAAAATTTCCCTTTTTGAATGAATTATGGTCGCAATTTCCAACGGTTGTTTTGGATAAAAGTCAAAATCTATTTTGGTTCTTGACTATTTTTGTATCGAGTCAATTAACACGAATTTCGGTTTCCTGAGCTATAAAATCAAGATCAAAATCAAACAACAGATGATTGATTTCACTAATATTGTTTCATTTTAAATAGATGGAGAGCATATGTGAAGATACAGTTGTTTCAGAAGAGAAATATAACAATTTCATCCCCATTCTTCGTTCTGGAGAATGGTCTGATATTGGGCATAGACCATACATGGAAGACACTCACATCTGCATCCCAGATCTTGCTAGAAACTTCAACAGCAAGTTACTTGGTGAAGAAGCTATCTCATTTTATGGGGTGAGTTTAATAAACAAGAAATTCAACTCCTCTTATAAAGTTATAATACTTTTGTAGATTTAATAGCTTAAACTCGGTGGAAAAGACTCCTGCATCATCCTTATATTGCATTTTTACTATAGACTGTTTTCATGACTTGAACTTGTAACCTCTGTTTTTAAAGATTTAATGAAAGTTTGAATCTTTTTATGGAAGAACAGGTGTTTGATGGGCATGGAGGTGAAGGTGCATCACATTTCGTGCGTGATAATCTGCCAAGAATCATTGTTGATGATGGTAGTTTTCCGTCGGAACTTGAGAAGGTGATCACGAGGTCGTTTATGGAGACAGATGCTGCATTTGCTAGATCATGTGCTGTTGAATCGGGTCTTTCTTCAGGCACAACTGCACTTACTGCCATGATATTTGGAAGGTCAGTTCAATTGTTTATTTTTCTTTGTTTATTTGTTTGTTTGTTTGTTTATGTCTGTGATTTGAATATTTTACTTTTAATACATCTCAATAATGACAATGACACTAGAGAAATGTTGTGGAACATAGATGAATATGCTAGATTCCCTGTAAGGTACTTACTAGATCCTATTTTAATTTGTCCACACTAAAAAATAAATGAATTTGAGAAGGGTGCGATTAATATAACTTTAAGTTGATAAAAGAGTTGATACCACAAAAATCAACATACTTTTTATATTGCGTAAAAGAAACACTCGATCATGTTTTGTATATTGTTGTTTCTTGATCTTGTATTTGTCAAATTGATGATCGTCATCTACTAGCACATCTTTTACATTTATGTAGGCTATGTACATTTTTTGGTTGACGTACGCTCTTTTCTTGACATAGAATGCTACTACTTCATACAATGTTATATGATAAAAAAAGCATCCACCTCACACATTTTGGCACATTTCAAATGTTACTTCATTAATTTTGACCCATACGTTTCAAGGGTAAGAGGTCATTATATTAAATTGGTTTTGGTTTGCAAATATATGTATGTTAGACTAATTTAGAGACTTTAGTATATCAAAATTTGGTTGAAGTACTTATTTTATGCTTGTGAGGAAGTATCTTGGTATTCTGTGATATTTATCCCTATATTATGTCGTTTTTATTGGTTTTAGGGGTCAATAAGAAATTATGGCTGAAACATGAAACTCTTAAATCATAAATATTGATAATTATCCTTGGGCATTGTAGAATAGTAATGTAGACAATAAAATCCGAACAGAGTGAGTATCAAAATATGTTCCAGTATAAAATTTTTCTTTTGATGGTAATCTTCAAGTCAACAGTTAGCTAGTTTTCTCAATGACAATTCCATGAAAAAGTCAACATAGTCAAACTTATCGACATATCAGTGTTCATGCCATTGTTATTAGCATGCTAACATGGATGGAGTAGCTTATTGAAATTTCTGAGTTTTGATGGACCTTTTTAGAAAATATAAAATTTTTGAAAGTTTGTTATCCTTTTATCCATTTAAGCCCGTTTGATAAAACAAACAAATAAATGTACCCAACAAAAGATTCACTTATAAAACACGGTATGGGGATGGTGTGATGAAGGCAAAACTTACCTTCACCTTCATTTAGATAAAACTAAACACACTGAAATACTAAGATTTGTCGTTTGAAGTTGAACATGTGTTTATTTTTTTCTGGTCACGAGGTTTACAGTTTTACTTATTTCTAACAGGTCACTACTCGTAGCAAATGCTGGAGATTGTAGGGCGGTTCTCTCACGACATGGGGTAGCTTTTGAGATGTCAAAAGACCACAGGCCATGTTATGACAAAGAAAGAATTCGAATCGAATCCTTAGGCGGGTTCGTAGAGGACGGCTACTTGAATGGTCAACTAGCCGTGACTCGAGCCATAGGTAACTGGCATATCAAAGGGCTCAAAGAAATGGGTGACCACATTGGTCCATTGAGTGCTGAACCAGAGCTCAAACTCACCACACTAACAAAAGAAGACGAGTTCTTGATCATTGGAAGTGATGGGATCTGGGACGTGTTCAGGAACCAAAATGCAGTGGATTTTGTGAGGCGGCGGTTGCAGGATCATAATGATGTGAATAGGTGTTGTAAGGAAATGGTGGAAGAGGCAATGAAGCGAGGAGCGGATGATAATTTGACGGTGGTTATTGTGTGTTTTCAGGCGGAAGCGCCACCGCAGGTGGTGGTGCAGAGAGGTAGAGTGAGGAGGAGCATTTCTGCAGAAGGGCTGCTTAATCTTAAATTCCATCTTGAAGGGTAAAAAGATTTTCTTTTTTTATGCTCTGTTTTTTAACCAAGCTGGTGTTGATGATAGATGATGATGGTGAAAATTTATAGTTGTAAATACATTCATGTGAGAGAATAAAACAATTTTATAGTGTATACTTGTTGTATCTCTAGAGCAGGGGAAACAATCTGTAAATTCATTTAACAGTGATTTAATGATTTGTAAAATTTTATTGCTTCATAGTTCTGAACACCAATCGACTCAACGTGCTTAATGTATATCCATCCGCGGGCTATTGAGAGTACTGGTTTCTGTCAGATGCCTCACAGTGGCGTACCGCGATGTAACTCTTCAACGAAGGAAGGACATATAGACCATAATAATAAGACTTCTTGGCATTGAAAAACCTACTGCTACCTTATAATTAAATAAAAACAAATGTTATAAATCAACCATCATATGATCATGATGACTCATTAAATGAGGAGTCTGATGAACATTGTTGTATTAGGAAATCTATTCGTAAGGAACCAAACATGGCAACTGCTGAAGTCAATTCAGTAGTTGATCCAATCGTTACCGCTAATCTTTCTGTTCAGTTCAGTAGTTGATCCAGTCGTTACCATTAATCTTTCTGTTGAACTTCCTGAAACAAACTTCTCCCATTTGGATTTATCTTAACAGTTGCAAGTGATCCCTAAACTTAGAATTCATAAAAAAATTATCTAGTTGAGAATGTCATTGGGAATGTTGATGTTGGTGTCAAAACAAGACGCAATGCGCATGAGGCAAACATCTGCATGTTGTCATGCTTCTTGTTTCGGTTGGAACCAAGGAAAGTGGATGAGGTACTAAGAGAAAACGGTTGGGTAGAAGCTATGTAAGAGGAGTTTATTCAATTTGAAGGTCAGAAGGTTTTGAAACTATGTGCACTTTTTAAGGGGAAAACTGCAATAGGAACCAAATGAATTTTAAGAAACAAGAAGGATGAAAAGGGTATTGTTATCAAGAACAAAGCAAGACTTGTGGTACAAGGATACAAACATGGAGAAGAGATTGATTATGATGAAGTCTTTGCATCGGTAGTAAAACTTAAGACAATCGAAATATTTATAGCCTTTGGTGCCTTAAAACACTTCAAGGTGTTTCAGATGGATGTCAACAGTGCATTTCTCTATGGTGAGATAGATGAAGAAGTATATGTATGTCAACCGCATGGTTTTGACGAACCAAATTGTTCAATTATTTATGCAAACTTGATAAAGCTTTTTACGAGCTTCATCAAGCTCCAAAGAAATGGTATCATACACTTTCTACCTTTCTTCTAAAAAATGGATACACCAGAGCGTCTATAGACAAAGTTCTCTTAATCAAAAAGTTGAAATGTATATCATTTTGATGCAAATGTATGTGGATGTCATTATATTTGGTTCTACAAATGAGAGATTGTGTAAAGACTTTGAAAATCTCATGAAGTCAAAGTTTAAGATGAGTTCAATTATAGAACTCCCCTTCTTCTTAGGATTACAAGTGAAACAAACACCCGATGGTAATCAATCTAAGTATGTTCAAGACATCTTAGTGAGATTTCAAGCTACTAATGCTAAATCTGCTAAAACCCCAATGTCTAGGACATGTTCACTAACTCCTAAGCTTGAGAGGGAAGCAGTAGATCAACAATAATATAAAGCCATCACGGGATCTCTCATGTATCTCACAGCCAACAGATAAGATATTATGTTGTCACATGTCTTTGCTCAAGGTTCCGTGTTCCAAAAGTGTCACACATGAGAGCTGCCAAGAGAATTTTGAATTATCTTAAAGGGAAAACTAAATTGGGATTATGGTACCCTAAAAGTACCGAATTCAACCTTTATGGGTATACGGATAGCGACTATGGAGGATGCAACATCAAAAAGAAATCTATCTCAAGAGGATGTAAATTTCTAGAATGAAGATTGGTTTTATGGCAATGGAAGAAGCAAACCTGCATGTCTACATCAACCGGTGAAGTAAGCTTCATAAACACTCACGTTCACATTTGCAATAACAATGCTATCTTAATCACCAATAATCTCGTTCATCACTCAAAGACAAAGCACATTGATATTAGGTACCATTTTATTCGAGATTGTGTAGAAAAGAAGATTATAAAATTAGTTTAAGTTCATACAAATAAACAATATGCAAATCTTTTTACAAAGGCCTTTGATGAAATAAGGTTAAAATATCTTATATTAGCTATTGGGAATATGAACATTAAATAATTTATAATCTATTCAATGTTAAATGAAATAAAATTTGATAAAAATTATGAAAAATTTGTTTTCTTGATAACAAATTTGTGCATCTACCGACTTTTATGGTTAGGGAGATAAGAGTACTTCGGCTCTTGTCTTACAAAGATCCGGTAGGACTCAATTCTATCTTTTGGTACGTAGTGCCACCGTATTTTTATTTGAAAAGATAGTTCCATCATCATAGAACTGTCGAATTTATAGTTACGATGGTAAAATTTTCAAGTAATATTATTATATATTATCCTCGAAATGTATATCAACTTTTCTTTTCACCATTGTCATCATTTACCTTCAACCATTAACCAAACTCTTCATCTTTCCAAAACCTTATTCCATTTAAAATCATTCTAAATGACCGCTCAAAACCTAAAATTCCAACCAAATCACAACATTATCACTTCACTTGAATCCAGTATACGATCTCGTGCTTAACTTTCTTCACAATAGCAACTATGCTTTTGCCATTATTTTCTGATCCAATGATTTCTGCTTCATATATTTAGGAATTCAGGAACACATTTTCTATTCAAAGAGAACATGGAATCAAAATCCTAACTACTGTTGTACAAGGAATAACAATCACCATTTCCCTGTGATAAGATTCACCAACATCTCGGGCTAAATGATGCAAATGGAGAATCTTCTTTCTTCGAAGAAGTGGTAAGTGGCATGTTGAAAAAGATGGGATATGAAGGACCTCTTTTAACTACCACCTTCTCTAAATCACTAGTATATCATTACCGGAGAATAATCCTTCGTATCCTTTTACATTGCTTGTCATAAAAGTCTGGTGGATGGGATCAAATTCCATTGTATTTAGCAAGGACTATCCATGGACTTATGAAACAACAAAGTTACACTTTTTCAAACTTTATGATTCAAAGTCTTTTTAAAATGTAACCGGTGCTGATAAATTCTAGTTTCTTATGTACCCAAGTTCTATTCAACACATTTTAAATGAAGAACTTGGTAATCAGCTAAAATTTGAAGGAGATATGGATGCTTTAGGAGCTTTAAACAAAGCCATTTTCATCAAGGCCATTCCAAAGTTATTTTCGGGCAAAGACACCAATTATTTTCCCATATGTTGGAGGTCACTAAGCCTACTAGCACTCATTTAGAGTCCTAACACTCTATTGAACAACCAAAAAAGAGTACCCTTATAATTGAGACAACTTCTGAGGAAGAAGTCTCGTTAGGAATTGGTTCACATCTTGAGCCATTAGACTCAACTCCTCAAACTCCTATTCACACGTATCCTACCCATGATGGGTCTATACTATCATTCAACATGCCCTACTGTCTTTCACTTCCCATATTTTACAGATAATGGAGACTGATGTATATATTGAAACATCTGACCCACATCCCTTATCTAACGAGATTGACCCTAAGGGAGAAAGGGTTAATGTGGAATAGGCTGTTTGTACTGTTTATCCAATAATTGATAAGTAGGACAAAGATACCATTATTAAGACCTCAATCATGACAACTCAATTTGAGGATGTCTTTACGGAGTCGTTTCTTGAAGCCACTTCTAAGTTGTCTACTGAGGAGGAAGCTCCAATACTGAAAGGGCTATCCAAAGGTGAAGAAGAGTTGAAGAAATCAACTGCTGATGCAACTGCCAAGACAGCCAGGCAAGAAGCTTTTTCAACAGATAACTCAATAGGAAAAATGATTTTCCACACAAGAAGAACCCAAAACATGGAAGATGATATGACAACACATGGGGTAACTCTTAAAGAAGAATCAAGAAAACTTCATAAAGTTCAAAAGGACACACCTGAGTCTGAGCTCAAGAAATCAGCTGAGGTGATGTTTGGTCAATCGAATGTTGAAATTGAAATCTAGTTAACTCTAAGGTGAATGAGAAAACATATGGCCCGAAAGTCACCAAAGATGCTGAGAGAGTTTAGACATCTACTGAGAATCCTAAAACAGCATGTGAGCCATTAGGTTTACCTACAGAACCTTTAGTAGTAAGACTTACTGCAATCTACATCAGATAAATGTAATAGACCTATGATTCTAGAAGAATAAATTCGGATTGAGTCTCAGGAGAGAAGGACTTGAAGCTTGATGACAAAAAAGATGGAGTTGTTCCCATAGAAGGTTGATGATGAACTCATATAATTGCATGCCGACAGAGGTCAATAATTTCTTAAAGAAGAACATCATTGCCCTAATTCTAAGTGCAAAGTAGTCTAGAGTTGCAAGAAGAATAATCAACCATGTTAAAGAGTCTAGCAGAACAAAATTCATAGCTCCATCTATACCAAAGGCCATGGTTGTCAAGAAAGTACTATTAAGGTCATCCAGGAAAATTGCAAAAACACTCTTCAAAGGACAATTACTCAGTAAGCTACTGTGTCGACAAATGTTGAATCAATGCCAATGTCCTCTTAGAAAAAAGAGAAAGATCAAGAAAAATGCATCTTGGCAGGTCAACTTGAGTTGAAAGGATTCTATTTTGATGAGGTCATTGAATGGAGTCTTGCTGAGATAAAGTCAAAATAGATAGCTGTAACTCATGCTGTGATGAAAAAAATCAAAACAGTTAGCTAGAAAAAGAAACACTGAATCGGAAAGAAAACAAGTTGAGATAGTTAGACAATAGTCTAGAGACAAGCAAAAGATGAAAATGTACCTAAAGTATTATGGTTTCTCTAACAAACAAGTAGGATTAATGAGTATGTCTACTCTTGAATTCAACATCAAAGAAATAAAAAGAAAGTTGTAGCTGGATAGCTTGCAACATATGAAGAAGCAAGAGAGTAGTAGGAAAAACAACAAACAAGAACAAAGAAAACTATTCAAAAGTCTTCCCATTTGATGACTGAGCATCCAACATCTCCGGATACAATTTCTTCCTATTATGATTAGCCTATTTCATCACTCTGTTCCAATAAGAATGTTGTGCCAAAAAGAATAATAAGGAAAGAATGATTGATCATGAGGTGGAAGTGAAAATCCTAAAAGGAACAAAGGTTTTGGGTACTGGATATGTAGCCCAAATAAAGAAATTTTCAGTCAATAGAGCAAATGGAGAGATCATGCATTATGATCATGAAAACAAGATACTTGATTTCCCTCTTAACATCTTAAAGAATATTGTTGAGTACTTGAGTGTCTCTAGTCGAAGCTAAATCTAGTGAAGAGATCCCTAAAACTCCACTATTAGAATATGATCTAATATTGGAGTGGGAATACAATCAAGAAAAAGATACATACTTCATCATATGATAGTAGCTAGAAGGGTAGCATACTAAAAAAATCACCTTGTCTGTTTCACTAGATTCAAGATAGCTAACTTGACCAGACTAAGAGTGAGGAACATTAACCATGACTCTAAAGAAGGTGCTAACCAGAATTTACAAGTCACACATTGAATAGTCAAAGTAGGCTTTAGAACAAAGAAGAAAATTGAGAGAATCTGAAGCTATTAAAGCCACCCCATCTACCGATCCCGCACCACCCAACACTCAAACGAAATCTCCTTTTCCCACCATTAAAACTTCTCCAACTATCGAGCATGTTTCTCCACCGGTCCAATGAGCATCTCAAGCAGCTATGTCTATAACAGAAACTCACTCAGATCTTTCAGAAGATAAAGTGAAAGTCACTACAACTACTAAGTGAATAAGAAAAGATTGGGACAAGCCTAAATAATCTACTAAATAAGAAATCTTAGAATGATCAAGATGAACTCTTAGAAGTTGATGGTACAAACATTATTAACTAGGATATGATTTGAAAGCTAAGAGGTACTATATTGAAAGAAGGAATAGCTCCAAGTCATTCTTCCTAATAGAGTTGGAAATATTGAATCTAAACTCTTTTAAAGAGAATGTTTGCCTTGATCAAAGAATATGAAGGTATATTCTTAAGATAAAGATTGGCAATAGAGTTGAGGTAGAGCCAAGTGAAGACAAAGAAGAGGATGTTATACATGTTACTCCATTGAGTATTCATGATCCTATCATGCATTAAAGTTATGATTCCTCAACCAATTTCTTATGTCAAATCTTTACTGGTTCTAGCAAAACTAATGTCAAAGAATATTATCTTTTCAAACTATCTTGTCATAACATGAATGATTTAGTGAGTCTAGCTTTTGAAAATACCTCAAAAGATAGAAGAGGATACATGGATGAACTACTACTGATAAGGATGCTTGAAGGTAAAGAAAGAGTTTTGGTAGCATCATCATAGAAGGAATTTGTTGAAACAAAAGGAGAATGAAGCTATCAAATACTCCAGTTTTAGCATTTACTCGTAATTGCCAATGCTGAACTACCACAAATCGACACTCAGACTGATGAGCTGCTACTGCTACACTAGACAAGGTTGTTTGTACCAAAGAACACTGGCGGCTACATTGTTCTGCAACTGGCGACAACATTGTTCTACCACCGATGACAACATTGTACTAAAACTACTAATCTTATGAAGTGTTGATTGCCTGTCTGTGTTGGATATTTGTTATTCTTAACATAAAATAGATAATAATGATTTATTCTAAGTGTTTAGCTTTCTTTGTATAAATATCTCGCACTTGTATAGTTTTGAGGTTAGCTTGTGTTGTCCACTTTTTATCTGTTGATATTTATCTTTGTAATTAGAAAAGTTATCAGGTGAATACATTGAAAGAATCTATTGTGTTATTATTTACTCAAAGTATTTGTGTTTGTTAGTAGGCAATTAACTTAGATTCCATAGTTGTTAACTGTCGGTCACTAGAAAATTCTTATTAATTCATAACCCGATCCAACATCTTTGCATATGAAGAAAACTACTAAGCACAGATTCCTTTACTCTATGAATATTCAACAATACCAATAATCAAAATTAGTATCAAGCGATCCTAGGAACATTAATTAAAAATAGTTTTCTAAAGCTTAAAGGAAATGATTGCCCTTTCTCTTTTGTTTGAGAATTAAGGAAAGCTCTTGAAGGCACCATCTAGATTTGGCATAGTTTTATGACAATACAACACTTAAAGCCCTTGAGTACCTGATTTCTTTAACGATTCCAGGCTCCAGTTCTTGACATCTTCCGATTTCATCATCATCATTAAATGTATGAATTGCTGCTTGTTTTAATGCTATGTAGAGATAATCTATTAAGGAATGATAAGTTTTTCACCTCGAAAGCTGAGAAAACATGAAGAATGGTATGATTTGAGAAGCGAAGGGCAATCATTGAAATTAGAGAAATTGAAACATGTTCAATGTCACATTGGTGGAGAAGACATTGTCAAAAACGGGTATGGTCAAAGGTCAAACAAAGACTTTAAAAGCCTAAAATTTTAAGAACCTAACCACATCAAACCAATGTATTGGACCCGTTTTAGAACCTGCTTGCTTATCATAATGAATTTAATAATTACTTATTATTCTAAGTATTAGGTCACAAACTTTTACTTGATAACCTATAAAAATTACGTATTAAGTGTTACCCAACATAATAAGAAGAAACAAAAAGTTATAAATAAAAAGTGATGATACTAAATTTTTCACTATAGTCATCGGAGCTTGCAACTACACTGTTCGTGTCTCAATTACAGCCATTGATGTCTTTACAGCAACAAGATGCTCTCCACAACATGTCTAACTCTTTGACGATGTGATCCACCCTTGCTGTGGATTTGAGTGTGAATATTGTTTTCTAGTTATATCTTACTTTTGGCGTCTTTTCTTGAAACGTTTTTCATGCAAAATGGTATGCTCGTGGCCAATAAACCAATCTAACCATCGATCGTCAGAAGTAAAGGAATCGGTATTCAAGAACTTTCGTATTTTCTTATACTAAACCAAAGACATGCAACATACATATATAGAGAAAACTAGGAAATGAAATAAATCAACCAATAATAAACTTCCTAAAATATGGGAGCAAAATATATGGAGAAAAATATGCAAGAATATATGAACGTGAATAGATAATTTCCAATACTCCCCTTCAAGTTGGTGCGTGTAGATTTCGAATGCCCAACTTGCCTAGTTATGTTCGAAACAATGGCGACCCGAGCGGCTTGGTCAACAGATCAGCCACTTGGCACTTGGAATTGACAACCATTGGAGTAATTATTTTCTCTTCCATGCATTCACGATCCAAAAAACAATCCATTTCAACATGTTTTGTTCGCTTGTGAAAAACAGGATTGTTTGCTATATCACGTGCGGCTTGATTATCACAAAATAATTGTGTAGGATTTCCTTGAGGAGTTTCTAATTCGGTTAGCAACCATTGAACCCATAATATTTCACTGACACATGTACCCATGGCATGGTATTTGGCTTCAGCAGAGGAGCGTGATACAACTGATTGTTTCTTTGATTTCCAAGAAATTGGTGCAGAACCCAACAACAATAAGTACCCCGTTCTTGACCTTCTACTAAACGGACATCCGAGCCAATCCGAATCACTATAAGCCACTAGATTTACCCCGCCTTCTTTTGGCAAAAGTATTCCTTGCCCAACAGTAGCCTTTAGGTAATGAAGAATTCAAATCGCAGACTAAGAATGTTCACGGAGTAGGCGATATCCGGTCGCGTGGCTTGTAAGTAAAGCAGTCGCCCCATGAGACGCCTATATTGTAGTCCATCTACCTTTTCTTCTTCTTCACATTTGACGAGTTTCAATTGGGGTTCCATGGGAAATGAACAGGGGCGACACCCCAACATCCCGCTATCTTCAAGAATGTCTAGGTGTATTTTTGTTGACTAAGTACCAAGCCTTCTGATGTTTTTGCAACTTCAATACTTAGAAAATACTTTAAAGTGCCAAGATCCTTAATACTAAACTCGTTGTCGAGGCGAAGCTTTGTTTCTTCCATCCATGTCTCATTATTACCCACAATGATTACATCATCTACGCATATGAGAATTCCCACAAATGTGCTACCATCCTTATAAAGAAATAAAAAGTGGTATGCCTTCGACTGCTTGTATCCAAGTGTTGTTAGAAAGTTGGTGAATTTGCGATACCAATTTCGAGAAGCTTGTTTTAGATTATAAATGGACTTTTGGAGCTTGCAAACTCTTGTTTCGTCTTTGTTAGCAAAGCCTTGAGGTATCTTCATATAAACCCCCTCTTCTAGATCTCCGTGTAAAAATGCATTATTAACGTCGAGTTGCTGAATTTTCCACCCTCGTTTAACTGCAATTGCGAGAAGAGTTCTTACGGTTACTAGCTTAGCCACCGGTGCAAAAGTATCATGATAATCGACACCCTCTTAAGGTCTCCATTTGGTTTGAACTTAATCTTATACACCCATTTGGAATCGATGGCCTTTTTTCCTTTCGGTAATTTTTCAAGGGCCCATGTCTTATTTTGCTCAAGAGCTTGGATTTCTTTCTTCATAGCTTCTTTCCACTCTTCCTTGCAAACTGCTTGTTGAAATGTTTTGGGTTCATCATGAGTTTTTATGGCCAACAAAAAGGCCTTATGAGTTTTAGAAAAAAAATTATATGACACAAAATGAGATAAATGGTGTACCGTGGAGGAACCTTGATCGGAGTCGAGCTGCATTTGGTTAATCGAAGGGGGGAGCCTCACATCATAATCATCGAGATATTTAGGTATGGTTCTATGCCTTCTTTGACTTTCTTCTTGTGTTTCAACTTGGGTCGTAGGCTTTTCTGTAGTCAAGTTGTCAAGTTGAACCATTTCATCTTCAATATTTTGCATGTTTTGCATGCTTGGGTTACTACCCTCCTCACCATGATCACGTGGGGTGTCAGGGGTAGTAGGATTTATTTCAATATCATCATTTGTCTCATTCAAAGGTTCACTAACTCCTCTTGTACCCATGTTTTTAGTTTCATGAGGGCATTCATGGCATTGGGTGATAGGATTTGTATTTTCAAAAATTCTGGTTCTCGGCATAGTGTAGTTAGAGAATGGAAATGTATCTTCCGCAAATCTTACATCCCTCGTTACTAAAACTCTCCTTTGCTCAAGATCATAAATTTATATCCACGTTTTCCGTAGGGATAACCCAAAAACACACCCGCCTTTCCCTTTGGTTCAAATTTATCCCCATTTGTTTCGGTGTTCCTATAGTAGGCCAAGCAACCAAACACCCGCATGTGATCATATTCAGGAACTCGGCCAAATAAAATTTCATATGGGGTTTTTTTACTCACGGATTTAGATGGCAACCGGTTTACTATGTAAGTGATAGTTAACACACACTCTCCCCAAAAAATGGTGGGAAGGCTAGCTTCAAACCGTAAAGCTCTAGGAATCTCTAAAAGATGCCTATGTTTTCGTTCCACCACCCCATTTTGTTGAGGAGTGTGTGGACAAGTCGTTTCTAACATAATGCCTTTCTTACTATAAAATTATTGCATGTGATTAGATATGAACTCACCACCATTATCACACCTAATTCTTTTAACATGTTTTCCAAATTGAGTTTTGACCATTCTACAAAAATCACTTAGGTGGGTACTAGCTTCATACTTATGTTTGAGCAAATAAATCCACACAGCTCTACTATAGTCATCGACTATGGTGAGGAAATAACTAGCCCCCGTAAGTGACGGTCTCCTATACTTCCCCCAAATTTCACAATGGATCAATTCAAAGCGTTCACTTGTTTTAATAAAGCTAACCGGAAACGATGAACGAGTAAGTTTCGCTTTACAACAAGAATCACAAATTTTGTCTTTAAAACTTAAAGAACCACCTTTGAGAAAGTTAATATGAGATAACTTTACATTTGAAGGATGCCCAAGTCTTTTATGCCATGCTTCAATTGTCACCATCACTGCCCTCCTTTCTTCACGTATTCCCCCATTCTATATAGACCTTCACGACAGCTCCCCGATCCAATCAAGCTCCCCGTCCTCAAGGCCTGTAAAACAAAGAAATCCGGAAAAAATGTCACGGCAGAATGGTATTCTTTAGTTAACTTATGAACAGATAATAAATTGCATGTAAAATTAGGCACACAAAGGACTCCTCTAACTTTCAGTCCATTCTCAAGCACAAAGTCGCCTTTTCCTTTTACAGGAATAGCTTCACCATTCGGAATGGTAACCGGCTTTTCAAAGGTGTCAACAGTCAAGTTCTCAAGTGCGTTTTCATAATATGTGATATGCTAGGTCGCACCCGAATCAACAATCCAATCTATATTTTTATCATATCTACCTGCCATGTTTGCTATACTTGTTTCTTTTCTATTTTCCATGTTGTAGCAGGTTGTTGGATTTTGTTCCACCAAATAACTTTACAAAGCTTTTATATTGTTCCTTAGTCAAGCTCGGAATGGGCGATGCGCTAACAGGTTCGATCTCGACCATAGCAGCCTTTGGCTTGGGTTTTTCTTTTTCATTATTTCCCTTTCCCGGCCACAAATCCAGGTATCCAATCCTCTTGAAACACCCATCTCGCACATGCCTATCCTTCCTGCAAAAGGTACAATGTTCGTTCTTGTCACTTGATGAATTCTTTTTGGTCTTTTGCCATCCTTTCTCTTGTTGGTTCTTGTTCCTTCACGTCTTCTCGTATACGAAGCTTGAAAAGCTGAAGCATCTTGGGTAGTTCTTTTAGTTGTGTTGATGGAGCGTTGTTGTTCATCATCCGCTACTAAATGATACACAGTACTAAGATTTGGGGTCGGTTTCATTGCTAAGACTTGTGTTTTAATAACTCCAAATTGATTATCGAGTCCCAACAAGAATTCATAAACCCTCTTTTTCTCCTTCAATTCTTCTAGCCTTTTTCCAAGTTTACATGTGCAACCATCACATGTACAACGAGGCGTCGGTAAACCGGATTCCATTTCATCCCACAAGCTTCGCAACTTTGTGAAATATGCAGAAACCGTTAACCCGTGTTGTCGAGTGCCGGCCAAAGATTGTTTTAGTTCATATGCCTTGGGGGCACTTTCTTTCCCAAAATGTTCCTGCAAATCTTTCTAGATTTTGGGCGCTGTCTTCGCATATTTTACGCTGCCACGGATTTCCATCGCAGTTGTTAGCCATCCTTTGATCATCGCGTCACAACGCACCCAGGACATATATTGGGCAGAATCCATACTTGGTTTCTTAAGCGTGCCATCGACGAATCCAGTCTAGTTCTTTGCGAACAGGAAGTTCACCATCTCGGCAGCCCAATTGTTGTAGTTTTTGTCGGTGAGAAGGTCATTATGTGTAGTTGTTTAGGATAATCAGAAGCGTGTAGGTAAAAGGGAGATGTATGATCAATAACTTTCTCGTCGGTTTTGGTTTTTGAGGTTTCTTCTCCGGCCATTGAGATAACCGGTTGTGTTTTGTTATGGTTGGGATCGGTATCGTTCTGATACCATAAAGGAATCGGTATTCAAGAACTTTCGTATTTTCTTATACTAAACCAAAGACATGCAACATACATATATAGAGAAAACTAGGAAAGGAAATAAATCAACCAATAATAAACTTCCTAAATATGGGAACAAAATATATGGAGAAAAATATGCAAGAATATATGAACATGAATAGTCAGAAGAACACAACTAAATGATAAATAGCTCAAATGGGCTTAACTAGACTGCCAGTAGGTCCATTTCTTGGTCCTAGTGGTAGGTCCGTTTGTTTTGTATAAGAATAATTTAACCCTCCACTAAATTTTCACAACTTTTTTACCCCCATTAAGCATTGAACCAGAGCTCAAACTCATGACACTAATAAATTAAGATGGGTTCTTGATCATTAGAAGTGATGGAATCTGGGACGTGTTTAGGAACCAAAATATAGTTGATTTTGTGAGATGGTAGTTGAGGATGATAATGATGTGAAGTGGTGATGCAAGGAGATGTGGAAGAAACAATGAAACAAGGAGAGGATGATAATTTGGTGATGGTTATTGTGTGTTCTTAGGCGGAAGCACCACCGCAAGTGGTGGTGCAAAGAGGTAGAGTGAGGAAGATCATTTCTGTAGAGTGGTGTTTAATCTTAAGTTCTATCTTGAAGGGTAAAAAGGTTCTTTTTTTAGTGTTCTATTTTTTAAAAATTATTCGGAGATATGATGATGATGGTGAAAATGTATAGTTGTAAATACATTCATGTGAGAGAATAAAACAATTTTATAGTGTATACTTGTTGTATCTCTAGAGTAAGGGAAACAATCTATAAATTAACAAAACAGTCGATATAGTCATTTGTAAATTTTTATTGCTTCATAGTTCTGGTTTTTTAAGTACATGTTAAAAGAAGCATTCAGATATGAAATTTTGTAATTTGTTGATTAATAGTCATGCACCTAAAAGGCATAGGCATACATATCAGACATAAGCCCATCCCTCTGAGTGTAAGAAATAAGGAATCACACAATGAAAATATTGATAGACGACAGCCTTGCAAAATCAATAAAGTATTTACAAAATCCTTAGAAGCAATAGTGTATGCAAGATTATGTGCAAACATTAGAGAGTTGATCGTACAACCTTTGTTATGGACCTGAATGCCTAGTAAAAATTCCTTTTTGAGGTATACAAATATAACAAACCCCACATAGTGGTTTTGATGGATCTTGACGGAACAATTTTATTGTGGCATCACTTTAAAATATGCTCTACATGTAAGGTTCTTACCGTCACTTAGAGTTCCCTCACACATGTTTCCACTGCCATAGAATCAACACCAATTGGACTAAACTTCTGTCTATTTCTCTTACTTTAACAAGAAACAGGATTTTAACTCCTCTGTCTTCTGAAGAACTTAATGCAAGTATTAATCTTTCCCTAATTTCCTTCTGGATGATCATGTTAAGACGATTTACTTTGTAATCAACTCCTATGATGTTTACCGTCTTCTGGAATTCCCTCACACAGGTTTCCAATGCTACTGAATCAACACTACCAATTACGTATAACATCTTTTTGTCTGTGTGTACCCAACTTACAGAGGAGCGAACAAAGTCAACTCCCTGGAGCGTAGATACCGCCTTCTTTATCTTGCGTATATCACATTCCTTTTCAAAATCTCCTAGCCAAATTCTCTGAAATATACACATTAAAATAATAGAAACAAAAACATATTTTAGACAACTTTGGTCCTCCACTCTGCACATACATTTACATCATATATTCAATAACATATAAGTAAAATTTTGTATCAAATACAAATAATTAATAGTGATTCATGCCACAAAAGAATCAAGATTAAAGTATATGCGTACTTTGTAAAGAGTGTCTCTATGAAGCTCATTAATATATTCCAGGTGCATAAATGATGCTTCCAAGTCTTGCGATTGATATGATTTTCTCCACCCTTGTAACTCTACAACAATATGTTATTAAGATGACTTAAACAATATTTGAAATTTAATATATTGTTAAAAGTATATTTTTTATATTCTTTATACAACTATTATTTTGAATTATTTTAATTTTAAAGAGCCACATGAGAAGGTGCGTGGAGTTTTCCACTATAGCATTGGTATGAACTATGACCGGGGGCGGTTTGGTGTTCACCGTTAGTGCCACGATGGAAATTTCTTGATGACACATTATATCTAGAATCAGCTGATAAGCACTTACCGGTATAGTGAATGTCATCTCCAAACCATCTCTTTATCAAATCAGGGGTCGATGATTTGAAGAAATCACGACGACACAAGTAATACCATCCTGTATTTAATTGAAATTCAGAAAGGTCTCCTCCAATTACTTCTTCATTTGTGTTATCATCATACTTTCCTTCTTGATCTAGTTCATCATCATCCATATATACAAGGCTGGCACGACATTCATGTAGTGTCATTCCTCTCCCCACAGCAATAAACACATGCATTTCATCCCCAACATCTAATATGTTGCCTATCGGCCAATAACTTAACCACATAGCATATTGTTTAAGTCTAGGTTTGCAATGCACCACAGGGTTGTACATCCAAGTAACACCGTTCGTTATGTTTCTAATTAAGGTGAACAAACGACCCCCATCTTCATCGCTGAATCTTAAGAAACTGTATAAGAAACTCACATTTAAACCTTGGATCTTGTGTTTATTTGGAGGCAAAGACACACGAAAGTATAAGAATGGTTGTGTTGTTGTGTGTTCAAATGTTATCATGCATAGATCATTTATGTCTTGCATATAGATGCTCCTTATACCATATTCGTATACCATCTATGACACAAAAATTGCAGAAAATTCTTGTTAGTACTTTGTAGTATATCAACAAGCATGCCATAAAGACATGTTTTATGCACTTATGGATTAATTTGAGAAAGAGAAAAAGAAATTAACCTGGATAGGTCGAATTTTTCCTTTAGAAATGTCATCACAAGCCAACTTCACCTTATGATGTTGATATGCTTTGATCCATTGCATATGTCCCAAATCTGCTTCACCAAGTTCTTCTATGGCTACCAATTTAAAGAGACCTTGAACTTCACATAGTTTGTAACAACCTTTATATCCAAACTTTCGAAGTCTAAAACGAGCTGATTCAAATGTTACTTTCTCTAGTGATTTACACCCATGTATATACAACTCCTCTAACGTACTTGGGAGACACAAAATGGACTTGAGATTTATGCAAGAACTCAAGTTAAGAACCCGTAGCATTTTAAGTTCAATGTTCTTAGGAATGATCTCGAATAGATTACATCTTAAACTCATTCCAAACAACGGGCCATTGAATAAAATAGGAAGATTATGATTATAATCAATATAAGAGTCTAGAAACAAAAACTTTAATGACTGTGGTAAGGAAAACAAAGCTTGTTCTCGAATGCCTCCACCACTACACACAGATTTTAGCCTTAATTGTTTATTTTTAAGCTTGTGTTTCCATGAGGACCTCCACAGGTTTTTACACCCTGCCAAATTTAATAGAGTGAGATTTTCAAGGCCTTCTATGCTTTTACAAACATGAGTGAGATTATAACAATCCCAAAGGATCAACGTCTCAAGATTTGGGACGTGTGAGAACTTGCGGATGCTGATAAGTTCCAAACAACATGTAAGATTTAGAATCTTTAGTGAATCCAGAACCTTTTCAAGAAAAAAATATTTTAGTTTATGATAAGATATTATGCATTTAGATGTAGAATGTTTAAAGCATAATTCTTACCATGGGTGGTTCAAACTTTTCCAAGCTTCCATTAGTCATATCTATAGCCACCAAGAAGTTACTTTTCAATAAGCCTATGGGTATTGTTTCCAAAAGACATCCATGCCAACACAACCATCTTAATTCAGAAAAATTCTTGTACTGCCCACTAAGTTTCACATATTTGAGTTGGAGCAGCTTTAGTGTTTGCATCTTTGAAAGAGAACTTGTTTTAATGGTTACTGCCTACAAATTTAGTATGAAGTGATAAATTTTACATGTGTCATTCCTGATACATAATGCCATAATGCACAAGAGTTAAATTAAATACATCAAATATATTTGCAGCATCATAATTCAGAACATATATCAAATTGAAGATGATAATCCTGCTCATCTTAAAGTCCTAGTGTAGTTTGTAAATTTATGATTATTATCTATCTAAATGTATGTCTAAAGTCTAGGGGTGTTTTGTATCAAATTAGAAGTGGCAACAATTGGTGTGAGTGCATGAGCATTAGGCACTTAATATTGCAAAATTGACGCCGTGGGAATTTACAGAAACAAATATCGCATGGCAATTTTTGCATATTTGAAGGTGACGATATGTGAGGTTTTGTTAAATTCAAACACAACAATAAAGGTTGGTTCACTGGTGTACTGAACCAGGTTAAAGAACAAAGTCATGCCTACTTTGACTCGTTCAAGGTGTCACAATGATAAAAAATTTAGTTCTACTATAAGATCGGTTGATTTTTTAATCACATGTCAAGGGTTGAGGCCGGTTGATTTTTTATTCTTGCAATGTCAAATATTAGAACCTATAAATTATATGTTATGTATTATACACATTAAACCCATACTCGAAGTAAATTGACATTGGGTGATGATTTAACCTAGTAAAGAAATACAACTAGGCATGAAGAAGGATATGACAGCAAACACACACCTGTTCTAGGAAATACCAAAAGATGTGGTATTGCAAGTCAATTGGTGTAGAATGAGTGTAGAAGGCATGTTTGCAAGCACTCATTACAAAGTTTGTGTTAATCATAAGGAGGAAGATGACATGATACACACGTTCTCTTCAAAGGTAGTATTGTTACAAGGGCAAGCGAGTTCAAAACAATTCTGAATCAATGGACTCTGGTATTAAAACAACTACATATTGTATTAGATAGATTCATTCATGTTGTCGCTTCCATTGAATAATACTTCAATCTAGATACGATGTCTCTCGATAAAGTAATTTGGAGACTTAAGATGTTGGAAGATATGATTAAGTTAGAAAAAGGAAGCCTAGGAGAAAGCCAAGGGGTTCATGCGTTAAGATAACAATTCTGGCATAGGAAGATAGTTTGGAAACCAAGGACGAGGCAAGTTAAATCCATCACAAGGAAACTATTAGAGTGAAAAATACAAATAAAGTGTGAAAAAGAAGGCCTCTTAGCTAGATTAACAAATATGGGATGATGGATGTTTTCAAATATTGTAAACAAGGTTCAAGTGTTTGATGTTTGAACAATTTAGAAGAACAATCTAATCTTATACAAGAAGATGAAGAACCAATGCTACCAATGACAGTTACTTAAGACAAAGGTGATCAGGAAGAAGTTATTTTAAATAATGGTAAGATAAAACTAGGGACATATGCTACAAAAAAAGAAAGCTTGTGGTACTTGGACAATGGTGCAAGTAAGCATATGATTGGTGTATGTAGCCACTTAAGAGAAACCGAGGAAAGTGTAAGTGGGCACATATAGTTTGGTGATGGTTCATATGTGGAGAACAAAGGCGTAGGTGTAATAGTTCTAGAATCCAAGAATCAAGAATATAGGCTTCTCTCTCAAGTCTTCTACATTTCCAAATATGAAAAATAACATTTTTAGCCCGAAACAAATATTAGAGATTGGGTGTAGAGTAATCATGGAGAGAGATATTTTGTTACTACATTATTAGAATTGAATGTGCACATGTGGGTCAAAAGATCGAAGAATATGCTATAGAACATCAAGTTGAAGACCTTGCCACCAATTAAATACTAAGGATAAGCATGTGTGTGGCATGCAAGGTTAGGCTATTTACATTTTGATGTAATCAGGGATATTAATAAGAATAATTTGGTTCAAGGGATTCCTAATATGAGTAATGCTGGTCATGTTACTCGTGCTTGCTAGAAAAACACAATAGAACTCCATTTCATTGTTAGGCTAAGTTCAAGTTCTTAAAACTTTGGACTTAATCTGTGAAAGTTCATGTGGCCCTATGGAAAAAAGCATACATTCATATTTATTGAAGATACACATGCTACAAGTAGGTTTATCTTCTTTAATTTAAATATTAAGCATTTGGAACTTTCAACAAGTTCAAGGAGAAGGTGGAAACAAAAAGACAAACAAAAAATGTTGAGGAAAGACAAGTCAGGATATTTCACTTCTAATGAAATCTCATAATAGCAAAAAAAGAGAACGACATAAAAAAGGAAACTTATAGAACAAAACTCCATAATGAGTGGTTGAAAGAAGGATTATGATGATATTTTATTTATTACTCAAGGCATGTTAAAGACAATGAACAAACATCACAAAATTTCTAGGGAGAAACATTATGTCGCACCATTCATACTAAATAGGGTTCCAACAAAGGTGTTGTAAACAAGACACCATAAGAAGCATCGAAAGGTACAAAGCCAAATATGAAAGATCTAAAGATATTTTTATGCATTGCTGTGCCAAGGTACTATAAATCCAAGTTAAGAGCAAACCTCAAAATAAAGGAAGGATCAAAGTTATACAAATTATATGATCCAACAAACAACAAGATCTGTGTTATTAGGGTGTACAGTTTGATAACATCCATGGTATTGGAACATCTACATGAAAGAAGTAGGTACTTAGGATTGTAGATGGACAAAATTGTTGTTAAAGAAAGAGACAATCCTCAAAGAACCCATACCTACTAGTCCTGAAACTAGCGGGACTAATCAAGAGGGAAATTAAACACACTAGATAGATTCACTTATGCATCAGCTTCTAGAAAATTCATCTAGGCCATTCAATCATACACTAATATGATTTCAAAATCTTGATAACGTTTATGATCAAACACTAGAAATATAACTAGAAGTAGATGAATTACCGTTTCCTAGCTGAGGAAGAACTAATAAATTATAAAGAAGCATTCAGATGGAAAATGAATTGATGCAATGAAAGTTAAGTTGGACATAATAAAAAAAACAACACTTGGAAGTTGACTTAATTGCCCAAGGATCATAAGGGGATAGGCTGTTCAAGACCAAGAATGATGCATATGAAGAGGTCGTGAAATATAAGGCAAGACTAGTACTAAAAGGATAAGTGTAGAAATATGGAATTAAATTTTGATGAGGTATTTGGACTAGTTGGATGCATCGATGTGGTTTCTCTGGTACTGCCTTTAGCAACACATCAAGGATATCATTATCTTATGTCAAGCCTGTATTTTTGCATTATGATCTCAAAGAGGAGGTACACGTCTCACAGGTAAAAGGATCGTGATGTCAAGAAATAAAGGAAAACTATCTTCCTTATGTATTTAAATGTATGTATAAAGTCTAGTAATGAATTGCCTCAGAATAGAAATTTGTAACCTACAAAATACAACTGTTTGTATATGTACAATATGAAGTAGCACTGCCATATGATGCGACAATACACAAATTTGATCCATGAAAATCAGAGTAGTTTGATATACGATTCACATAATTGTTACATATAATTCTCAATTGCAATAATACCATCTTAGTTGGATATTTCATTTATGTGATTATGAAGATTATTGTGGACTTGAGCAACAAGATATATCTAACACAACTGATAAGCATAAAGTTGTATTCTTTCGCAAGTCAAAACACCAAATTTAAAGTTTCCTTACTTATGAGAGTCTATGTATAGACAGTTAGGGGTATTATTTGGTATGGTATATGTAATATAAAATTAGATTTTAGTCTAGAGTCAATTTAGTGAGCGACTTCTATGGCTTACCTTTGTTCCTTTCTTTAGCTTCCGCATGTCCAACGTCAAACCTTCAATTGTTTTAGAAACCTACAAAGAAATAACAAAAAAACGATATTGAGCTAATTGAAATAGGTGGTTGTGAAACCAGAAATAAACTTGAAGATACATGTAAGAAGAATTTACATATCCTCTTGTTAACACACGATAAGATTCATCGTTTGACCAAATTCTAGTACGTTTTGTAGGATCTTTGGACTCATTATGAACTATATTTCTTCCCATATCTTGAAGCAATTGATGCATCACCAATTTCTTATTTGGTGAAACACTCAGAAGGCATCTATTGATGAGGGTCACCATCCCAGCTTTTGCATGCCAATCCTGCTCCAATATCTTCACCACATAATCCTCATCTTCACCAACAAAGAAAACAACAATATGCAAAAACAACTCTTTGTAGCTAACAAGTGGCAAGGAGTCAAAGCTTTTTTGTAGTACACATTGGATTTTACTATCAATGTCTCCTTTTGATGAATTAAGGGAGTTCAACCTACTTTTCCAAATTTCTATTATGCTATTTCTTTCCCGTGATTCTTCGGTACTAACAAATAGAGAAGAACCCAAAACTTTTAGAGCTAGTGGATTTCCACCACAATATTGTGCCAAGTCTACTGCAAGGTCACTAAAACCGTCCAAGGGAAGTTTGGATCCAAAGGCATGACAACTTAATACTTCCAATGATTCATGATCGTTTAACAATTTGAGTTTGCACACGTGGCACCTCCAAGATATGGACTCAAACCATGAATTTATATCTAAAAGCCTAGTAGTGATTATAATCTTGCTTTGTGTGTGGATGACACTTGTTCCAAGTAAAGCGCTTAGTTCATCATGGTCATCAATGTCATCAAGAACTATAAGCACTTTTTTTATATGCAATGCCTCCATAATCTTAATAGTACCCTCTGAAACACAAGATATCTTTGTATTCCTACCTTCTAAAATACCAGTAAGAAGTTGTTTCTGTAGCCTAATAAACCATAAGTTTCTCTAAAGTGTTTTCCAATGTCTTCAAGAAAACAACTGCTTTCATAGTTGTGCTTTTTCGAGTTGTAAATATATTGGGCCAGGGTTGTCTTACCACCACCTCCCATTCCACAAATTGCTAGAACGTTAGCATTTGCATGCTCGTTTTTCAACCAGGAATTGATCTCTTCTGCTCGAGTGTCCATACCGGTTAGATGAGCTGGAGTACTAACTAGATTTAAATCTAGTTCCTGGTAAATTGTATCAACAATATTTTCAATAAAGTTTGTTTCTGACCTGGATTGAAAAAAAAAAGAACTTTAACCATTTAGAGCATAAAATTTGAGGTTCTTAAGAATTTAACTACTTCAGTTATGCTAAGTAGATTATATTGATTTAGCAAACATAAAAATTTCCAAAGCTACGTACACTTTAATCTTTTGAGAACTCTTTATCATCTCACTTATTAAAATTCAACAATACCAATCTCACTTAGAAAAACATATTTCTAAAGTTCAAATAACACCTAAGAAAGCAAACATGCATCTAATGCTTATATTATAGTGATGAATATACAGATTGTACCCTGAAGCAACCATGCCGGTCAAATTTGCAACTTCTGTTAGCGCTAACTTCCATCGATATACATTCTCCTCTGTCCACTTCGACCCTTCTATTGCAAAACTATGTTGCTGGTTTCTGATGTCCGAGGGATGAACCTGATAAAAAACTGGCAACACAAAATGATTGCCCCTCCTCTTTTGTTCGAGGATCAACGAAAGCTCCTCTAGGCACCATCTGGATTTGGCAAAGTTTTCTGACAATACGACAATAGAAGCCTTTGAACTTTCTATTGCTTTAACAATTTCAGGCTGCAATTCTTGACCTCTTCCGATTTCATCATCATCCCTAAACGTACGAATGGCTGCTCGTTTTAATGCGGTATAGAGATGATCAGTAAAAGAATGACGAGTATCTTCACCTCTAAAGCTCAGGAAAACATCAAACTTGGTATTATTTTGGAGAGAAGAAGGCATGGATGATCGAAAAAATAGATGCCACTGAAATTGAAAGAAAGACTGTGACTTGAGAAGCTAAGGGGAATACACAAAGCTTGGAAATAATAATAATAATAATAATAATTACATAAAAACGCTAAAGTGGGTCTAACGTTTTTTCCTAACATCTTCAATAGTCATTTTCTATTTGCGCACTACAAATACTTTATAATTTTATGAAGACTTGGCTGGCCACTTTTTTAGATGCATGTATATGATTTAGTAACCTGAGTTTAGTTTTAATGTTTATTTGCGCACTACAAATACTTTATATTCCTGGGACTCGTCACACATTTGAGACCTTGTCCGTTTTAGATTGCTGCTTGTAATTTACTTTTTTTAACAGCAAGAAAATTCTATAAATACTAGCAAGGTGCTAGGAACCCGTATACAATCATCAAGAAATAGCGACAAGAAGTACATGCATTATAGATTAAAACTTGACCAATCTTTCCACATAAGATTATTAGACTTGGACCGATTTTTGACCCATAAGAATGATATGACTTTAATAGTTTCAAAAATATTCATGATGGATGGATCTCTCCGATTAAAATGAAAGTCATTTCTATTCTTCCAAATACTCCAAATAAATGTATATATATTGGCTTGAATAAGCTTGGCTCTTTCTTTGTTGTTCACTTGTTCACCTTCATCATAGCCAAAACTGGCAACAAGGTGGTTGTAATTAATATCGAACTCGTTGATTTTAGTAAGTAGCTGTTGAAGGTAGCAACCACCCTCAATTCCAATCACTATCTTCACTTTTTTTTCTTTTTCTTTTTCTTTTTTTTTCCAAAATGTAACGTTACTAAAAGATAGTCTAACGCTACGTTAATGACCGAATTTAATAAAGGAGTAAATTACATATATGGTTTATAGGGTTTGGTTAAAATTTTATATTTTTTCCTTAAAGTTTAAAAGTAAGAATATAGTGCCTAATATTCTATTTCTCTTTCATTTACAGTATTTATATATGTTAGTTAACAATTATGATCTAAAGTTATTAAAATAATTATTTTACTCTCAGGAACCATCCATAAAGAAAGATTTGTGGTTTGTTTTTTAACTTTTTTATTTTTTATTATTTATAAGTTTATTATTTAATAGAAGAAGTTTTAAATACACATATATACATTTTTTTATTAATGATTTTTTATAAAATGTTTGGTTTTTAATTTAAAAAATGCTTTGTAGCTACTTTCTTAACACTGTTTGATTTTTTAATGTATTTTTTAAAACCATTAACAACTTCTTTTAAATATATCGTTTGGTTTTTAAACACCTTTATTAAAAGTGTTAGTTGTTTAAAGGTTACTTTAAGACCATTCGTTTATGGATTATTTTGAAACCCTTTAAAAAGGTCGTTTGAAAACAAATGTCTTTTTTATAGTAGATATGTTTAAAAACAAGTTAAAAAGATGTTTAAAATATGAATGTATAAAAATACATTTAAAAACTACAGTAAGTAGACTCAAAATATACCTTTAAATACGAACGGCTTTAAAATTGAAATTTAAAAAACGAACAATATTAATAAGAAGGTTAAAAAACCAAATGATTTAAAAAAAAGTTAAAAGGTTTTATAGAATTCGTTCAAAACAAAATCAAACGGTTTTAGCAAAATGTAAAAGAAAACGTTTAAAGAACAAAACGAAATCAAATAAAGTTTTTAAGAGCTTTTTTGTGTTTATTAAAACATATTTTCCAAAATAATAAACATATTAATGATGATTTAATAAAAATAAAATTAAAATATAATGCTTTCTAAAGCTAAAGTATAAAGTTAAATTACTTAGATGGTCTCTATGGATTAAATATTCATTGTCACAACGCTAGTTGATTAACGAACTAAGAGCCCGTAGCTTAAAGAGAAATAGAATGCTAGTGATCCCGATTTTAAAGGAAGTGAAAGAAAGTTGTATATTTAGTATCATACCCTTATGTAACACAAATTAAAAATCAAATTGGAACGACAATTGGTAAATGGTATATCTTATAATCGTATTTATTTATTTTCTATTTGAATCCTTTCCATTTGAAAGAATAGTTAGTATAAAATATTATAATAAATCTTTATTTATCTTTTTTAGACTTCGATCCACTTAAAATTTTAATACACTCATTTTTTTATGATTTTTCTTTTCATATTCTTCCCGTTTTCTCCTTAAAAAAGACCAGAGAACATATTGTAAGAGTAGTTATGTTTGGGTGGTACTACATAATTTACAACAATAGTATTTAGTTTGCGATAAATATTAACATCAAGATTTCTTTCATGTTTAAGGTTGTTTCTCTACTTTTTTTTTTCTTTCTTTCATATAGAAATTTCTTTTAATTTCTTTTTCATTCTTCTTTTTTTTGTAATTTTTACATTGTTCTGCTTAGATTTTGCATTGATGCCTTTGGATAAAGAAAGAAAGATACTTATCTATGTATTATATGTATGCTCGTATATATGCATGTATGTATGCATGTTTAAAAAACATGGTATAACCGTGTATCAATCAAATACAATAAGGTTTCAACTGAATAGAGATGAATACGAAAACAAAACTAGATCAAGTATAAAGAAATAAAAAATGTGTTGAAATTTTTTATAATATGTGAAAATAAATAATAAAAGTTAGTATGATTTGGCTTTGAGTTTTATTTTATTTTATATAAAAAAATTTCAATTTGAATTCAGTTTAGATGTTACAACTTTAGGTGTCTTTACTCATTCAATTAACTTTTTTATTTCAATATTGAATTAAATTTTTAAGTAATGATCTGAAAATTGTTTCAACTTTGGGTTTACTTTAAATACAAAATGATCTTAGTTGCTAGATACATGAAAAACGCATAAATATTTTCATACTTGAGTAGTTTCTTTTATCTCTACAGTTCTAGCAATTTTTTCTCCGATACGAGGTATTCTTTCAGGTCTACGGTCTTTCCTGGTTGTACATACAACTTGGTCATTTTACCCTGGTAAACATTCAAGTTATTTTGGGAGACTCGAAATTTGTTTTAAATGATCCATGTTTAACACGTATCCTTAGTTAGAAATTAGTTTTAGTATTTTGTATTTGAAAATTTTCTATTAATTCATGTGACCTACTGTAATTTACCGTTTTCTTTAATTATTGTATTTTATTAAAATTTATACAAGTACTGTGTCATTATTTTTGACGAATGGTTCCTTCAATCTTAAAACAAATTTTTAAAACAATAGTTCATTTTCAAAAGATTTTTTGCTATAGAAACCTTTTGTAGGTTCATTTATTTTTTCTTTTTCAAAGAAAGTTATATAAAGAACCTACTACTTCATTGCTTTTCAAGTCATAAAAATAAATTTTGATAAATATCTTTTATTGCAAGACTTCTGTTCACGCATATAATTTATTTAACTGTTGTTATCTTTCTTATCTTTTATTATAACTGCATCATAACAGTAATATTTACTCATACTTTCTGTTTCACTATCCTTTATCATAACCATGATTATACATTAGAATTTATCATACATTAAGTATGATAAACTATACAGTAAGTGAAGCTCATCGAGACTATAAACTATACATACTTTAGCATCTATTATTATTAAGTATCAAGTATAAGTCAATACATACAAGGCATAAGAATATAGGTGAGATTAGGCAATGCAGGAGTAAGTCAATACGGATGACAGAGTCAATGCGTTTAATAGTGATGTGGTAGATACGTGTGACTATCTTGAGCCATGCGGGCTATGGTAAAGTCAGAGCGGATGACCTTAACTTGGGTAATAAAGATGGTTTGACTTGGGTTATACGGGTAATAGTAAAGCAATTGAACTATATGTTCATACATATCAGGACACTTGGACAATTCTAAGTGGCAATACAAGAGCTTTCAATGTGGTTTAACACTCAATGCGGGTAACAGGCCTACTAATGCGGTTGAAGTATTTATTCATTAGCGTCATTAACTTAGGAAATTCCAGGTATTAATACGGATAGTGTCATCAATGTGGGTACTAACAAACCCTTCCATCGATTAACACCCCGCCGGTGCTTTCTTGCCCTAGCTACCACCACTGCGCCCCACCCCTTGACCACTGCCACAGGCCAGTCAAGAATAACAGTAGATGCCAATCAAAGAATAACAGTAGATGAGAACAAACAGATAAGTTTAATGAGAATTTGCATATGTGTTTAGTCATGATAATGGACAACTGCAACCTCTAATAGAATAACAACTTAATCAAGATTTGTAATTGTTAGATTTAATATTGATATTATTCTAAGTTAGCATTATTATTAGTTTAGCCAATATTTAGTATTAATGTGTATTATTATTGTATAACTTAGTACCGGAGATTATGGTAGTTTTACCATCAAACAACCGGTAACTATAAATAGGGGTTAAAACCCTCATTTGTAAAATGATGTTTGTGTGCAAAGCAAGTTTCTAATAATTCTCTACATCATCCTCAAAGTGTAACGCTCTTGGGAAGAAGAAAGAAGAACGTGTGAAGAAGAAATCTTTTGAAGAAATCATCATCATCGATCCATCCCTAGGAAAATTGAATGAACAAATTAAAACCTATTCAATCGCAGAGTCAAAGGAAGATAAGATCACAAGAAATCAAAACGAAAAATTTCGAAAATTGAAGAAGACACAATCAGTCAAAATCACTCCAGGGAGCAACCCATGTTTTATGTTCGCAAGTATCATCACAGTGTAATCAAATTCGCAATCGACAAGAAGCAAGAATCGAATTTAGCACTTTGATAATCAAATCGAACAACATCTTAAATCATTGGTGTAACAGAACTAACGAAATTAAATCTTTCGATTAAGAAAGACGAAGAACAGGACATCACGAGAAATCTTCCGGTTGCGGAAGAAAGAAAAAGCAAGAATCGAAAACGTAATCAAATCGTTTTTCATTAACCAAAGTCGAATCAAAAATCGTTTTGAACGATTTATCAAAGTCGGAATCAAGATCAGAGATTCCAATCGAAGAAGACGGAGGCGGCATAATATCCAAAAGTAAAAATTCGAAAAAGTCGAAAAAATGATAAGGTATATATCAATATTAATAAAAGAATTATAAAACTATTAAGTTTTATTTTTCTACTTCTTTCTCTTAATAAATATTACATTAACTACAAATAATATTATTTAATTATTTTCATATTACATATAATTTTTTTTAAAAGAAATCTTTCGAAAAATGCAATTCATAAATAAATAAATGTCTTTTATGAAATAAGAAATTAAAAAAAAAACTTTTAAAAAACATAATATATTTTAAAACCTGTGGCTTTTAAAAATAAAATATTATGAAACAAAAGTAATTAAATTTCGAAGTTATAATAAATAAATTATTAAAAATGACACTTTTTAAAAACACTTTGTTTTGAAACAATTTGTGTAAAACCATTTTTATAAAACAAAAAAATTAAAAAATTAAAATATAATATCGTTATTTTATCGTACCTAATATTAATCATATATTATATCAAAATACCGTTTTATAATTCATTAAATTTTATTAATAACTATTTAATATTTTATTTATTCAACCTATGTAATACACGAGATACTAACCTAATTATCTATAAAGTAAAGAAACGTGTTTGATAAGGAAATCATATTTCCTTTCTTTAAATTTGTTTTTCGAAAAACCAAAGAAAACTGAAAATATTTAATTAAAGGTTTTATTTAAAATTTATGTTTTATCCAGTGGATTCCAATGACAAGGAACACAATTAGTCAAAATTGTTGAACTTTTTTAATAAATAGTTGGTTAAAACCGAATCTAAAAAATTCGGATAGCAAGTTGTAATGAACCATTTTGGTTCACATAGCAAGTTAAAAGATTCGAATAACAAGTAGCAAGACTCTCCGAGCCTTTTGTGGTTCGTTGAGAAAAACAAGTAGCAAGTGACTGGGATTTCATGACTTGTTGAGTATAGCAAGTTAGTGCATAAAAACTTAATTAGCAAGTGAGTCATGAACACATAAAACCTGATTAGCAAGTAGGCTAGGAATACAAAGACCTGAACACTATGTTACCGAGTTTAATAAATGAGTAAATTACATGTATGGTTCTAGTGGTTTTGTTAAAATTGTGTATTTTTTTGAAGTTTGAAAATATAAATATAACCCCTAACATTTTATTGTTTTTTTATTTAGTCAACAATTAATGATGTTAAAGTTTTCAAAATCACTACTCACAAGAACCATCCATAAAGAAAGGTTATTTTTATATCTCAAAGCTCTTTTTATTTTGTTAACTCATTATTGATAGAAAAAAATTATAGGAAATATCCTTTATGTTTATAGAAAATTACATATATAGCATCCTTCACTTAAAAAACATTCTAATTATCCTTTATGCTAACCACAAATATAAGGACTTTAGGTGAAAGAGAAATAGAAGCTAGGGACCATATAACGGTTTTTTAACTTTAAAGTCCAAAATCAAAATTTTGAACAAAACGTAGGGACTATTGCAGGATCAAGCTTGGTCACTCAACACATTTGTTATCTCTCAAACTTACTAAATCACACTTGGTTTGATGATGCAGAATTCCTTAAGAATTGATAATAATATAATAAGTAAACAAACACAAGAAAATAGGTTTTCAACATACTTGCATATATTACTTCTGAACTCAAAGTTTACAAGACTCTTACAAGCATTCTAACTAAGTTTATAATAAAAACTATATATACTACTATCTACAGTCGGTTATCCGAAAGATTAACAGCTGAAATTACTACTAAACAAATACTATATGCTAGTAGTAAGGTATCTAAGATATATTACTATCTTAGATTAGGTAGTCATGACATATCCATGACTTAGCTTTTGTCACCAACTAAAGTTGGTAACTGTACTAACTAATAAATGATGAATAATGGAATAAAGTATGGTTAATTACATAAGCGTGGAACAACACATGCAGTATCTTAGAGGTTGCAGCGGTTTGTCAGAGCGACCATACTTATATCCAATGTTTCATAGTAGGTTCTTCTAAAGGTTAAATGGCTTCAGAAGAACAAGTTCTTCCGAAGCCACTTATACTTCGGAAGAGGCTACTTCTTCTAATACTTGTGCTGATCTTCAGGACTTCATACTTTGAAAGTTATTGTCTTGAAATCTTTTAAGTTTTAAACTTCAAAAGAAGGATGACTTTGTCTTCTTAAGTCAGGATTTCTCTTGGAAGTTCTTTTAGCCTTAATCTTTGGAAGTGCAGTTTTCCCTTCGGAAGTTCTTTCACAGTTGTACCAATATTAATGTTTGTTTTGGTTGCACTAGCGTTACTTGATCCAACAACTATTAGTGTTATTTATTAAAGAAAGGAAATGAAATTAAGGAGAGAAAAGGAAAGATACAATATAATTTCAAAAAAAAATTAAAGATTTTATGTTTTCCCGATTTGAAAGGATGAAAAAAATGTTGTAATTTTAACGTTATACCTTTATAAAACATAGATCAAAGAATTTTTGGGTCCCCGCTGCTATTTGGTTTTGTTATGAACTTACGTGGACCTTCTTCCATGGCATTTTGATGGATGGCTTGAGCTAAATTAGCTTGATATATTTAACTTGAGTTTTCTTTTTAATAAAGTCTCGCAAAGTTGAATCACGAGTTATTCTAATAGCTCTACTCAGTGAGCAATTTGCTGGTCAACTAAAGACCCCGCATGGATTTTCCCTATTCGGAATTTGTTTGAAGAGCTTGATTTGTTTTGTTCTTGACTATGGGTGTAGGCAAATTGTTCTAGTCATTAAACACCAATTTTGGTTTCTAAAATCAACATTCAAACAACAGATGATCATTGGTTTACTAATCTTACTTATCATTTTGATCCGGTGAGGATACACTTGTGTCAGAAGATAAAAAAACAAGTTGAACCTCGTCCTTAGTAACAAGTTTCTTGTTGAACTAGCCATCTCGTGTTATAGGATAAGCAAGTGAATTTATATGCTTTTAAAAAACAAGATATTTTTTACAGGTCTAATGCAAGTTTTAATTTTCTCTTCAGTTTTATGTAAGATCTAATAAAGGGTTTAATCGTTCTCCTCAGTTAATGTAAGATCTAATGAAAGGTAAAATCTTCCCTTAATGTCCTTGTAGAAGAGCTTCTGATAATGATTACTTTGTAGTTAACATCCATGATACTTACCATCTTCTGGTATTTCTATTGGAATTATCTTCTATTTTTTTGTTTATCCTTCCTACCGATTAGGAAGTGATTGTGGTGTTTATTTTGGTGTTTATTGTTTTTCCTTTTTCTTCTCCTAGTTGATCGGATCTCTGGTTGTATTTATTCACATGTATCATCGAATAATATGATGAGCCTTTGATACCAAATTTCTATATGGTATCAGAGCAGGTTCTGAAACACTGAAGATCATCAATTACCAAGCCATTAACATGGCCGATGAACAACCGAAAAACAGAAAACCGAAGCTATCGACAGTAGCTCACCCTATTACATCCATGCCTCGGATTCGCCAAGGCAGATGCAAACTAACGACCTCCTCACTGACAGCAACTATAGTGATTGGGTTCAAGAGATGGAAAACTTTCTGTTCGCCAAAAACAAGATGGGTTTTGTTGACGGAACCATTCCGAAACCCGATCAAAAACACAACACATTCATAGCATGGATGCGCTGTGATGCAATGATCAAAGGCTGGTTGATGGCATCCATGGAGAAGACGATCAGAGGGAGCGTTAAATACGCCAACACTTCGGCAGAAATTTGGGCCGACCTCAAGGAACGATTCGGGAAAGAAAGCGCCCCACGCGCGTATGAGTTGAAGCAAAAACTCACTATCACAAAGCAAGATAATAATTCTGTCTCGGCTTATTATACAGCTCTTAGGAGTCTTTGGGATGAGATCTCGTCCGTGCTTCCCACGCCTCATTGCACTTGTGGTCACTGCACCTGTGAAATCGGAAAACGGTTGAATGCTTTCAAGAAAAAGAACGTTTATATCAGTTCCTTATGGGATTGGATAATGGATTCTCAACCATTCGCACACAGGTGCTATCCATGAAACCAAACCCCACACTTAGAGAGGCGTATAGATTAGCGTCCGAGGATGAGCAACAACGAGCCATAACCGCGTCTAAAGAAGGTCATATCGAACCCGCTGCGTTTCAAACTTACTCTCAGGTACGGCGAGATGGCTTCAATAGACGTGGAAATTCCGGGGATAAATCTTTGCAAAGGGATTACAAGCGGAACAATGATAATCAAGAGCACTGTACCGTTTGTGGTCGGGATGGTCACAAGAAAGAAGGGTGCTTCAAGGTTATTGGGTATCCGGACCGGTGGCCCGGAAGATTGAAGAATGAAAAGGCCAAGACAAAGGTGGCTCATGTTGATGGTGAAGGAACTACTATGGGAGGACTAACCGATACACAATATCAAACATTGCTGAAGCATCTTTCAGAAACTGATGACAAAACGCAAGGTGATGTTCCACGAAAGGCCAACATGGCAGGTATGATAATATTAATAATGATGAATGGATCGTTGACTCGGGCTCCACAGATCATATAGTCCATAAGCATGGTATGCTCGAAAACGCATCCAAGGCATGTTGTAAAACACCCGTAGTCATTCCCAATGAGAAAGTATCTCTGTCGAGGCCACGGGTGACTTCACTCTAATGGGTGGTACCAAAATAGGAGGAGTCTTATATTTCCCAAATTAATTGCAATCTCCTTCTGTAAGCCGATTATCCAAAGAATTGAACTGTGTTGTAAGCTTTTACCGGATTTTTGTGTTATGCAGGGCTTACACTCGAAGAAGTTGATTGGAGCGGGTAAGTGCGTGCATGGTCTTTATCGAATGAGTGTGCTGGGGGACGTTAGAAGAGTCATGACTTTTAAGACAGATGCAGAAGTTGGCATTCTAGATTAGGTCATGCCTCTACCTCGAAACTTACTCACATTGAGTCTTTGAAAAATGTTTCTTTTGGTTTTAAAGACGATGTTTGTCATGCATGTATGAAGGCCAAACATACTCGATCTGTTTTTCCTAAAAGCTTTATTAAATCCAATGAATGTTTCGAGCTTATCCACTGTGACATTTGGGGTAAATATAGAAACCGTCTACCACTCCTGCTAATTTTTTCCTTACTATTGCGATGATTATAGCCGGGGTGTATGGGTTTATCTCATTAAACATAAAGATCAAGCAAGCGACTGCTTGATTAGTTTTCACAAAATGATTGAAACCCAATTTCAAAAACGGATTAAAAGAATTAGATGTGATAACGGAGGAGAGTTCACATCTAATAGAATGAAAACTTTTTATTCTCAAGAGGGTATATTGCTTGAAACAACGTGCCATACACACCCCAACAAAACGGGGTGGTTGAACGTAAACATCGTCACATACTTGAAATGGCCCGAGCCCTCATGTTTCAAGGAAGCCTCCCAAAGAGATTTTGGGGCGAGTGCATTGAAATGGCAGTTTACATTATCAATAGGCTACCTTCCAAGGTTATACACCACAAAACACCCCATGAAATTATTATGGGTAGGCTACCTGACTATGAGGAGATGAGGACCATGGGATGTCTAGTATATTATCATAGTACAGTGACAGGGGGAGATAAATTTGAGCCAAGGGTAAACCAGGCATTTTTATTGGTTATCCTGTCGGTGTAAAAGGGTACAAGATTTTTGACATAGAAGATGGGAGATTCGTAGTTTCACGCGATGTTAGGTTTTTGAAAAGATTTCCTTACATGAAATTAAAGAAAGAAAGTATTGATAAGAGTGTCTTTGAAATTCCTACATGTTTGTGGACACTGATGAAGAAGAAAACAATGAAATAAATTCACATGAGGGTGGGCCATCCCAACCTGCCACCGAATCATTAAGCTCGGCTGATGTTAATGGAAATTTTTATGACACCTCTGGGCCTTCAAGCCCACCCATGCAACCTATTAATGAACAAGAGCAACCAAATGTATCTATGGAGAATCCATCTGTTGTGGAACCAATTGTAAATGATGAAGAGCAACCGGTCAGACCCAAACGTGACAAGAGTCAACCAGTGCGCTTCCGAGATTTTAATGTTGAGTTGCCTCCTTCGATAGACCACACGCAACCGACTCCGATCAGTCTTCTTCGACGGTACATCCCTTTGCTAACTATGTTTCATATGATAAATCTCTGATTCTCACAAAGCTTACTTGGCGGCCATTACTAAAAGTATTGAGCCTAAAACCTTTTACCAAGCCATGCAGGACACTGAATGGCGAAAGGCCATGCAAAAAGAGATCGAGGCTCTCGAAGAAAATGACACCTGGTCCTTGGAGAATCTTCCAGAAGGCAAACATGCCATCGACTCCAAGTGGGTCTACAAGATCAAATACAAACCTAATGGAGATATAGAGAGGTACAAAGCACGTCTAGTGGCAAAGGGTTATACACAAGTTGAAGGTGTTGACTACCATGACACTTTTGCTCCGGTTGCCAAATTGGTCACGGTCCGATGTCTTTTAACTATAGCTGTTAAAAGAAATTGGCTCTTACATCAGTTAGACGTCAATAATGCCTTTTTGCATGGAGAGTTGCAAGAAGAAGTCTATATGAAGATTCCCCAAGGTTTCTCTAAAAAGAACGACACTCGTGTTTGCAAATTAAAAAAAATCGCTCTACGGTTTGAATCAAGCTTCCCGTACATGGTACCAAAAGTTCACTAATGCCTTGATCAAGTTTGGTTACAAGCAGTCGAGAGCCGATCACTCGCTTTTCACGCTTCAAGATGGAGAGTTATTTGTTGCCATTCTTATCTATGTTGACGATGTTATCATCACGGGAAATCATCTCTCCAAAATTGATTCCACCAAGCAATATCTCAACAATGTTTTTAGCATAAAGGATTTAGGGCCTCTTAAATATTTCCTTGGGATAGAGGTCGCGAAGACGTCCGATGGTCTTGTTTTAAGCCAACGCAAATATACCATTGATATTTTACAAGATTGCGGCCTTCTTGGTAGTCGCCCTAGCTCGTTCCCAATGGAGCAGAATGCAAAAATCCATGAATTTCCGGATAGTCCACGAACTGATGCTACACAATATCGACGGATCATTGGCCGCTTGTTATATCTACAAGCCACTAGACCCGATATTGCCTACTCGGTCAACGTTTTGAACCAATTTGTCTCGATCCCCGAAAGGAACATATGGAGGCTGTCACAAGAATCCTTGTTATCTCAAGGCTACTCCGGGTCAAGGAATTTTCATTCCAAAGCAGGATGATTTTCAACTTGTTGCTTACTGCGATGCCGATTGGCTTGGCTGTCTCACCACTCGGCGGTCACGTACTGGATATTTTTTGATTTTAGGTGGTTCTCCGGTATCATGGAAGACAAAGAAACAGTCTGTTGTTTCACGTTCCTCAGCAGAAGCGGAATACAGGGCCATGGCTACCACCGTTAGTGAAGTCATTTGGTTTCGATGGCTACTACAAGACTTCAACATTCATATTGTTGGTCCTACTCCCATGTTTTGTGATAACCAAGCTGCTCGCCACATAGCTAATAATCCTGTTTTCCATGAACGCACAAAGCATGTTGAGATGGATTGCTACTTTGTCCGTGAACGTGTGACTTCTCAAGAAATTCGGCCTGCTCATGTTGATTCAAAACTCCAACTTGCGGATCTTCTAACTAAACCTTTGGGAGCTCAACAACTTCAGTTTCTACTTAACAAGCTGGGCATTCATGATCTTCATGCTCCAGCTTGAGGGGGAGTATTGGAATTATCTTCTATTTTTTTGGTTTATCCTTCCTACCGATTAGGAAGTGATTGTGGTGTTTATTTTGGTGTTTATTGTTTTTCCTTTTTCTTCTCCTAGTTGATCGGATCTCTGGTTGTATTTATTCACACGTATCATCGAATAATATGATGAGCCTTTGATACCAAATTTCTATAATTTCCTCACACAGGCTTCAACCACCGTAGAATCAACAGCGCCCAATACAAATAGTATCTTCTTATCTTTATATATCCAGCTTTTGATGAAACGCACAAAGTCAACTCCCGTGAGTCTTGATACCACCTTCTTTATCTTGGGTCTATCACATTCCTTTTCAAAAACTCCCAGCCAAATTCTCTGAAATATACAAAAAAAAAAAACATCTTTTAGAAATACTTTGGTCATCTGTTGCACATACATTAAACTCAAAAATTTAATTGATATAAAAATAGAACTTTCATGGGATTTGTAAATTTTGTAAACAATATTGTATCCAATACAAATAACTAATGGTGATTCCTGCTAAAAACAAAGGTTAAAGTATGTATGTACTTTGTACAGGGTGTCTTTATTAAGCTTCGGAGCATAGTTCAGCTAAATAAATGGTTCATCGAAGTCCCATGACAGGTAAGATTTTCTCCACCCTTGTAAATCTAAGACAATGTATGTGTGATTAATAAGATTATATAATATTTGGAGCTTAATAAGTATCCAAAATCAATTGATAAGGGAAATCACCTGTATAGTGAATGTTATCACCAAACCATCCCTTTATCAACTCAGGAGTTGATGACTCGAAGAAATCATAGCGGTAGAGATAATACACTCCTGTTCAATTGAAATTCCATTAGATCTCCTCCTATCACTTCTTTGTTTTAAATCATGTTAATGTCCTATTTATGTTCTGTTCTATTTCATCATCATCCATATACACAAGGTTGGCACCACATTCGGGTACTCTCATTTCTTTCTCCAGAATGATATTCACTTCCATTTCATCTCCAACATCTAATATGTTTCCAATCGGCCAATAACTTAACCATATAGCATACTGTCCAAGTCTAGGTTTGCAATACACAACAGGTTTGTACATCCAAGTAACACCTTGGTTTTGTTGCTATTATGGTGAACAAACAACCCATATACTCATCCTTGGATCTTGATGATCTGTATAAGCAACTTACATTTAGTCCTTGGATCCTGTGTTTCTTTGGATTGGAAGACATATGAAAGGATAAGAATGAGTTAGCTGATGTATGCTCAAATATCATCATGCATTCCTTTATGCCATCTAGATAGGTGCTTCGTATACCATATTCGTCCAACATCTATGACACATAAATGGCAGAAAAACCAGTTAGTCATAAATTAACCAGCATGACATATACAGATATATATTTATGTGTACTTCCGCATTCTTGGAGAAAATTTAAAAAGGAAACAACCTCGATATTCCAAATTCTTTCGTTAAGATCTCATCACAAACTAGCTTCACCACGTGATTTTGATATTCCTTGATCCATTTCATATCTCCTAGATCTGCTTTATCAAGTTCTTTTATGGCCACTAATTTAAAAAGGCCTTGAACTTTGGACAATTTAAAACAACCTTTATATCCAAACTTTCGAAGTCTGAAACGAGCTGATTGGAATGTTACTTTCTCTAGTGATTCACACCCATATACATACAACTCCTCTAATGTACTTGGGAGACCTAAAATGGACTTGAGATTTATGCAATTTGTCAAGTTGAGGACCCTAAGCATTTTAAATTCAATACTATTTGGAATAAACTCAAATACATTTCCCCTTAAACTCATCCCCTATAAGGAGTCATTGTAAACACACGAAGGTCACTATGACACTCAAGTCTACCATCAAGAAACAAAAATTTTAATGATTGTGGTAAGAAACCAATGGTTGTTTCCTTAGAGTAAGACTCTCAAGGTCTCCTATGATTTTACAAACATGAGTCAGCTTTCTACAACCCCGTAAGATCAAAGTGTCAAGATTAGGGAGCCAACATGGGTTATGGATACTGATAAGTCTCATACACGATGTAAAATTTAGAATCCTTAGCGAACTAAGAACCTGGTCCATAACACAACAAAACAAGTTTGGTTTATGATAGAACATTCAGACCAAAAGTGTTTATTGTATAACTCCTACCATGGATGGTTTAAACTTCTTGATGTTTCTATTAGTCATATCTATAGCCACTAAGAAATTGTTAGTCAATAATTCTTAAGTTATTCTTTTCAACTGACATCCATGCCAGGAAAGCCATCTTATTTTTGGAAAATTCTTATAATGCCCATTGAGTTTCACATATGTGAGTTGGAGCAACTTTAGGTTGTGTGTAACACCCGGATATTTTCTTTGAAGCCGACGAAAGAAGAAAAAGAAATAAAGTCCAAAGTTGGGGGACCAAACTTGCCAAAAGAAGAGAAGGAGAATAAGAGGGGAGGGCAGCCCACACCCTCCCTACATATCCAAAATTCTGCCACATAGAGGAAGAGAAGAGAGAAAAGGGAGAATAGAGAGAAAAGGGAGAATAGAGAGAAAAAGGTTGGTTCGGGTTGATTCAAGAGAGCAAAATCATCGTGAAGCGAGTCTAATTAAAGCTCTTCTCATTATGGTTGTTTGTGTGAGTTCTAGGACCCCTCTTTTAAACGTTTTTGGTCGATTTTGGGGCTGGAACACATCTAAAACCCGTTTTTGTATGTGTGTGTGTTTGACCCCTTTGTATGTGTTTGCGTGTGATGCGTTTGGAGTTTGTTTCCGGGCTTGTGTGTGCTTGAATGGTGTTGTGGTATGCACTCCTAAGGTTTAGGATGGTTGATCTGGGCTTAGAATGGGTTTGGATGAGCTTGGAGGTCGAAAATGGCAGATTGGGTTCGGGATGAACTGCATTCTGCATCAGTTATGGCAATGCGACCGAATGGAGGCATACGGTCGAATGAGGTGTGATTGAGGTTCATTCGCACGATTGATGTTCATTCACGCAATTGAGGATTCATTCGTACGATTGGAGAGCCAGTCATATGGGGAGTCATGCGACTGAGGGCCCATTCGATTCATTCGCATGAGGTCCATTCGCATTAGTTCCATTCGCATAGGACTCATCCGCATTGAGTCCATTTGCATGAGGTCATTCGCATGGGTGTTCATCCGCATTGGTATTCATCCGCATGATGTCCATTTACACGATTGGGTGTTCATTCGCATAGGTGTTCATCCGCATTGGTCCATTCGCATGATATTCAGTCGCATGGAGGCCATGCGACTGAAGGGTGCCCATATGCCGAATAGGGCTATTGTACCCGAGGAAAGCGTAGTTTAATCATTGACTTTTGGGGGAAAGTGCTGATGTGAATTTTGACGTGGAAGTTCCCGTAAGTTTATGTAAGATGATTGTAGAGGCCTTAGAGGTTATGTTAGGCATGATGATGATGTTGCATGTTTATGCATGATGTATGTTATGTATGATGTTGCCTTGTATGATGATGACGACTGTGTATGTTGATGTTCTTATTATGATGAATGTTTATCTTTCCTGTGACTTTATGTGTTATGTTAATGAATGAATTGAAAGTATTATATAACGTAAAGTGAAAGATAATGAAAAAGGGGAACATGATGAATGCATGCATTAATGAATGATGAAAATAAAGAAAGTCTTGCAGGCCTTGTATGTCGGGACACACCATTGAAAGGTGTTAGCCCAACGGTTGTGGGTTCGCTACCCCGGTAGGATGCACATTGGGGTCTTTCTTTGTGATTGACCATTTGTATAGAACCACTGCTGCATACCCTAGGTACTGTGACCAGGAGGTGCGGTGCACCGTTATAGAAGGTCTATGATAGGCCTAGGTCTAGTACCAGGAACAGAAGGGTATCGTACATGGCAATACTACACCTAAACTTTACCTTAGGTACTGTGACCAGGAGGTGTTGTGCACCGTTATACAAGGTCTATGATAGGCGTAGGTTCAGTACCATGAACAGAAGGGTAAAGTTTATGGTTTGATGGAAAGAAATGATGTAATGATGAAAGAATATGAAAGTTAATAACGTATGATGAATGAACGGAAGTTAAAGAATGATGAAGATAATAACTATTATCTATGTGTACGTATGATGTATAATCGCATGAAAGTAAAGAACGGTTTTAACGAAAGAAAAGTATGTTTTATTATAAAAGTAGAACTCACTCAGAAATGCTGACTTTTATGTGTTTCAAGTTAGCAGGTAATGGTTGCTGAGGATGGCACGGGGCGGCTACTCAGCTTTTTTGGATGGCATCCATTTATATAATGCTTTTGTGATGTATTGCAACAATGTATTTTGTAACTGGTTAACGATGTATTATTTTGCAAAAGCCTTTATAAGGAAATGAAATGTCATTGTTGAATGTTTCCGCTGCAATGTTTACGTAAGACAAATGAAAATGTATGTTTTATGTGCGATGATCGACCAGCTGTAAGCGTCCCGGGAACAAGGCCCTACAAGTTGGTATCAGAGCCAAAGTTAAAAGTGAAATGGGTAATTTTTCAAAATAAAACTTAACTTAAACTGAGAATGGGACAGAAAGGGAAGGGATGCCAATCCGAGTAGCTGCGTGCCATCAGGTATTTTTTTTAATGTTAATCGGTATTATGTGCGCATGGTATGTGGTTATGTGTTGTATGTAGATTTAAATACTGATGTAGTCAGGATAGGTAATGCTTGGGATATGAAGAGTAAAGTAAGTGGCTAATCATAACTAGCCACTGTAATTAGAGACTTACTATACTTGACATAAACTGAGTTGTTCCCTTGAATGACGGTGTTGGTGTTTGAATCTTTTAGTGTGTGTGTGAATGGCTGGTGGTAGATCTTCGAAAGCCTCTTGTGGTGGTGGTGGTTGTGATGGGCTTGGTGCTGAGCCATGACCCAAGAGAGGAAGACCCAGAGTTGAAAAGGTGGTTCATGAAGAACCCGAGACCCCTCATCCGGTGGGTGGTGATGAGAGTGCAAACTTAAGGTCCTTGGTGATAGAAGCGGTGGTTGAAGAAGTGAATCAGGTCATGCAGACAATCTTACCGTCTGTGGTGACCGAAGTGATTAAGGCAGTACAGGAGGGGGAAAGACAAGAGAGGAACAGGTCCTCGGGAGGACAGGAGCAACCAGAGCCTGAAACAGTTCTATCTGATTATGAAGAGGAAGAAGAAGAGCCTGTGTAAGAGGTGGCACGAGGCTGTAATTATAGGGCATTTCAATGATGCAAGCCCCCTACTTTTGATGGAAACAACACTACTGTTGCTGCTCACCGGTGGGTGAGAGAAATGGAAGCGGTATTGAACATCAGCGAGTGCCGGGAGGATCAGAAAGTAAAGTTTGCTGCCCAATCTTTTGTGGAATCAGCTCTGTACTGGTGGGATAATATAGTCCAAGCCGAGGGTAGCAGGGCTATTAGGAGAATGAGATGGTCGGAGCTGAAAAATTTGATGATTAAGGAGTTCTGACCTCATCAGGAAATGGACAAGGTTAAGAGGGAGTTCCTGCAACTGGAGGTGGGAACCATGACACACCAGCTGTACACCACAAAGTTCAACGAGATGGCACGTCTGGTGCCGGATCAGGTGATGCCTCTGTCACGGAGGTACATTCAGGGTTTGCCAGTAGATATTCTCAGGCATATGATCGCCGCCCGACCGAGCACGTTTAGGTCGGCAGTGGACTTGGCAGGGAGATTATATGATGAGAGGGCTGTGGTGATGGTGGTGGTTGAAGGTGGTAGGAAGAGTGGTGGTGATCGAAACTAGCAGGGGAAGAGGTTTGATCGGAGTGGTGCCTCGACGGGTAACAAGAAGGCACGGGTGGACGACCACCGTGTTGTCACACCAGGTGCGGGTATGAAGAAGTGTAGTAGGTGTGGGAGAGAGCATAGTGGGGAATGTAGGCTGGGGTCAAACGTGTGCTTCAAGTGTGGGAAGGCGGGGCATATAGCCAAGGACTGTTGTACGGTCCGGTGCTTTAACTGTGGCGTGGAGGGTCACATGAGTAGGGATTGTAAGAAGCCAAGAGCTGAGGGTTCCGAGGGGAAGAATACGGGAGGTGAAGGACCGAGGGTGAGTGCCACGGAATTCACCATGACACAGGAGGAAGCTAGGACGGACCCTGATGTTGTGTTCGGTACGTTTCTAGTGAACCAAACTTTAGCTTCTGTGTTGTTTGATTCTGGTGCTAGTAAAAGTTTTATTTCTACTGCTTTCTGTGCTAAGCTGCTTGTTAGTAGTAGACGTGTTGATGCACCCTTTGATGTTGAAACTGCCATAGGTAAGTCTACCAGGATTTCTGAGATGATAGAGAACTGTGATATGGAGCTAGAAGGTCATAAGTTTCCTATTAGACCGTTCGTGATGACCTTAGGTGGTTTTGATTTGGTTCTTGGGATGGATTGGTTAGCGGACTTCGAGGCGAACATTGTGTGTTGCAAGAAGATGATTCGTTTGACAGTGCCTGACGGGAGTTCGGTAACCGTTTATAGGGATCGGGTCACGACGATCCAGAAGGTAATCTCAATGGCGGTGGCGGGAAAGTGTATGAGGCGTGGGTGTAGCGCTTACTTGGCTTATGTAAAGGATGTGGATACGCTAACACCATAACTATCCGATGTTTTGGTTGTGTGTGACTTTCCAGACGTGTTCCCAGATGACTTACCAGGAGTGCCACCTGACCGAGAGATCGAGTTTCAGATTGATCTGATACCGGGTCCCCAACCTGTTGCCAAGGCATCGTATCGGTTGGCTCCGACGGAGATGAAAGAATTGATGGAGCAGTTGCAAGAGCTACTTGATAAGGGGTTTATTAGACCGAGTATCTCTCCTTGGGGTGCTCTTGTCCTGTTTGTAAAGAAGAAAGACGGTAGTATGAGAATGTGCATTGACTACCGTGAGCTGAATAAGTTGACAGTGAAGAACCGATACCCCTTACCGAGAATTGATGATTTATTCGATCAGCTTCAAGGTGCCAATTGGTTTTCAATGATAGACCTTCGATCTGGTTGCCATCAGTTGAAGGTGAAGGAGCAGGACATCCCTAAAATAGCTTTTCACACACTTTATGGTCACTACGAGTTTCTCGTTATGTCATTTGGTTTGACCAACGCGCCAGCTGCTTTTATGGATCTGATGAACCATGTGTGTTGGCCAATGTTGGATAAATCAGTGATTGTGTCATTGATGATATTTTGATTTATTCGAAGAGCGAGATCAAGCACGCCGGTCATTTTCGGGAGGTTTTGGAGACGCTGAGAAAGGAGAAGCTGTATGCCAAGTTCTCCAAGTGTGCATTTTGGTTGCACGAAGTTTAGTTCATAGGTCATGTGGTGAATCCTAACAGGATTATGGTGGACTCGGCAAAGGTGGAGGCAGTGATGCAATGGAAGTTGTCAGCGGAAACGTCGAGGAGTGAGAGTTAAGATCGTTCACAGCCACATAACGCTATTAAATAATCCAATATAATTTAAACATAAGTTTCAATTGTCACATTACAAACATAAGTTTCAAAGAAAATAAAAGCATAACATAGAATGTAACAAATCATTCTATTTTTATTTATTAATCTAGGTCCATTCCTAGATTGTGCAAGCTTCAATGTGTAGGAATCAAACTTGGGCGTTTCCTGAAACATGTTAAAAATAAAAAGTCAACATAAAAATGTTGGTGAGCATTCCATAGTTTTCAATACATAAGTATATAAAAGATGGCACTTCAAGTCATAAGTTAGTGAATATAGTGATTAGGGATGCTATGGTCCATGCAACAATCAAACCTTGACAATGTTTTACAAGTCTCAAACGTTAAAAGTATATACGATCAGCTAAGTGTACTTGGATCAACCAAGCAGGCTTGTCTTACCCATAGATCTATGACTTCGTTGGGCTAGCAATAGTTAATGATTGCACATATAACGCCATAACATGGTAATCACAAAAGTTCAACTAACCACAACTTAACATGATGGATTGCCATAAAGTTTACAAGTCTCAAATAAGTCTATGAGTGCAATAGTATAAGTTAACATGTTTCACCCCAAAGTGTGAAAATAGGAAAAAGGGGTATAGAATACTCACATGGTCAATGAATATATAATTGGCGATTAATAAAATTATAATGGTCGTCGTTCCAACATATTCATTCACAAAGTACCTATTTACAAGATTTAAGCTTAATTATAATAAGTTCAACAAATTAACGGGGACTAGGGTTCTAAGTGAAATTTAGGGATTGTTAAATAATATGTTTAAACAAATGGAATAAATTTATATTTTCTTAAAAAAATATGTATTTATATTTTATTCAAAGTTGTGAAAAGTAATAAAAATATTACATATAAGGTTCAAATAAATCTTTATAACCAAAATGTATTACTAGATAAATAAAATTACTTGAAAAGAGATATTTGAACCAATAATAATTTACTGATTATCATTTTCCATCGTTTTTTTTAAAAAGAAACTATTTAAACAAACCTTGTTAAAATGTTTTATCAACAAAACATTTTTATTTAATCCTAGAAAATTTTAGAAAGTATTTGGAACTTTTGTAAATATTTAGAAAAAAATAATTTATATATTTTAGGAATTTTTTCCAAAATTAAACCTTTAGACTAAAATCCTTTAAAAGAAAAAAAAACTAATAAAACATGAGGGTGCCCGGGTTCGAACCGGGACCTCATGTTTAGAAGAGCAATGACATAACCAGCGAACCAGGGCATAAGGCCTTGGTGAAGTTTGGTTTTTATATCTTAAAACACAACCCCTACGCATCATCCCCCAAACCAAGAACCCTAGATTCGGTAAATCCCCAAATTGAAGATCAATTCTTATTGTAAACGCTTAAATTCATAGGGCTTTCATTTATCATGTTAAAATGAATACGTATGTAAGTTTAATTACCCGAAAGTTGTATAACATCAATGATTCGACTCGAAGAACAAACCGCGACTGATGTGAAGCTCGATTTTTGTTCAAATGGCGATTATAATCCAATTCTTTGTAGAGATAGCTTCTATTGAACTCAAGGATGGAAAGCCCTTTGTTAATTTCGCGTTTGGAAGCTTTGAAGATGGTGTTCATGTTGTAACAGGTCCGCGGGGATGAGGAGGGTAAATCTTGGTATTTGGGTTCGTTTCAGATGGAATTGAGTGTTGTACTCGATTAAGGATTGATAGAGAATCGCTTAGGTTGATCTAACTGGTCTATTCTTGGGTGTAAATGCTCCAACGGTTAAACGAATTAAAGCTTCGGTTTTTTTCCCTTCATTTGAGGTTTATTATCGATGTTTAAATGAAATTAAAGTGTCTATTCAAGTTCGAAACGTATGCACGAAAGGATTTGGAGCGGTTTGGATACCACATTCGACTGAATTTGATGTCCATGTGGTGGCGGAAGTTGGCCGTCGGCGGCCGGAAGCCAACCGGAAATACGGGAGGTATTGGGGGAATGAGGTTTGGGTTTAGATAATTTACACAATTAGTCCCTGTGGTCTTTAGTATTAACATTTTATGCACAAAACTTCATAACTTAAGTTTCTAGATTTACAATTAAGCCCCTGGACTTAATTTAACTTTAAGATTTAACCATTTTCAAACTTATCAATTATTTATGACTTGTTACTCTTATTATTATTATTATTATTATTATTATTATTATTATATTATTATTATTATTCATATTATCATAGTTATTATGATTGGTATTTATTTTATAATCTATTAGAAATGTTATTATGTTCAATTTAATAGTTTAAGTTATTAACTTTTAAATAAAAGAATTAATTAATGGAAGCAAAGAATCAAACATAAATAAACCACAAGTTCCATAAATGACAATAATGGTCCTTACAAGATTAATCAAAGTTAATTCTTAGTTAACAAAAATTCAGGATGTTACAGAAGTCTCCTAAGACGTCATCCGAGATTCGAAGTTTCTTGGGTTTGGCGGGCTACTACCGAAGATTCATTCAAGACTTTTCCAAGATTGCTTCTCCGCTAACGAAGCTGACCCGGAAGCACGTGAAATTTGAATGGGGTCAAGCTCAAGAGAAGGCGTTCGAAGAATTGAAGACGAGATTGACTCAAGCTCCTGTTCTTTCATTACCCGATGGAAATGAAGATCTGGTGGTTTATTCTGATGCTACCTACTCAGGGTTGGGATGTGTGTTAATGCAGAGAGGGAAGGTTATAGCCTATGCATCCCGACAGTTAAAGGTCCATGAGGTCAATTACCCAACTCATGACTTGGAGCTAGCAGCCATGGTCTTTGCACTAAAGATTTGGAGGCATTATCTTTATGGAACGAAGTGCACCATTTTCACTGATCATAAAAGCTTGAAGTACTTCTTTGAGCAAAAAGATCTGAACATGAGGCAGAGACGATGGTTGGAGCTTATAAAGGACTACGATTGTGAGATCCATTACCATTCGGGCAAAGCCAATATGGTGGCGGACGCCCTTAGCCGAAAAGAGAGACCTGAGCCGATTAGGGTGAAAGCGTATCAGCTAATCATGACCTTTGAAGTGATGAAGCAAGTTAAAGAGTTTCAATATGAGGCATTGAAGGAAGATCATCTTAACTCGAAAAGAATGAGAGATCTGGTTGTGGAATTGGGTGAAAACACACTTGGTGTTAAAACCCAATTTGGACGAGAGTGGATTCCTCGTTTTGGGGATCTACGCACGAGGATAATGGATGAAGCTTTCAAGACTCGATACTCTATTCATCCTGGTGCTACAAAGATGTACCAAGATATGAAGAAAGATTATCGGTGGCCGGGGATGAAGCGTGATGTGGTGGAGTATGTGAGAAAATGCCTTACTTGTCTATAGGTGAAGGGCGAGCATCAGAAGCCGTATGGGAAGATCCAACCTTTGGATATACTGGAATGGAAGTGGGAGCACATCACCATGGATTTCATTACGAAGCTGCCGCGTACTCCGAAGGGGTATGACGCCATATGGGTGATAGTTGACCGCTTGACGAAGAGTGCTCACTTCCTACCGATCCGCGAGACATATTCATCTGAGAGGTTGGCTGATATTTTCGTCAAGGAAATTGTAACTCGTCATGGCGTGTCGGTGTCTATTGTGTCTGATCATGACACCCGGTTTACATCCAAATTTTGGAAGAAATTCCACAACACCATGGGGACAAGGTTACATATTAGCATGGCTTATCAACCCCAGACTGATGGTCAGTCAGAAAGGACCATTCAGATATTGGAGGACATGCTTTGGGCATGTGTGATTGACTTTGGGGAAATTGGGATGACCACTTACCATTAGCTGAATTCTCATACAACAACAGTTATCATGCCAGCATTGGTATGCCACCTTATGAGATGCTATTCGGTAGGAGATGCAGAACACTCGTTTGTTGGTGTGATATTGGTCATAAAGAGTTAGGGAGCATCTAGGTGATCGAGGCTACGACTGAGAAGCTTGAAAGGATCAAAGCCTTCATGAAGGCAGCCAAAGATAGACAGAAGTCGTATGCTGATAAACGACGCAGACCGATTGAATTTAGGGTGGGTGACCGGGTTATGTTGAAGGTCTCACCTTGGAAAGGTATTATCCGATTCATAAAGCGGGGCAAGCTGAGCCCAAGGTATATGGGGCCTTTCCGAATCATCGCTCGAGTAGGAGAGGTGGCCTCTAGACTGGAGTTACTTGATGAGTTAAGTGGAATTCACCCGACATTCCATGTATCTCATCTGAGAAAGTGCTTGGAAGATGAAGGCATGATTGTTCCACTGGAGGATATTAAAGTAGACGAGCGGCTCAATTATATGGAGCAACCAGTGGCGATCATCGATCAAAAAGAGAAGAGGCTACCGAATAAAGTGGTTCCTCTTGTGCGTGTACAGTGGAAGCATAGAAAAGGATCCGAGTCGACATGGGAAACTGAAGAAGAAATGAGGCAGTATTTCCCACATTTGTTCGAGGAATAACAGGTTTCGGAGATGAAGCCTATATAAGGGGGGGTGGACTTGTAACACCCGGATATTCGCTTTGAAGCCGACGAAAGAAAAAAAAATAAAGTCCAAAGTCGGGGAACCAAACTTGCAAAAACACGAGAAAGTTTGGAAGAGAAGGAGAATTAGAGGGGAGGGCAGCCCACACCCTCCCCACATCTCCAAAATTCTGCCACATAGATGAAGAGAAGAGAGAAAAGGGAGAAAAGAGAGAAAAAGGTTGGTTCGGGTTGATTCAAGAGAGCAAAATCAACGTGAAGCGAGTCTAATCGAAGCTCTTTTCATTGTGGTTGTTCGTGTGAGTTCTAGGACCCCTCTTTTAAATGTTTTTGGTCAATTTTGGGGCTGGAACGCATCTGATTCCCGTTTTTGTATGTGTGTGTGTTTGACCCATTTGTATGTGTTTGTATGTGATGCATTTTGAGTTTGTTTCCAAGCTTGTGTGTGCTTGAATGGTGTTGTGGTATGCATTCCTATGGTTTAGGATAGTTGATTTGGGCTTAGAATGGGTTTGGATGAGCTTGGAGGTCGAAAATGGCAGATTGGGTTCGAGATGAACTGTATTCTGCATCAGCTAGGGCAATGCGACCGAATGGAGGCCATACGGTCGAATGAGGCGCGATTGAGGTTCATTCGCACGATTGATGTTCATTCCCACGATTGAGGATTCTTTCGTACGATTGGAGGGCCAATTGCATGGGGAGTCATGCGACTGAGGGCCCATTCACATAAGTGATCATCCACATTAATTTCATTCGCATGAGGTCCATTCGCATAGGACTCATCCGCATTGAGTCCATCTGCATAAGGTCATTCGCATGGGTGTTCATTCGCATTGGTGTTCATCCGCATGAGGTCCGTTCGCACGATTGGGTGTTCATTCACATAGGTGTTCATCCGTATTGGTCCATTCACATGATGTTCAGTCGCATGGAAGCCATGCGACTAAAGGGTACCCATACGCCCGAATAGGGCTGTTGGACCTGAGGGAAAGCGTAGTTTAATCATTGACTTTCGGGAGAAAGTGCAGATTTAAGTTTTGATGTGGAAGTTCCCGTAAGTTCATGTAAGATGATTATAGAGGCCTTAGAGGTTATGTTGGGCATGATGATGATGTTGCATGTTTATGCATGATGTATGTTATGTATGATGTTGCCCTGTATGATGATGATGACTGTGTATGTTGATGTTCATTATTATGATGAATGTTTATCTTTCCTGTGACTTTACGTGTTACGTTAATGAATGAATTGAAAGTATTATGTAACGTAAAGTGAAAGATAATGAAAAAGAGAACATGATGAATGCATACATTAATGAATGATGAAAGTAAAGAAAGTCTTGCAAGCCTTGTATGTCGGGACACGCCATTGAAAGGTGTTAGCCCAACGGTGTGTGGGTTCGATACCCTGGGAGGATGACATCGGGGTCTTTCTTTGTGATTGACCATTTGTAAGAACCAATGCTGCATACCCTAGGTACTGTGACTAGGAGGTGTGGTGCACCGTTATAGAAGGTCTATGATTGGCCTAGGTCCAGTACCAGGAACAGAAGGGTATCGGACATAGCAATGGTACACCTAAACTTTACCTTAGGTACTGTGACCAGGAGGTACATAGCAATGTGATGTAATGCAACAATGTATTTTGTAACTGGTTAACGATGTATTATTTTGCAAAAGCCTTTATAAGAAAATGAAATGTCATTGTTGAATGTTTCCGCTGCAATGTTTTCGTAAGATAAATGAAAATGTATGTTTTATGTGCGATGATCGACTAGCTGTAAGCGTCCCGAGAACGGGGCCTTACATTGTGCATCTTTGCAAGTGTACTTGTTTTAATGGTTAATACCTATAAATTTATAATAAAGTGACATAATTAGCATATCTCATATCCAATATTGAATACACTAAAATTTAAATTAAGTGCATCAAAGCTATTTGAAATGTCATAATTCCAAAGTTTCAAATCAGCTATATAAAAAGTGGCTAACACAACCGATAGGCATCATTTATGGAAGTTAAAATCTTTTGCCAGTCAAAATGATATTTTTTGTGTTGCTTTACTTATGAGAGTCAGTATATATATAGTTACGGGTAGTAGTTTAGTATGATCTATTTGAGATTGTATGAGAGTTTAGTCGAAAGAAAAGTATTTCGCTGGCTTACCTTCTTCATGTCCTTCAACTTTCGCGTCTCAAGTGTTAGACCTTCAATAGCTTTAGAAATCTACAAAGAGGTACATAAAAATACATTAAGTTATTGGAATAGGTGGTTGTGAAATGAAAAATAATCATGCAGGTACATATAAGCATCTTACTTCTCCTTTTATCAACACTCTATATGCTTTATCATTGCACCAGACTAGTACGTTTCATAGGATCTTTATACTCTTCACAAACAATATTTCTTTTGTCACATCCTGACGGAAACATGAAATGTTTTGGATCTGACTAGCTTGATCAGAACACATTGATTGGAAAATTAAATAATCAACACAATAAAAGATAACATAACATAACATAACATATCACATAATATTAGATCAAGAAGGGTTAGGATTACATCATATCATTAGTAGACAAAATTAACATAATTCTATTACAAAACATGTTATCAAGCTGCTACATCTTCAATAATGATGGAAATGAGCATCCACCGCCAAGCTAAGATCATACAATTTAACAGTTAGATTCACACAAACTTTCCCCATAACTTCACCCCATCCATTGTACACATAAAAAGAGAACATAATGTGTTATACATGATGATTTCCTGAAAAAGCATACTCAAAACAATCAACATAAAGTTGGTGAGATTATAGGTTTGTCATCAAACATAATACATATATTGATGTATTATAAATAAGTTTACAACCAAACCTACTTATAAATAACTACCTAGGTTATCCAATAGTTCCAGATCCGAATTAATAGTTGTAACATAATATATATATATGCATCAATCTCAAAACAATATGCTTTTTCTCCCAAAAACTTATAAATACAAAATGGGGCTATGAGTCTCACCTTTTATTCCAGCAGATAATTAGAGATAAATATATTTTTCTTTAGAATATTCAGCAACTCAGATTACAAAAATCAAAATTGAAGTTATAGTTATCCATATGTCACAAAAAGTTTACAGCAGAAACATACAAATATCTATCTTAACATGTCAAAGTTTCATATATCAACTAGTTACAGTTTATTTTCTAGAATTTTTACAATATTTGAATAAATTGGCAAAAATACTTATGGGTCTCTAAAATTCACCAAATTTATCATAATTGACATACCAAAATGTATACTGCTTCATAGTTTTCGAAAGTGCTAAATTATAACAGAACTCATTTTAATGATTTTTATTATTCTGAAAATATTTGTTAAAAATAGTAGAATATATTCAAAAATTCTAAATTTCATACAAATGGTTCTAATCTAATTATTATACTTTGTATACATTTTTCATGATTTATGTTTTACATTAACTATTTTTCCCGATTTTTGAATTACAGATTCATCTAAAATTTGTAACTTGAGCATAACTATTAATTGGGTCATGAAATTTATTCTATAGGTCTGGTAAGACATACAAATTATCATATAATTTTTCCAGCTTTTCACCATGTTTAGTTCTTCCGGTTGATACTTTTTTTAATAAATTAAATAATTTTTATATGTTTAGTGAATAATCTTCATGTTCTAATCAAAAGGTTAGTTATATGTGTTCTTTAATCACATATGTATATCTTGTAGTTAGTGATTAGAAGTTGGAACCTTGATTTTGACAGAAGAAGAGGGTGAAAGGTAGTTGATGGTAGCTTCTTTCTTCCTTGATAAACCGGTTGGAATGATCCTCTTTAAGCTTGATCACCAATGGTTAAAGTTGTTGGTGTTTGATAGCTATGATAACCTAGAGGGGTGTAGAATTATGGTGATGGTGGTAGTTTCCTGTGGTTCATGTGGTGATACTTGTGAGCAAGATCCGAGAGCTTGAAAGGGTGTGGAAGGTGGTGGTGGTCGAAGCGGTTATGGTGGTATGGTGGTGTGTGAACCGAGTGGTGAAGGAGTAGAGATGGTGGTGTTGTGGTTATGAAGTGACCGAGAGGTGATGTTTATATGGATTATCGGTCGGTTTCCATTAATGGCATAATCATGATGGCTACATACTAGCTTTGGTGAGTAAGTCAACTAGGTGTCAATTTCTTGAACTTGAGATGCAAGGTGGCGACTTCATAGGTTGGTGAGGTGTCCATGGGCCGGTTGATGTTAATCACAGAGCTTAAGGTGTACTTTGGGTGTTCTAATCCCTCATTGATTAAGGTTGAGGCTTGAGTTAGGGTTGAAGTGTTCAAGGTTTACTTAGTTTTGTTTTGATGCTAAGTTTTCTTGATGTTATCTTTGCGTTGTGGTGTTTTGTTGGGTTGTATCTTGATTCATTTGGCGTCTGTTTTGGTGCTAAAATATTGAGGTGATTGATCAAATAATAGTTGGTATCAAGAGTTTATGCATATGAATACATGTAAACATAAATTCCATACATGCATGCTATCGTACTATATATATATACGCTAAAACATATAATTTTCGTAAAGGGTTAGTCAAATAATGGGTAATATGTATCAGAATCTTATTTATATATTAACTTGTCTAACCTTAATTTTTAGGGTTGTCACATTCCCCCCTGTAAAAATAATTTTGTCCCGAAATTTATTGGAGAGTAATTCCTAAACTTAAGGAGAACTTATCTGGTTACTGACTTCAAATAAGTGGGGATACTTCTTTTTTATTTCATCTTCTATTTCCCATGTAAATTTTGGTCCTCTTCTTGCATTTCACTTAATCTTTACTATGGGGATTCTATTCCTTCTTAATCTTTTTACCTCCTTGTCTATAATGGCTATTTGTTCTTCCACAAAATGAAGTTTCTTAATCTACCTTGATTTCTTGAATTGAAACTTTTAATGTCTCATCTGTTAGATATTTCTCTAGGTTGGACACATGAAAAGTGTTGTGTACTTTACTTAATTCTTGAGGTAAATCCAATCTGTATGCTACAGGGCTGATTTTAACAGTGATTTCAAATGGGCCAACATACCTAGGGTTTAACTTACTCCTCCTTCCAAATCGGATGATTCCTTTTATGGGTGATACTTTTAGATAGACTTTATTTCCAACTTGAAATTCTAATTTCTTCGTTTATCGGCATAACTCTTATGTCGATCATGTGCTACTTTCATTTATTTTTAATCTCAGTGATCTTATTAGATGTTTCTTGTATCAATTTAGGGCCTGTAAGTTGCCTGTCTCCTATTTCATTCTAACACAAGGGTGATCTACACTTCCTTCCATACAAGGATTCAAATGGGGTTGTTCCAATACTTGCATGGTAACTATTATTATAGGAAAATTCTATTAAAGGTAGGTGTATATCCCAATTACCACCAAATTCCAATACACAAGCACGCAACATATCTTCCAATTTTTGAATTGTCTTCTTACTTTATCATCCTTCTGTGGATGGTATGCTGTACTCAGGCTTATTTGAGTTTCTAAGGATTTTTGTAAAGTTTTCCAGAATCTGGATGTGAATATACTATCTCTGTCTGATATATTTGAAATAGGTAATCCATACCTGGATACAATTTCCTTTATGTAGATCCTTGCTAACTTTTCTATCTTATAGTCTTCCCTAATTGGCAAGAAATATGCTGATTTGGTTAATCTATTTACTATAACCAAAATTTGTCATAACCACTTGAAGTTCTTGGTAGTTTGGTTACAAAATCCATGGTAATCTGGTCCCTTTCCATTCTAGGATTTCTAGTTGTTGCAAATATCTTGAAGGTTTTTGGTATTCAGCCTTTACTCTTGAACATATATCATATTTTTCTACAAATTCTCTGATTGATTTTTTCATGTCTGGCCACCAGTATTGGCTTTTCTAGTCTTTGTACATTTTATTATTTATTGGATATGTAGAATATCTTGACTTATGTGCTTCTTGTAGAATAATTTTTCTAAGCATGACATTATCTGGTACCTAAATTTTTCCTTTGAATTTTAGGATTTCATATGTCTTTTCCTCCAAATCTTTTATTTGTCCTTTCATTCTCAACCTATCTTTTTGTTGGGCCTCCCGAATTTGATTTAACAAATCTGAATGAAATTCCATTCTCATGGCACACACTCATAATGGCTTAGTTCTTTCTTTTCTACTTAAGGCATTAACTACTACATTTTCCTTTCCTGGGTGATATCTGATCTCATAATCATAGTCACTTAATAATTCTACCCACCTCTTTTGTCTCATATTCATCATTTTCTGATCAAATATGTGTTGTAGGCTCTTATGATCTATATATATTGTACATCTCGTCCCATACAAATAATGTCTCCAAATTTTAAGTGCAAATACTACTGCTCCTAATTCTAAATCATGGTAGTATAATTCTTTTCACTTCCTTTAAGTTATCTGGAGTTATAAGCAATTACCACATCTTGTTGCATTAAAACACATTCAAACCCCTGATGTGATGCATCACAGTATACTACAAAATTGTGTGTCCCTTTCGGTAATGCTAGGATAGGGGCAGTAAATAACTTGCTTTTTAGGAGTTCAAATGCATCTTTTTGTTTTTCTCACTAGACATATGGTTTATCCTTTTGAGTTAATTTTGTCAGGAGTTGAGCTACTCTTGAAATTTCTTTGATAAATTATCAATAATAACCGACCAACTCTAAAAATTAGTGTACCTCAGTTGTTGTTTTTAGGAGCTTCCCATTTCTTAATTGCCTTAATCTTTGTCGGGTCAACCTGAATTCCTTCTTGGTTAACTACATGTCCTATAAAATTGTACTTTACTTTTCCAAAATTCGCATTTTGAAAATGTGGCATAAAATTTTCTTTTCGATGTAACTCCAAGATCAGCCTTAGGTGCTTTTCATGTTCTTCCTTACTCATGGAATAGATCAAGATGTTCTCAATAAAGACTATGACAAATTTATCTAAATAAGGTCTGCATACTCTATATATTAAATCCATAAACACTGCTTGAGCATTAGTTAACCCAAATGGAATTACAAGAAACTTATAATGACCATATCTAAATCTAAATGTAGCCTTTGGTATATCTTTATCTTGAACTCTTAGCTGATGATATCCTGACCTTAAATCAATTATGAAAAAGTAACTAGATCCTTGTAATTTATTGAATAAGTCATCTATCCTAGGGAGGGGATACCTATTTTTTATAGTTACTTTATTGAGTTCCTTGTAATCGATACACATTCTAAAAGTTCCATCCTTCTTCTTATCAAATAGTATTGATGCTCCCCAAGGGAATACACTAGGACTTATAACCCTTTATCTAACAATTCCTGAAGTTGACTCATTAATTCTTTCATTCCTATTGGTTCTAAATGATATAAAGATTTGGCTATAGGAGTAGTTCCAGGTACTAATTAAATTTTGAATTCTACTTGACGAGGGATGGTGGCAATCCTGGTAATTCATCAGGAAATACCTCTGGGTATTCACTAATAATAGAAACATCTTTTAAATTTATCTTATCTAGTTTTGTATCAACTACATAGACTAGAAAAGCTAAACATTTCTTCCTTAAACAATTTCTGAGCCTTCTTACATGAGACTACTTTCATACCAACTCTAGGTTTCTTACCATATAAACAGAGAGTTCTAATTTTCTAAGTCAAAGGGATTTTTATCATTCATTTACCACATATAATTTCAGCCTGATTCTTACTTAACCAATCCATATCCATAACAACATCAAAACCGCCTAATTCAATAGGAATCAAATCTATATTAAAGTAATGATCATCTAAATTTAAAGTGCAATTAGGAATAACTTCACCAGCCTCGATTATTTTTCCGTCAACGAATTCTATCAAATATTTAATTTTCAATTTTTCTAAGGCTAAGCTAAGTAAAGGCTTAAATGTATGCGAAACAAAACTACGGGTAGCTCCCGTATCGACAAACATAGTTGCGTGTTGCTTATTAATCGGAAACGTCTTTTCGCTTGGAACGGAGGGCAGTGGCCAGCGAACCTTTGCTCCGCCAGAAAGAAAAAAGGGGCCCTCTTGATCACCTGAAGATATTTTTAGGTGGAATTGGCATAATTATTACCGTGAGGATTGACATAGATTCTCCGGAAGAAAGCAATCGGCTTTGCCCAAGTTGTAATAAAAGAATTAGCTCTATCCCACCTCCAATGAGATGTTTTAAGCAAATGAATCGAAAATGTACATAGCAGTTCCAGCTGAAATACTTGGAATAATTCTACCATTTCTACTAGGAGTAGCCATTTTAGTGCCATTGCGTTGCGATTGGTTCCGTCCTATCGGTCCGTGGTATTGGCTAGGGCCTAAGCTTGAGGAAGTTCAAGGCACGGTCATCACCCGTTACTACTTCTAGTTCTTGTCGTGCTACCTCAGCCTGCAACACAAATGCTCTACCACGGGGGTTGTTTGGGTTAATTAGGGCTTTTCCTTTTTGTTTTGGACACTTGTTGCGAAAATGATTCTTATTTCTATACTGTTAGCAAACCGTTTAGGGTTTATGGTCCCGTACACTCCCTTGATAGGTGTTCTTTCTTACAGTTATAGCAAATTACCATTCTGCACTTACCATTGTGGTGTCTCTTGTAGGTATTGCAACACAATTGATCTTCCGTCTATGGTCTCCTTTCCTGGATAATTCCCATTCCCCAAATCTTCCTCTAGAGTTGCTATTGCTCCATTTCCTATTGTCTCCAATCCTTGAATTACTCAACGATCCATTTCTTATCATTTCATCAGTCAAGCTTCCTGATAACGCTATTACATCCTGAAAAGCCTTAGGCATGACTAACATTACCATCCATCTTATCTGTGGTACTAAACCCCAGATGTATCTTCCTATCCTTTTAGCTTCTAGTGTAACTAGGTGTGGCACTAATCTAGATAGTTAATTATTCCTATTTGTATACTCCTGATGCAGCACCCTTCATTTTTAATGCTAAGAATTCTGTTTCTATCATTTCTATCTTATTATAACTATCTGTATACTCCTGATGTGCAACACCCTTCATTTCTTGTGCTAAGAATTCATTATACCTATCCCTTTATTTCTAGTGCAAGAATTATATTTCTCAATCACTAGGTTCTTAAATTTTTCCCTGCTTAACCTATTTTAACATCTCTCCTTAGTTTGAATTTCCATCTTCCACCATTACTGTACTTCTCCTTTCAGTGAATATGAACAAACATAGTCTTATAATTATTAGCACACTAGCTGATATCTAAAACTCACTCCATTTCTGGTGTTGTCTTATAATTGTTATGGCCTGAAGGACCTGTTTTGTTGTAGTAACTTATCCAAATTACTAGTATTTATACTACTAAAATTCTTACAAAATTCATATCATAATATCACAAATATTAATCAAATAGTTTCACAAAATCTCATATTTTCACATTAGTCTCATATACTTCATACAAGATTCTTATTATTGTCTAAGCATAGACACCTTGTCATGAAATTATATAAATATATTTTAAGTCATGCCATGAATATTATTCTCATACGAGCTTATGGTTATAGTCTAGGAATATACTAATAATACTTAATTCTCTATAACGAATAGCTTTGATATCAACCTGTCACATCCCGACGGAAGCGTGAAATGTTTTGGATGTGACTAGCTTGATCAGAACGCTTTGATTGGAAAATTAAATAATCAACACAATAGATTATAACATAACATATAACATAATATTAGATCATCAAGGGTTAGGATTACATCATATCATTATTAGACAAAATTTAACATAATCCTATTACAAAACACATTATCAAACTACTACATCTTTAGTAATGATGGAAATGAGCATCCATGGCCAAGCTAAGATCGTGCAAATTAATAGTTAGATTCATACAAACTTTCCCCGTAACTTCACCCCATCCATTGTACACATCAAAAGAGAACATAATGTTGTTATACATGATGATTTCCTGAAAAAGCATACTCAAAACAATCAACATAAAGTTGGTGAGATCATAGGTTTGTCATCAAACATAATACATATATTGATGCATCATAAATAAGTTTACAACCCAATCTTCTTATAAGTCGGGTGATTCATAACTATCACAATATAAATTACAAAAACTGGATAAAATAACATCATAACACTCATCCGTTAGTGCATGAATATTTTCCTAAGTAGCGCTACCTATGTTATCCAACGATTCAACATCCGAATTAATGGTTGTAACATAAATGACAGTATATCATAAAAATATTATATATATTCATCAATCTCAAAACAATATGCTTTTTCCCCACAAAAAACTTATAGATACAAAATGAGGCTATGAGTCTTACCTTTTATTCCAGCAGATTACCTATAAAAATATTTATAGATTAGAGATAAATATCTTTTTTTAATTTTCAACATCTCAGATTACAAAAATCAAAATAGAAGTTATAGTTATCCATATGTCATGAAATTTTTACAGCTGAAACGTACAAAGATCTATCTTAACATGTCAAAGTTACATATATCAACTAGTGACAGATTATTTTCTGAATTTTTACAATATTTGAATAAACTAGCAAAAATACTACGGGTCTCTAAAATTCACCAAATTTATCAGAATTTACATACCAAAATGTATACTGCTTCAGAGTTTCTTGAAGTGCTAAATTACAACAGAACTCTTTTTAATGATTTTTATTATTCTTAAAATATTTATTAAAAATAGTAGAGTATATCCAAAAATTCTAAATTTCATGCATACTGTTCTAATCTAATTATTATACTTTGTATAAATTTTTCATGATTTATCTTATAGACTAACTATTTTTCCTAATTTTTGAATTACAGATTCTTTTAAAATTTGTAACTTGAGCATAACTATAATGGGGTCATGAAATTTATTCTATAGGTCTAGTAAGACATAAGAAATATCGTATAATGTTTCTAGCTTTTCACCAGGTTTAGTTCTTCCGGTTGATACTTTTCTTTTATAAATTAAATAATTTTTATAAATTATTTTACTTATTTTAATTGCACCAAAGTTTGCAGAATGTTACTTCTTAATATTTCTAACATATTCAAAATTTTATTTCCACATTCACAATGTTACTTCATAATTTCAACCCTTTATTTGTAATATTTTTGTTTTCCTTAGTTAACCATATTTTTCAGAATATTAAACCTTCTTTACTGATTTTCAGATGAAGATGAAGTGTTTTTAAAGTTTAGTGAAGAATCTTCATGTTTTAATCAGAAGGGTTGGTTATATGTGTTGTTTAAACTTAAATATATATCTTGTAAACTTAGCTAGTTAGTGATTAGGAGTTGGAACCTTGATTTTGACAGAAGAAGAGGGTGAAAGCTAGTTGATAGTAGCTTCTTTCTTCCTTGATGAACCAGTTGGAATGATCCTTTTTAAGCTTGATCACCAATGGTTGAAGTTGTTGGTGTTAGATAGCTATGATAACCGAGATGGGTGTAGAAGTGTGGTGATGGTGGTAGTTTCCTGTGGTTCACGGCGTGATACTTGTGAGCAAGAGCTGAGAAATTGAAAGGGTATTGAAGGTGGTGGTGGTCGAAGCGGTTATGGTAGTATGGTGGGTGTGAACCGAGAGGTGAAGGAGTAGAGATGGTGGTGTTGTGGTTGTGAAGTGGTCGAGAGGTGATGTTTATATGGATTATCGGCCGGTTGCCATTAATGGCATAATCATGATGGCTATATACTACCTTTGGTGAGTAAGTCAACTAGGTGTCAAATTCTTGAACTTGAGATGCAAGGTGGTGACTTCATAGGGTGGTGAGGTTTCCTTGGGCCGGTTGATGTTAATCACCGAGTTTAAGGTGTAGTTTGGGTGTTCTAATCCTTTAATGAATAAGGTTGAGGCTTGAGTTAGGGTTGGAGTGTTTAAGATTTACTTAGTTTTGTTTTGATGCTAAGTTTTCTTATTGTTATCTTTGTATTATGGTGTTTTGTTAGGTTGTATCATGATTCATTTGGTGTATGTTTTGGTGCTAAAATGTTGAGGTGATTGATAAAATAATAGTTGGTATCAAGAGTTTATGCATATGAATACATGCACACGTAAATTCCATACATGCATGCAATCGTACTACACACCTATATATATATATATGTGTATATATATATATATGTATATATATATACACACACACTAAAACATATATAATTCATAAGGGTTAGTCAAATATTACGTAATATGTATGAGAATCTTATTTATATTAACTTGTCTAACCTTCATTTTTAAGGTTGTCACATCTTCCCATAACTTGAAGCAATTGGTGTATCACCAATTTCTTATTTGTTGAAACACTTAGAAGGAATATATTGATGAGGTTTATTGTCCCAACTTTTGCATGCAAGTCGTGCTCCAATATCTTCACCACATAATCCTCATCTTCACCGACAAAGTCAACAACAATATGCAGAAACAACTCTTTGTAACAGACTAGTGGCAAGGAGTCAAAGTCCTTTCGTAGTACACCTAGAATTTTACAATCAAGGTCTCCTTTCAACGAACTAAATGAGTTCAATCTACTTTTCCAAATTTCTATTATGCTATTTCTTTCTCTTGAGTCTTTGGAGCTAATGAATAGAGAAGAACGGAAAAGTTTTAGAGCTAATGGGTTCCCCCACCCCCAATATTGTGCTAACTCTAATGCAAGGTGGCTAAAACCTTCCAAGGAAGTATGGATCCAAATGCATGGAAACTTAATACCTCCAATGATTCATTATCATTCAACAATTTGAGTTCATACACGTGGCACCTCCAAGATAAGGACTCAAACCATTAATATATATCTAGAAGTCTAGTATTGATTATAATCTTGCTTTGTGTATAGACGACGCTCTTTCCAAGTAAAGCGTTTAATTCGTCATGATCGTCATGTCATCAAGAATTAAAGCACTTTTTCTTATGCAATGCATCCATAATCTTAGTAGTACCCTCGAAAACACAAGATATATTTATATTCCTACCTTCTAAAATGTTAGTGAGAAGTTGTTTTTGTAGCCCTAGCAAACCATATGTTTCTTTGAAGTGTTTTCCAATTTCATCAAGAAAACAACCACTTTCAAAGTTGTGTTTTGTTTGAGTTATAAATGTATTAGGCGAATGTTGTCTTGCCACTACCTCCCATTCCACAAATTTCTAGAATGTTAGCATTTGAGTGCTCGTTTTTGAACCAGGAATTGATCTCTTTTGCTCGAGTGTTGATACCGGTCAAATGAGCTGGAGTACTAACTAGATTTAAATCTAGTTCCTGTAAATTGTATCAACAATTTTCTCAATAAATTTTGTTTCAGACCTGGATTAAAAAAAACATTTAGCATTCAGAGTATGAAATTTATGGTTCTTAATAATTTAACTACTTCAGTTATGCTAAGTAGATTATATTGATTCAGCAAACATAAAAATTTCTAAAACTACATACACTTTAATCTTTTGAGAACTCTTTGATCATCTCAGTTATTAAAATTCAACAATACCAATAACCAAGGTTAAGTAACATGAACAAATCATACCCTAAAAATATATTTCTAAAGTTTAAATTACACCTAAGAAAGCAGACATGCATCTAATGCTTAAATTATAGTGATAAATATAGAAGATTGTACCCTGAAGCAACCATGCCGGTCAAATTTGCAACTTCTGTTAGCGCTAACTTCCATCAATTTACATTCTCCTTTGTCCACTTCGACCGTTCTTGTACAAAACTATGTCATTGGTTTCTGACATCCGAGGATGAACTTGATAAAAAACTGGCAAAACAAAATGATTGCACCTCCTCTTCTGTTTGAGGATCAACGAAAGCTCCTTTAGGCACCATCTGGATTCGAAAAAATTTTCTAACAATACAACAATAGATGCCCTTGAAATTTCTATTGCTTTAACAATTTCAGGCTGCAATTCTTGACCTTTTCTGATTTTAGCATCATCCCTAAACGTACAAATGTAAGTCTCCAAAGACACCATCCGAGATCCATAGTTTCTTGAGTTTGGCAAGCTATCATAGAAGATTCATCCAAGTCTTTTCCAAGATAGCTTCTCCTTTGACTAAGTTGACCCACAAGGACGTGAAGTTTGTTTGGGGTCAAGATCAAGAGAAGGCTTTTGAGGAGCTAAATGTAAGGTTGACTCAGGCTCTTGTCTTGTCGTTACCCGACGGAAGCAAAGGCTTGGTGGTTTATTCAGATGCTTCTTACTCAGGGTTGGGATGTGTCTTGATGTAGCGAGGAAAGGTTATAGCCTACACATCCCGATAGTTGAAAGTTCATAAGGTTAATTATCCTATTCATGACTTGGTGCTAGCAGTTGTGGTCTTTGCGTTAAAGATTTGGAGGCACTACCTATACGGGACGAAGTGCACCATATTCACTGACCACAAGAGCTTGAAGTACTTATTCAAGCAGAAAGATTTGAACATGAGGTAGAGGTGATGGTTGGAGCTCATAAAGGATTATGATTGCGAGATCAATTACCATCTTGGCAAAGCCAATATGGTGGCGGATGCCCTTAGCCGAAAAGAAAGACCCGAGCCGATTCAGGTGAAGGCTTATTAGTTGGTTATGACCTCTGATGTGATTAAGCAAGTCAAAGAGTTTCAAGATGAGGCATTGAAGGAATATCATCTTAACTCTGAAAGAATGAGAGGTCTAGTCATTGAGTTGGGTGAAAACACACTCGGTGTTAGAACCCGATTCAGACGAATGTGGATTCCTCGTTTTGGGGATCTACGTGGAAGGATTATGGATGAAGCTCATAAGAACCGATACTCCATCCATTCCGGTTCCACGAAGATGTATCAAGATATGAAGAAAGATTATTGGTGGCCGGGTATAAAACGCAATGTAGCGGAGTATGTGAGTAAGTGCCTTACTTGCTTACAACCATTGGATATACCGGAGTGGAAGTGGGAGCATATCACCATGGACTTTATTACAAAGCTACCGCGTACCACGAAAGGGTATGATGCTATGTGGGTGATAGTTGTTCATCTGATGAAGAGTGCTCACTTCCTATCGATCCGCGAGAAATATTCATCCGAGAGGTTAGCGGATATGTTCATTAAAGAGATTGTAACTGGTCATGGTGTGCAGGTGTCTATTGTCTCTGATCGTGACACCTGGTTTACGACTAAATTTTAGAAGAAATTCCATGATGCGATGGGGACGAGGTTACATATTAGCATGGCTTATCATCCTTAGACGGATGGTCAGTCGGAGAGGACGATTCAGATGCTAGAAGATATGCTTCAGGCATGCTTCATTGATTTCGGAGGAAGTTGGGATGACCATTTACCGTTAGTTGAGTTCTCATATAACAATAGCTACCATGCCAGCATTGGCATGCCTTCTTATGATATGCTATATGGTAGGAGATGCAGGAAAGGATCAAGGCCTTTATGAAGGCAGCTAAAGATAGGAAAAAGTCGTATGCTGATAAACAACGTAGACCGATTGAGTTCAAGGTGTGTGACAGGGTTATGTTAATGGTCTCACTTTGGAAGGGCATCATTCGGTTTAGGAAGTAAGGCAAGTTGAGCCCAAGATACATAGGGCCTTTACGAATCATTTCTCGAGTAGGAGAGGTGGCCTATAGGTTGGAGTTGCTCAGTGAGTTAAGTGGAATTCATCCGATATTTCATGTATCTCACTTAAGAATTTTTTTAGCTGAGGAGGATATGATCGTGCCACTGGAGGATATTTAAGTGGATGAAAGACTCAATAATGTGGAGCAACTAGTGGCGATCATCGATCACAAGAGAAGAGGCTAAGGAATGAGGTGGTTCCCTTGGTGCGTGTATAGTGAAAGCATAGGAATGGATCACAGTCCACTTGGGAAGTTGAGGAGGAGGTGAGGCAGCATTACCCTCAACTATTCAGCGACTAACAAGTTTCAAGGACGAAACCTAAATAAGGGGGTGGAACTTGTAACACCCAGAATAAAATCTAAGCAAGCCAAATAATAATAATGGGCTTAGATGAGATTATTTAATGTAAATAAGATGGATATGGGTTATAAACTGCGGGACATGTGAATGGTATGCACTTACAACACAATAACACAATGAGGAGAGTTGCTTAGAACACTTAACAGATCAAATAGGGAACTGGTTAACCTTTGGTAAAGATGCTAAGAACACAAGTAAATATGAAATAGAACAAGATAGCAAAACACACAAGTGGTTGGTTTTCAAGAATGCTGTATATTGCTTCTCTAATTCTATTACAAATGTTACAAAAGCATATTAGAAAGTTACAAGTACTTAAGATACATATACTACATCCTATAACCGGCCATACTTTGAAGGCCAGTTGAATACAATTGACTAGACAACAAACAAAATCAAATGCAGAGTCAAAAAGGCATATTGCCTTTTGACTAGTGACTATGACATGCCATAACTCACATCCTAATATATTACAAAAAGGATAAAGTACATAAACTAGAAAGTTACAGACTCAAGACCTCAATATACAGTTACCAAAAGCATGGACCTTTCACCAACTTATGTAAAGTTGGTGTCTTATCAGAGTTGCAGCGGAAAGAGGTCTAGCTTTATGTAAAAGGTACATCAGATAAAGCATGTGTTCAAAAGTCTTCGGAAGAAATCTGTCTTCAAGTGTTGGCTTCGGACGACTTTTTCTATAAAGCTTCAGAAGACTTCATCTTTGGCTTCGGAAGATATTGGTCTTGGCATCGGAAGATTTCACACTTAGAATATTTTCTGATGCTGGTGTGAAACTTTCGAAGCATTTTACTTCAGTACAGTTGTGCATGCATGTAGGAGGGACTTTGGGTGTTTGGGTGCATTAGCCTTACATTTAATCCTTACAAACTCCCCCTAGGCTGATGCTACCAAAACACTTGAAGACTTTAGATAATAATAGTCCTCATTAGGATAATGAACCTCCCTTTCTTCATGAGACGATCAGGATCATTCAGACTCTCAAAGTGTCTTGTCATGTCAAAGAGATCATTCAGAGGCAGATTGAACATATCCTGTCATGTGTAGATATTTTCAACACCTTGATCTCTAATGACATGCAATCTTTCCGGATTTGTAGTGTATGTCGAGGACAAGATGGGTCTTCCTGATGCTAGAGGAGCTACTTGAATTGGTGTTGGTGTAGCATCCTCTATTTTCACATCCTCGGGATGTTCTGACTCATCTTGAGGTTTGGAGATAGATGCTTCTTTCTTCTTCTTCTTTGGCTTTGGTTTGGAAGCCATCCTTTTTCTCCTCTTTGAACTATTTAACTAAGAAGACTGGCCTGCAGCACCTGATTGATCTTCTTTGTCTTTCTCAATTGGGTTTTCTTCTTTCACAGGGTCAGATTGAGAGGGGACAGAGCCCTGCTGTGGATCAGAAGTGGAAGCTTGCTGAGGCTCAGTAGGAGATTCGTGTTGTGTTGTCTCAAATGTTTCAACCTTGATCTTTACTTCCTGAGGGACCTGACTTGGTGGGGAGTGTAAGTCAACAAGTTCACCTCTTTGGATCTTCAGCTTGATCACCCTAATGTGCTCATCCATGGTGGACAGAGACATAGGGCCAAGTCTCCTTCCGGAGAATCCATATAGCTTCAAGAAGCACATCATCCTCTGCCTATCAATAGACTTCTTCATACTTTTTTGGATGATGGCTCTTGATTTTGCAGCCTCTTCCCTTAACTTCCTTTTGGTGATCTTTTTTTCTTTGACTATCTCAAGTTCAAGTTGTTTGAGGTACTCAAACTTGATGTAGTCAAAGGGTAAGGGAAGAAGTGCAACAACCTGATAGAGACCTGTGGCACTCAGGTAGTTGATCATGTTGATCATATCATTTTCTTTATCTACCTGAGGTTCTTGTGGAACCACATCGTTTTTTGTAGGACTTTCTTGACCTGAGGAGAGAGTAGGCACATGCTTGTACAATATTTTCTTTCTTCTTTCTTCTTTGATTTGAAGAAGTAGCTTTGCATCCTCTGCCTCCTTTCTTTCGTTTGACAATTCCATGTCAGCCAGTTTATTTAATTCATCTAAGGGAGGGAGATGATATTATCAATGTCATAGTTTTTGGTCCGCAAGTAGTTGATCCTGACTACCCTCAACTCATCAATCTGAGTGTTTGGCCTAGGGGCAGCCCTCATAGTAGATTCCATGAGTCTTGAAGACCTAGTAGAGGAACTTTCTCCCCTTAGCTTCCTTTTCCTCTCTCTCTCTCCTCCTCCTCCTCCTCCTTAATCTCCTCAAAAGTCATTTTTCTTTTCCCTTTGTCACTCACATACCTTTATGACTCAGGGTGGAGAGAGCTTTGGCCTTTATTGCTTGGTGTAGCTTCTAAGCTCTTGCCAGAGATTGGTTGAGATGCACCTTCACTTACAGGTGTCTCATCAAAGGAATGAACCTTTGTAGTAGTTGATGGTGAGACAGGGCTCTTAGGTTCTACCACTGGGCCTTTAGTCAAGGTTTCCCCTATAAAGCTAATCTTAGGGTCTGTCTCAACATCCAGTTGACCAATCATATTGACTGATTGCCTTAGTCTCCTTTTGAATCTGAAGTATGCAGTGATTCTATCTTGAATTCTTTGAACCAGCTTGTCTGGACTGGCTTTGGTTGACAAGTGGCATGCTGACAAGATCAAGACTTTCATAGAAGTTCCATGTCTGAAAGTTGAAGACTTCTTACTGCCCTTGAACTCTTTGAATGATAAGGGCTCTTCTGTTTTCATCATACATCCACCCAATAATGTGATTTGAAATTAGTGGAGATGACATTACCCTTGTTATCCCATCCTAAAAAATACTCTGAACGTAAGAGTCTATGGAGTCCACATCAATGTGAACTTGAGGAAGTTATGGAGTATGCATAATTTCAAGTAAGGATGGTGAGTCCTCAATGTCCATACTCCCTGAAGAACTCCCTGGTTCTGTAACTGTAATGAATTTCTCTCCCTTTTTGGTAGCATCGCCCTCTTGCATAGGTGAGCTAGGAGTTAGGTCAATCACACTCACATGTTCTTGTGTTCCTGGTTGAGCTCTTTTTAAAGGTCTCCCAGCTAGTTGTTCCCTCAGATTCAAGATGACTAACCTTAGAGACTAAATATGTGCATTGTTATGACAGTTGATACACCTTAGCCTCAAATTCCCCTCATCTTCATTAGAAGAATCATTGGGGGATGAGACGATTGGACCAAAGTCCTCTCTCTCACCACCAGCTTCAGGTTCTTGGCTGCTGGATTTCCTCTGCTCACTAATAGCCTCAATTGAGATGTCAATGGGCTGAGTGCCATGGTTGCGGTCTGAATGATGTAATCACTTGCAGAAGAGAGAGCCTTTTCCATATAGATATTCTGAACAGGTTCAGAAGTATCCACCTTAGGATGGGTGACTGATGTGGGCTAGACATAGGAGACTCAGGAGCACTCATCTCTCTTTAAGAAGTGGAAAAGAAGAGAGATTCATGGTACTCACTGAAACCTAAGTCTTCATCAGTATAGAAGTCAAGGTTAGGAATGGGTTGGTTTAAGTCTAAAGGTTGGGGATGGTAGTTGTCCCCTGAAGGTTGTTCACTTGATTGTTGAGACTTAGAATGAAGGCTTAAGGCATTTGGGCTTGGGAGCTCATCAGGCTGAGCATGAGGAACCTCAGCACTAATCTTTGAAGTAATGGGAATGGTCTGCTCCTCAGGAGAAGTGGGAGCTCCAGTATCCACTTCCTCCTGTATGGGTAGGTGTATGGGTGCCCACATAGACTCAATAGTTTAAGTAGGGGTTCATTTGGATTTTCTTTTGTAGGTGAGGGTGATTTGTGTCTTTTGTGGTGGTTGAGATGTAAAAGGTGTGGGTTCAACACTAGCTTGTGCTGCTAGGTTGTCACCTTAAACAATGAGCTCTAACATTTTTGGGACAAGGGCTGTTTCTACCCTTGAGAAGCCAACAGTTGGCTTCCTCAAGATTTTAAAGATGTCGGGCATCATTTGTCCCAATTTAAGAATATTACTTGTTTCCCCTTAACTATGAGCCCAGTTCATAGTTAAGAATGTATTGAACATATCTAGGAAACGTGTAGTATTCTAAGGAGTCAAAGTTAGCAAGCAGATTTGTATAAACAAATTGAGAGTACCTGAACTTGACTCCATGAACCATGCCATGCACTATGAAGGAGAGATCTTTAGGAATCTGGTCCCACCCTCCATGCTTGTTGGACAAGCTGTTGATAACCATATGAAGCAGGTATTTCCACTGGGATGAGACCTTTCTTTCTTGAAGGTCTTTACAGAGAAATCTCCCTCATAGCCCATCTACTCAAAGGAGTGGTTAACAGCTTATTCTAGGAAGAACACCACACCTTCTTCATCATCTAGCTGAAGATGATTGTTGATGATGGCCGGAGTGATGAAGATTGTTCTCCCCTGCACTTTGGCGGACAGTTCCTTCTCACCATCCATAACGACCTCTTGGCAGGTCTTCCAAATTCAAGCAGATGATCCTCATACAGAGTAGGATCAATGGTAAGGGAGATGAAGTAGTTAGATAAAGCTAAGAAATGGTAAACCTCTGAGAAATATGGATCCGTCTCAGAGTTTAACAGAGCAACTTGGTTGTGTTTCCTGTGTAACTGCATGGAGAAAACTGGGTCATTTCTTTGGTTAAGGTTGGCCATTGTCAGAAAGCTTAAAGATAAAGGAAGGAAGAACGAAAACGATTTCAGAGAGAAATTTGGGATTCAGGTTTGGAGGAAAGATGAAGATGATAGAAAGAGGGGGAACCGTTGGGGTTATATGTGAAAAGGATTTAAGACAAAGTTAATGAAATAGGATAAACTTTGAAATCCGGATGTCGGTTCTACCTCTAAAAAAGTAGTTTTTTTGCTCAAAAAGTAGTTTTCTTGGGAATCAAAAAGCTTCCGAAGGTAAATTGTGGTCGGAAGTTTTAATGAAAAAGCTTCCGAAGCAAAATGACTTCGGAAGAATTTCAAAAGTTTTGCTTCGGAAGAGAATTAAGACTTGGATGTCTTGTTCAAAAGAACAAAGCTTCCGAGAGTTAATTTGCTTCGGAAAGAAATTGTCCTTGAAAACATATAAGTGCCAAAGAAAGGTTTTAAGCTTTAGAAGATATTTTAGAAATTTCTTTCGAAACAAAATTACTTAGGTAGTTATTTGTTTTGAAGGCATAAGTTTTTCCGAAGGTAAAAGCATATCTTCCAAAGGATCAAAATTTTTTAGAATTCTAACGAAAGTCTTCAAAAGTTTTCATCCAAAGAAAATAAGAGCTTATGAAGTTGAGAAACTAGATAACTTAGGACAAACAGATTTTAAGAAATAATATGAATTAGTTTTAAGAAAAATCTATTCAAGTTAATCATCCCAATAGCTGATATAAGATATTTTAATCTCTGTCATCAAAGGCTTTTGTAAACAGATCAGCATATTGTTCATTTGTATTAACTTTGACTAGTTTAATTAATACCTTTTCAAAGTTATCTCTAATTAAATGATACCTGATATTGATGTGTTTTGTCCTTGAGTGTTGCATAAGATCTCTATAATAGAGATAGCACTGTTGTTGTCTATATGAATGGGAGTCTCCTTGAAATTTAAACCATAGTCAAGCATCTGATTTTGAATCCAAAGCACTTGAGCATAGCAGCTTGCAGCAATAATGTATTCAGCTTCAGCAGTTGATACAGAGACACAAGGTTATTTCTTGCATTGCCATGAGACAACCCTACCACCAAGAAACTAACTTCCCCCAGATGTAGACTTTGCAACCACCATAATCACTATCTGTATAAGCATACAGATTGAAGTTAGAATTCTTAGGATACCAAAGACCAAGTGTTGAGGCACCTTTGAGGTATCTTAGAATCCTTTTGACAGTGATGATGTGAGACATCTTGGGGTTGGCTTGATATCTTGCACAAATACATATGGCAAACATTATATCAGGCCTGCTAGCTATAAGATACATAAGAGACCCAATCATAGCCCTGTAAAGGTGTTCATCCACACACTCCCCCTCAAGATCATGCCCAAGGGAGTGGTTTCTTGCTATAGGTGTCTTAGTAATCTTACAATCAGTCATGTTGAATCTTTTGAGTATGTCCTAAACATACTTTGACTGACTTATGAAGATTCCATCTTTAACTTGCTTCACTTGAATTCCTAGAAAGAAGTTGAGTTCCCCCATGGCACTCATTTCAAATCTCTCCTTCATCAACTTCTCAAAGTCTTCGCAGAGCTTTGGATTAGTTAAACCAAATATGATGTCATTTACATACACTTGAACTAGAATTAAGTCATCTCCCTATCCTTTGATGAAGAGAGTTCCATCTATAGTACATCTTCTGTATCCATGCTTGCAAAGATACTAAGATAGAGTCTCATACCATTTCCTTGGTGCTTGGTGCAACCCATAAAGAGCTTTGTCAAGCTTACAGACATAATTAGGATGATCAGGATCTACAAAACCAGGTGGTTGTTTTACATACACCTCTTCATCAATCACCCCATATAGAAAAGCACACTTGACATCAAGTTGATAAGCCTTGAAGTTCTTGGATGCATCAAATGCCAAGAATATCCTAAAAGCTTCTAGTCTTGCTACAGGAGCAAGGACATTAGTGTAGTCAATTCCTTCTTCTTGTGTGTACCCTTGAACAACTAGTCTAGCTTTGTTTTTTATAACAATGCCTCTATCATCTTTCTTATTCCTAAACACCCATTTGGTTCTTATAGTAGTCTTCCCATGAGGAAGAGCACAAAGGTTCCAAACTTTCTGTCGTTTAAATTGAAGCAGCTCCTCTTGCATGGCTTCAACTCAACTTCCATCCTTCAGAGCCTCATAAAATTTATTTAGTTCTATCTGGGATAAGAAATAAGAGTGAAGACAAACATTTGGTTCACGGGTTTGTCCTCTTGTTCTTACCCATGTTTCAACATCTCCAATAATGTTTGTGATAGGGTGAGAATTATGGATCCTTAGCTGAAGGATCACAGCAAGTTGCTAAGAGAGATCTAAATTAGAAAAATTTAGATCTGACATTGATGCTTCTCCCACCACATCAGCACATTTATCAAGAGAAACTTGATCCAATAAGTGTGTGACATCATTGATGTTTTCATTTATGGAGTGGTTATCAGCATCAAGAAACTCTTGATCACTATCACCAACCCCCTTGTCTTTTTCATTTGAGGCTTCTTTATCCGATTGTTGAGCCTCTGAGCTGGAATTTGAAGGCATCTCAGTTGTATCAACTGAATTTTTCATTGTGGTGCTGATAGAAACCTCATTTGTAGTAGTTACAACTAGAGCTGAAGATGTGTAACTTGAAGGTCTTATTAGCTCAAATCTTAGGTCGGGATCACCTGTAGGTAAGATATTTGTAGATCCTGAAACATTCTCATAAGATTTGTTAAAACAGTTGGTAATTAAATCAAGATCAAATAGCCAATCAGGACCAGAACCAGCCACACAGGGTGTGTGTTCATTGAAAGTCACATTGGCTGACTCCTCAACAATTCTAGTTCTGAGATTGTATACTCTATTAGCCTTAGCTCAAGAAGAGTATCCAATGAAGTGTCCATCATTTGATTTCTCAGCAAATTTGGCAATTTGATTTTTGGTATTCAAGATGGTGCAAGGACAACCAATGACCTGAGAAAACCAATGAAAGGTTTCCTCTTGTGCCAAAGTTCATAAGGAGTCTTTTCATGAGTCTTAACCACTAAAACTCTTTTTTGCACATAGCAGGCAGTGTTGACTGCCTCTACCTAGAAGGTGATGGGCAACTTAGAGTCAGACAACATGATTTTTGCAGCTTTAGTCAGTGTCCTGTTTCTCCTTTCAGCAACACTATTTTGCTAAGGAGTCCTGGGAGCAATGTATTGTCTTGTAATACACTTTTCATCACAAAATGTATAAAGGATTTGGTTCTTGAATTCAGTTCCCTGATCACATCTTATGGTTTTGACCTTGTGATCACATTGATTCTCAATCTTTAAGATGAAATTCTTTAGAATCTCATGGTTCTTCTTAGTTTTAAGGAAAAAGACCCAAGTGAATCTTGTAAAGTCATCTGTGATCATTAAACAAAAAAAGGTCCTTCCTAGACTCATTACACTGGTAAGGCCAAGAGATCCATATGTAACAAGTGTAGTGATGGAGTTTCTTTCCTTAGGCCTTTTGAGATACCTTATGTTGCTTTCCTTTCAGGCATGCAACACAATGATCATCACTTGTAAACTCTTTCTTTGGCATTCCAGTTACCAAATCATTCTTAATAAGTTTATTCATGTTTTAAAGTTTACATGGCATATTCTTTTATGCCATAGGAAAGACTCATCACTATTGGCTTTAAATAGAAAGCATGAAACTTCTCCAGAAGAAGTTGTTTCTTGCAAATCCATCTTGTACATGTTCCCTTTCCTGGGGGCTCTAAGCAAGATATGCTTATGAGGAATGACCACCCCGGGCTTGAGAACAATGCACTCATGCTCAGTAAAGAGCATGTTATGACTCTGATCATAAAATTGGGATACACTCAGAAGATTGTACCCAAGCTCCTTGACAAAGTTTACCTTCTCAATGCTGAGCATACCATTTGTGACTTTGCCCCTTCCAAAAACATAACCACCTTCATATCCTCCAAAAGCAACTGGCCCACCATCAATTTTTTCAAAGTTTTGGAGTAGTGACCTATTGCCTGTCATGTGCCTGGAACAGCCACTATCAATGATCCAGACATTCTTGTTTGTCTTGAGCTATTCTTGCAAAAATGATTAGTTACATGTGGAAAATCAAGCCTTATTAGTCTTGGGCTCATCAAAGGAAGTAGAAGATAATGTAACAGTAATAGATCCTATAGTTGTGCTTTGAGGATCTTTTTTTTATTGTTGATGGAAGACATTCAGTCACTTGGTCTTTCTTTGACTTCCACACCAACTTTGGAAGTTTGAACTTGACCTTCAACACTTCGGAAGCTTTTGAGACTTTGGAAGTTTTGATGACTGGACCTTCGGAAGATCCTACAAACACTGCAGCAAACTTCAGTACTTCGGAAGTGTTCCTTTCTTCCGAGACCAAATTTCTTCCGAAGGCAGTTTTCCACTTGCCTTCTCTTTATTTTGGAGCTTCCGAAGGAAACAGATTTTCCTTCCAAAGCTGAAATCTTCTTGGAGCTCTTGGAATCTCTTTCTTGGTCATATGAAGAGTACCTCTTGGATTGTATGGAGAATCCTTAACAAGATGAGAAGTACTTTCACACATAACACATTTATTATTTTCTTCTTAAGAGCCTTCTTCTGAGAACAAAGTTGGCTTTGATCACATCCCTTCTCCACCTTCATCTTTGTAGATGCTGGGAGAGTCCTTTTGGGTTGAGAACTATTCTTGGAGTTGGATGGTCCAGGCTATGTAGTAGTGGTACACAACAGATCAGCCTTCTTTTTGGTTCTGAGATGATTTGAACATGAACCAAAACTCTTGGTAGTAGAGTTTAGGTTGATGTCTTCAGTCTTAACCACTTCTAACCCTGCAGAGATAAAAGCTTGTTTTTTCTTAGAGTCAAAAGTGGCCTTGATCTCTTGAGCCTTCCTAACTTTTCTCTTGCTCTTTCTGATCAGTTCTTCCTCATAGACTTGGTCATCACAGTCTTCCTGCTCTCCTTAGAGGATAGTGACCTTTCTTAGAATCCTCCTCTTCACTCTTCTTAGAGGAATTCTTCACTATCACTTCTTCATCCTCTTCACTCAAAGGGTCTATGAAAGGAAGCTCATCTTCATAAGTTCCACACCTAGGTGATCTTACAGACAAGATTATGTGTGGAGGAGCTATCTCACTAGATCCTATACCCTGCTTATTTTGATAACATACCTTGGCATGTAGGGATGAGGATATCATGTTCTTGAAGGTCTCTACCTCAAGAACACATTTTTCTACCCTGGCTTTGCTGATCACAAGCTCAGCCTGGAATTCGGTCAACTTAGTTATGAGATCCTTGATTTGAGTCCTATATTTGGTGTGCTCATGTTTTAGAAATGAATTGGGTTTCTCTAAGTCCGTAGTCATTATCAGCCTTTTTAAAATAAGCTTTTAAGATGTTTAAGGACTCAAGATCAGATCTCATTTCTAAGTTGTAGGACCTGTATCTGTTAACTTTAGCAATACATTCAAGAATACAGAGATGTTCCAATACCTTGGCTTCATCATGGTCAGCCATCAATGTTTGGTTTGGAGATGCATCTTCCACCTGAAAGCTCCAGTCAAAGCCTCCTTCTTTAACAGCAACTACAGCTTGCTGCTTTGGCTTCTCATTCTGGGTGGCTTTATTAGTGTAGTTTGGTCTGGACTGTTCTTGGCCACCATTTGTTCTTGGTGCCTTGTATTCCCTGTAAAAGTGGCCCATCAAGATATAATTGTAACATTTGACTTTGCTTTTGTCCAGTCCAAACATTCCACTGGTTGTATTGCTGGAAAACTTCCTTCCTGTCCGCTTGTAGAACTTCTTGGCTCTGTGAGTGAGAAGAGCCATTTGCTAGACTATCTCCATATACTCCAGATCATTTGGATGGATATAGTCCAGGTCTTCAAGGGTGAAAAGAAAGCTGCCATAACTTTCATCAAAAGACACAAAGGCTTGAGAAGAACTTGACTCTTGGAATAGGCTTCCTTGAGTATAGTTCTCCCTTGGTGTCTCAAGGAAGGTGATGAAAGGACACTTTTATGAGTTGTCAGGGTAGCATGTGAGATGATGTTAGGGTTCTATGCTATCCCATTCAACCACATGAAGGGCTTTCCCTATTTGATTGCTGGAGTTGCCAGATGAACCTTGCATGTTCATCTCCATCTAGTTACCACTGAGAATCCCATACAACTCTATCAAGGTGAGAGTCTTCAGGTTCTCAATTCTCTTGATAACAACACAGTAGTGTGTCCATTGCCTAGGAAGAGAGGACATGAACTTTCTTACAATATCTCTGTTCTCAAAAGCTACTCCACCATCCACTAGGGTATCCACAATCTCAACATACCTGAAGTGTTAGGATCATGTACTGAACGATGTACTAACTGATTAATGTGTATACCAATCAAATAGTGTGGAATCCTATTTTATTTGCGATCCAATCAGTGAGAGCGCACGTAGAAACAATTATGTATTGAATCTAATGTTAAGAATCGATTAGGAATCGATCTACTGCGATCTATGAACTTGGAGTATGATCATAGAGGTCTCTAGACAGCTAGGGTACGTTTGGAGTCGAAGTGTGTTCAATGCTTATGTTTTTCCACGAATTAGGTGGTATTTATAGGTTAGGGTTGCTCATTCGGGCGACTGAACCATTAGCATGGTTCAGTCGTGCGATTGAGTCATGCGATTGCTCCATTCGCATGACTGAGTGTTCATTCATGTGACTGAGCCAATCTTATGTTACAATCATACGATTGATCCAGTCTCCTAGTTCAGTCGTGCGACTGAGTCATTCGCATGAAGTTGTTCATGCGTATGGTCCATTAGCATGGGCCATTCGCTTGAAAACTTCATGTTATTAAGTTTGAATGTATTAATTGTCATTACATTATTTATATTAGTTCAATCAACCACAAACCTATATAATCAAGTCAATATGCTTTAAACAACTTATTAATGAAATATTAAACATGATAAACACAAACAAACAATTACATTTCATTAAGTACCCAACTATTACAAAAGTGTAAAACATTAAAGACATATTACATTAAGTTCAGAAACTAGGGACACATGTACCTACAAACTCCCCTTGGACCTAGTTTCATCTAATGTCTTACCATCTTCATCACCTCTTCATACTTCTTGTACTTCTCTTCTCTTGTGACTCCTGCGTGTATCTCAAACGCAAAGCAGAGAGTCGTATGACGTTTTGAAACTATAGAGCTTGTATAATATCTTAAGAGTCATAGAACAGTAGCCACTTGTATAATGTGTATACATCATCTGCAGACAAGTTTGTGAGCCACATCGGGTCAAATACCCTGATCGTATCCATTTTGTCCTTTTTGTTAAAGACTATGACTGCCTCTCCTGTCCTCCAATCATAGTACCACCATTTGAAGTGTGGAGTGAAGTCCTGTGGCATTTCCCATAGAGGGATCTTAGACATGGTGCACAGAGGACTCCACTTCAGCTCTATTCTCGGTTTTTCAGTTATGGCATCAACCTCAGACCATCTGATATACCTCGTTGGTTGTTGAGGTTTGAAGTTGACCCATCTGGTGTGGTACTCTCTCTTTAGTGCTGCTTCAAACTAGCTAGACATCTTGCGTGGATCAGCGTATAGCAGTTTTAGCTTCGCTAACTGGTTAAGCTCGAATCCAAGAAGAGTCTTCAGGTCGTGTGGGAACTTGAAGTACTCGACCCCTTTCTCATGTTTAACTGCATAAACATTGAGATCTTCAAAATGTGCCCACGTGATGATTCTGCCCAACACCTTGTGATGTTTCTTCACTTTGTACACTTTGGTGTAGATAGTCGACTTTGACGCACTGCGTTGGGCTTTTATTTCTTCAAAGCATACAGCCTACTCAGCCTTTCTGATATTAACTTCAGCATCCGAAGCTTGGGCCTTATCTTTCATCTTGTCCGACTCTTGTTCCACTTTAACCAGAGTCTCAAAGGTTTCACTGACTAGATTGTCTCCCAAATTGGGAATGACATTACCCTTATTGTCAGTGTACTCTGGATAATGTTGGTCAGTGACATCTTCAATCTCGATTCATCCACATCGTTGAGCTCGTCGTCACTTTCACATGGACTATTGGAGCATCTTTCATGTCACACCCCGACCCGGGCACCCCTGGGGTGTGGTGAGGTGTTGGTACCTGTTTTGAATATAACAAAATATTTTTTTTTCACAGCGGAAGTCTAACAAAGGATTTATATACATTGGGATTTAAACACCCATATTTATTACATATATAGCCAAAAAGCTTTATTATTCCAAACCCTTATTTTTTTATAGTACTTCCCGAGCCACGGGATGAAATTTTTTTTTTGCGCCTTAGACATTTAGCTTGACGATAGCCTTTATGCTAGCCATGGAGTAGGGTAGCCCTAGGTCTAGAGTGGGTACCCCATCGAACAAGATTAATTACCTGAAAAGTTTTGAAAATAAAACGTCAACAATATGTTGGTGAATAACGCTTATATGACACGAAATAATTTTAAGCATGCTAATATCAATAAAGGTTAAATCACAGTTGGAATTAGTAATTTATACAATCCAGAAATCCTCTTGCTGTACACTAATATAAATTGGTTCTGAGACTGTAGGCCCTATCGGTAACCTTTTTAAGATTGACACTTCATCCCAATTTATATCAGACGCATTAGACCGCAATCTAATACGTATACAATTTGATCAAACCATATGTAAGCTCATATCCTGCTTGCTCCCATAAATTACTCTCTATGAGTATAAGCCTATTAATATATGCATGCATTTTGAAAATAAAACATTTATAAGTTTTATAAAAATAATAAACGTATTCACCTTGACGAAGCAGAGTAACAACTTAGTGTTTGGCAGATCGTTTGGTTGTAAATTTGATGTAACTTCGGGTTTTTATTCGTCGGGTTCTTGGATTTAAAACAGAAAATATGAAAATTTATACGTAAGTTGCATGCTGGTGTTTTGAAAGAGGAACGAGTGTATGTGTGTGTTTGAAGAGTGTGTGTGTTTGAAGAGTGAAGGATTCTGGTTGCATTCAAAAGAAAATAAACTGAAACCATAACATTCTATTTATAGTTACAAAATTATGATATACTCACATGTTTGATCCATATCAACGTTCATATATATCTTTACATACATATTATATATTATAATATATATACTTATTTACCAAAATGCATCATATAATTATAAATATGTTTTTATCTGATAACTTTTAAAATATGACGTTTTATAAAAATCTGAAAATGTCGTTAGAATCTGCTAATGATTCTGAACGTTTCTACCTAAGTTTCGTTAAAAACGGAGTAAAAATTAAATATGTCGTAATTTAATATTATTATTTACTCAACTAGGGTTTAGGGTTAAACATTTTAAAATTATAAGTGCTAGACTAAGCTTATACGAATTACAAATTACTCGCTTACTAATATTCAGTATTAAATTTTTTTATATAATTTATTCGTATATAATAATAACACAGGGTGTACAGTCTCCCCACCTTTATAAAAAATCTCATCCTCGAGATTTATTGGAAGAGATGTGGATATTTTTCATCATTTCGGACTCCAGCTCCCATGTATATTCAGGACCACGCCTAGAGTTCCATTTCACTTTGACTAACACGAGCTTCTTTCTTTTTAGTCGCTTTTCTTGACGATCTTCTATCTGCAACGGTTTGCTCGACGAATTTCAACTCTTTATCTATTTTTACATCTTTTAGTGGTATTTTTAGAGTTTCGTTGCTAAGCATTTACGCAGATTGGATACATGAAATACATCGTGTATTCCACTCATCTCTTCTGGTAACCTTAATCGATATGCCACTGGCCCAATTTGTTCTAGAATTTCGAAAGGTCCGACGAAACGTGGGCTTAACTTTCCTTTCTTTCCGAATCGAACCACACCTTTCTAGGTGAAACTTTTAATAATACTTTATCGCCTACAGCGAACTCTAGTGGTTTCCTTCTATGATTAGCGTATTTCTTTTGTCGTTCTCTTGCTAATCTCAAACGCTCACGAATCTGCAAAATTTTGTTAGTGGTTTCTTGAACAATTTCAGGTCCTGACAAGTGACTGTCTCCACCTCAGACCAACATATAGGGGTTCTACATTTCTACCATACAAGGCTTCAAATGGTGCTGCATCGATACTTGCGTGATAAGTATTATTATAAGAAAATTCCATTAATGGCAGATGATCATCCCAACTACCACCTATGTCAATCATGCAGGCTCGCAGCATGTCTTCAAGAGTTTGGATGGTTCTCTCACTTTGCCCATCAGTTTGTGGATGATAGGCAGTACTAAGATGAAGTTTTGTTCCTAAGGCTTTTTGGAAACTTTGCCAAAATCGAGAAGTGAATCGACTATCGCGATCTAACACTATGGACAATGGCACACCATGTAACGACACGATATTATTGACATAAAGTTGTGCCAACTTATCCATGGAGTGCGTCTCTTTCATTGGAAGAAAATGGGCAGACTTTGTAAGTCTATCAACAATAACCCATATTGTATCATTCCCACGACTGGTTTGTGGTAATTTAGTGATAAAGTCCATGGTTATCATTTCCCATTTCCAAACTGGCAGTTCCAACTGTTGCAATAAACAGAGGGCTTCTGGTGTTCTGCTTTAACTTGTGAACAAGTTAAGCATTTTGAAACATATAAAGCTATATCTTTCTTCATGCTAACCCACCAGTAATTACTTCTCAGATATTATACATTTTGTCACATCCCGGATGCATTGCATATTTGGATTTGTGAGCCTCTTCAAGGATCCTTTCTCTAAGACTGCCGGCCATCGGTACCCATATACGCTTATTCGTTCTGAGAGATTTCATCATTTCCTTTGGTTAGTTGATTAAGAATATTTCTTTATACCTTCCTTTTCAATATTCTCTTCATTCAAAGCTAAGACTTGAGCATCCTTAAGCTGATCTATCAAGTCAATTGTAACTTGAGTTGTAGAGCACGTACTCGTTTTCGCCTTTCATGCTCTTTTCTGCTTAATGCATCAGCTACTACGTTGGCCTTTCCCTCCTGATAGCATATTTCGCAATCATAATCACTTAGGACTTCTATCCAATGTCTTTGCCTCATGTTTAATTCCTTCTGATCAAAGATATATTTCAATCCCTTGTGATCAGTGTAAATAGTGAATTTGGCTCCATAGAGATAGTGCCTCCATAACTTTAATGCAAAAATATGGCACCAAGCTCTAAGTCATGAGTTGGATGACCTATTTCATTCTCTCTAAGTTGATGAGAGGCATATGAGATAAATTTATCTCGCTGCATTAACACACACCCAAAGCCAGTATGTGATGCATCACAGTGTACAACAAAGTCTTCATTGCCTTCAGGTAACGCTAAGATTGGTGCATTTGTCAAATGTTCTTTTAGGATTTTGAAAGCTTTGATTTGTTCCGGAACCCATTCAAATTTGACATCCTTTCGAGTTAATTTTGTTAAAGGGGTCGCAATTCGAGAGAAGTCTTTTATGAAACGACGATAATATCCAGCTAATCCTAAGAAGCTGCGTACTTCTGTTGGTGTTTCTGGATTTTTCCATTTAGAAATGGCTTCTATCTTTGTTGGGTCTACTTGAATTCCATTAGCATTGATGACATGCCCAAGAAATTATACCTCCGTTAACCAAAATTCACATTTAGAGAATTTGGCGTACAGTTTCTCTTGTCTTAACATTTCAAGTAGTACTCTGAGATGAGTTTTATGCTCTTCTTCACTTTTGGAATAGATAAGTATATCATCTATGAAGACGATAACAAACTTATCCAGATACGATCTACAAATTCGGTTCATCATATCCATGAATGCGGCCGGGGCATTAGTAAGTCCAAACGGCATCACTGTGAACTCATAATGTCCATACCTTGTTCTGAAAGCTGTTTTCGGAATATCTTCCTCTTGAACTTTCAATTGGTGATAACCTGATCTAAGATCAATTTTCGAGAAATAACAGGCTCCTTGGAGTTGATCAAACAAATCGTCAATTCGAGGTAGCGGATATCGATTTTTAATTGTAACCTTGTTCAACTCCCTATAATCGATGCACATTCTCATTGACCCATCTTTCTTCTTAACAAATAAAACTGGAGCTCCCCATGGCGATGAACTAGGTCGAATAAAACCTTTTTCCAATAATTCTTCTAATTGTTTCTTTAGTTCCGCCATTTCTGTTGGTGCTAATCGATATGGGGCTTTTGCAATCGGTGCAGTAGTACCAGGTACCAGATTAATCTTAAATTCTACCTCTCTTTCTGGTGGTACTCCTGGCAACTCATCAGGAAATACATCTGTAAATTCAGCAACTACTGGCACATCTTAATTATACGTTCTTCTTTTTCCTTAACCGAAACGGAAGCTAGATAATTTAGGCAACCTTGTTTTAAATACTTTACCGCTCTATGAATGCGGCCGGGGCATTAGTAAGTCCAAACGGCATCACTGTGAACTCATAATGTCCATACCTTGTTCTGAAAGCTGTTTTCGGAATATCTTCCTCTTGAACTTTCAATTGGTGATAACCTGATCTAAGATCAATTTTCGAGAAATAACAGGCTCCTTGGAGTTGATCAAACAAATCGTCAATTCGAGGTAGCGGATATCGATTTTAATTGTAACCTGTTCAACTCCCTATAATCGATGCACATTCTCATTGACCCATCTTCTTCTTAACAAATAAAACTGGAGCTCCCCATGGCGATGAACTAGGTCGAATAAAACCTTTTTCCATAATTCTTCTAATTGTTTCTTTAGTTCCGCCATTTCTGTTGGTGCTAATCGATATGGGGCTTTTGCAATCGGTGCAGTACCAGGTACCAGATTAATCTTAAATTCTACCTCTCTTTCTGGTGGTACTCCTGGCAACTCATCAGGAAATACATCTGTAAATTCAGCAACTACTGGCACATCTTTAATTATACGTTCTTCTTTTTCCTTTACCGAAACGGAAGCTAGATAATTTAGGCAACCTTGTTTTAAATACTTTACCGCTCTATGAGTGCGGACGGGGCATTAGTAAGTCCAAACGGCATCACTGTGAACTCATAATGTCCATACCTTGTTCTGAAAGCTGTTTTCGGAATATCTTCCTTGAACTTTCAATTGGTGATAACCTGATCTAAGATCAATTTTCGAGAAATAACAGGCTCCTTGCAGTTGATCAAACAAATCGTCAATTCGAGGTAGCGGATATCGATTTTTAATTGTAACCTTGTTCAACTCCCTATAATCGATGCACATTCTCATGACCCATTTCTTCTTAACAAATAAAACTGGAGCTCCCCATGGCGATGAACTAGGTCGAATAAAACCTTTTCCAATAATCTTCTAATTGTTTCTTTAGTTCCGCCATTTCTGTTGGTGCTAATCGATATGGGGCTTTTGCAATCGGTGCAGTACCAGGTACCAGATTAATCTTAAATTCTACCTCTCTTTCTGGTGGTATTCCTGGCAACTCATCAGGAAATACATCTGTAAATTCAGCAACTATGGCACATCTTTAATTATACGTTCTTCTTTTTCCTTAACCGAAACGGAAGCTAGATAATTTAGGCAACCTTGTTTTAAATACTTTACCGCTCTAGTTATTGATATGATACCGATCTGATTGGCATGTTTCTCACCATGAATAGTTACTGGTTCCCCGCTCGGGGTTTGGAGCATGATTGTCTTGAGGTTACAATTTATACAGGCTTGGTTCTTAGCTAACCAGTCCATTCCTAGGACAACATCAAATCCAGCCAATGACATGGGTAAAAGTCGTACGGGAATATCATGCCGTTCAAGGTTATAACACAACCTTCCAATAATTCGGTAATCTTAATCGTTCCCCATTAGCCATTTCTACCTTGATAGTCCGTCTTAGATTAGCTAGAGGTATATTTAATCATTTACAAAATTATGATCAATGAAACTTTGGTTTGCTCTGAATCAAATAATACTCTAGCATAAGTGTTATTAACGAGAAACATACCAGTCACGACGTCTGGTATATCGGTGGCTTCTTGAGAATTTAGGACAAAAGCTCGAGTGCTCCTTTTTGCTCCTCCCTCACCTTTCGTGATTTCTTTCTCGGCCTGCTTCAACTGGGACAATCCGAACGAAAGTGTCCCCGTTCACCACAATTAAAACAAACTCAGTGGCCTTGGGTTTGGACAGTTCTCAGTAGCATGTCCTGTAGCTTTACAGTTCTGACAGAATGCAAACTGCTCGAAAAGACATTTTCCTGCATGTCTCTTCTTGCAAATTCTACATTCGGGGTGGGTTGCCGTAGACGACCTCTTTCCCGAGTTCCTTGTATCTTCCTCCACACTTGTTCTCCTTTTGCTACAATTTCTTTCTTCTTCGCCTCCTTCCTAGTTCGTATCATACCGTCTGTCATTAAACCGGCTAACTCCATGGCCGATTCAATAGTTTGAGGCATGGCTGCCTTCACGGTATCCCGGATTTCACATACCAGTCCCCAAATGTATCGACTTATAAAATTGCATTCAGGGTGACTAGATGTGGAACAAACCTCGAGTATTCTAGAATTTTTGTGTTATAACTTTGAATATCATCACCGATCATCCTTAAATTCAGAAACTGGCCCTCGATCTTTTCTCGTTCGTTCATTGGGCAGAACTTCCGAGTAACGAGGGTTGCAAAGTATCCCAGGGCATTTCATAAACCGACTCACCTCGTGTAGCGACAAGGGAATTCCACCATTCGAGTGCGCCGTCTTAAATAGTCCTGAAGCGAACAGAACTTTATCACCTTCAGCACACTTACATCTTTTCATTACCGACTTTACTTTCTCTAGCCATCTGACTGCTACTGCCGCTCCTGTGACCAGAAAACTCTTCTGGCTTGCATGCCTGAAACGTTTTGTAGTCGCAGTACGTTTCTTTTAGCTTTTCAGGGGTTCTTCAGTGTCAGAATCTCCATTACTACTTTCATTGGGAATCTCGATAACTTTTCCCTTATTAGTCTCGAGCATTTTCTTTTTAAGTTTTCGACTTTTCTTTATCTTTTTCTACCTTATTTGCTTTTCTGTCTTCCATAGCGGCGACTAATCTTGGAATTGCATTAAAAATTCCCTGATCTATTAGTTGCATAACTTGTTTTCATTAAGAGATAGATTCACTAGCATTTGGATCTTTAGCCGACGTATCTTCATGATCCATTTGATTGTGTAGAATTTCGCTTTAATTGATTGGTCCCGACATTCTACAACCATTTAATAAAAAAAAAATTTAACACACGGATTGCAAATCGAACTATTTTATAACCAAAAATGATTTTGCAGTTACATCGATTCTACCATCGTTACTATCGTACTACATATATTATACATCTACCACACGTATACTACATCAAACATATTAGTGTATACGTACATATATAATACATATATAATTATGTATGCTTCTAATATAGATAGCCTCTTCCTCGGATCAACCCTTCTTCCATTCACATCCTTTCTGCTCCAACCAATTTCCTACTTGACACAACCTTTCACCTGCTTTTATCTTTTTCTCTCTTTCTATTGCTTGTAACTTCTTCAACTCGTCATTCTCGTGAAACGACCTGTCTAGCAAATCGAGTATGGACCCATCGTGTTCCTCTACCGGTTTGTAGCACGGCGGTGGCTGCCTCTTTCCAGTGATAACTTCATGGTACACTGAATCTGTAGGCTAGACGTCTAGGTGATTTTTTGCAAATTCCCTACCGTCGTCTTGGAAAAGCCGGTACCACGGAATGTCCTCCCCTCGTCGTCGTCTTCTTCTTTTCTTCAATCGTCAGCATTATATCAGCCTCCTTATATGCTTCTTCTATATCTTTGGAATTATAACGAAATACTTCCGATGTGCTGTGTATCCTCATCCTAGGTTTTTGTGACCTACTAGTTCCTTCTCCAAATGAGATTGTTTTATGAGTTTCTAAAGGAACTGAAGGGGTGTTATAGTTCCAGATGTTTGGTTCCTCGTACAGAAAACTAGTCACGGATTCCATGGTTTCTTGCACGTATGTATAGCCAGTGGATCAGTCATCCAATTATCTTCGATATGTTCTTCAGGCACACCAAACTGGAAAGCGGTGTCTAAAAAGGTTACGGGGTCTAGGTATGTTCCGTATGTCATAGGTTCTGGTACATATGTGATCATCAGATCATCATTATAATGGGGCTATATTGTTATGGCCTGACATCCTGCAAGATGTTAAATATATTTTTTTTCTAATACGAATGAAATAAATAATGATCCAATTTACAAGGATCTTTTTCTCAGTTGGGTTAAAGCTTAAATATTTGTTCCAAATATCTAATTCGCTAAAATCGGTGGCTCTGATACCAACCTGTCACACCCCGACCCGGGCACCCCTGGGTGTGGTGACGTGTTGGTACCTGTTTTGAATATAACAAAATATTTTTTTTCACAGCGGAAGTCTAACAAAGGATTTTATATACATTGGGATTTAAACACCCATATTTATTACATATATAGCCAAAAAGCTTTATTATTCCAAAACCCTTATTTTTTTATAGTACTTCCCGAGCCACGGGATTAATTTTTTTTTTGCGCCTTAGACATTTAGCTTGACGATAGCCTTTATGCTAGCCATGGAGTAGGGTAGCCCTAGGTCTAGAGTGGGTACCCCACCGAACAAGATTAATTACCTGAAAATTTTTGAAAATAAAACGTCAACAATATGTTGGTGAATAACGCTTATATGACACGAAATAATTTTAAGCATGCTAATATCAATAAAGGTTAAATCACAGTTGGAATTAGTAATTTATACAATCCAGAAATCCTCTTGCTGTACACTAATATAAATTGGTTCTGAGACTTGTAGGCCCTATCGGTAACCTTTTTAAGATTGACACTTCATCCCAATTTATATCAGACGCATTAGACCGCAATCTAATACGTATACAATTTGATCAAACCATATGTAAGCTCATATCCTGCTTGCTCCCATAAATTACTCTCTATGAGTATAAGCCTATTAATATATGCATGCATTTTGAAAATAAAACATTTATAAGTTTTATAAAAATAATAAACGTATTCACCTTGACGAAGCAGAGTAACAACTTAGTGTTTGGCAGATCGTTGGGTTGTAAATTTGATGTAACTTCGGGTTTTTATTCGTCGGGTTCTTGGATTTAAACAGAAAATATGAAAATTTATACGTAAGTTGCATGCTGTGTGTTTTGAAAGAGGAACGAGTGTATGTGTGTGTTTGAAGAGGTGGGTGTTTGAAGAGTGAAGGATTCTGGTTGCATTCAAAAGAAAATAAACTGAAACCATAACATTCTATTTATAGTTACAAAGTTATTGTATACTCACATGTTTGATCCATATCAACGTTCATATATATCTTTACATACATATATATATTATAATAATATATATACTTATTTACCAAAATGCCATCATATAATTATAAATATGTTTTTATCTGATAACTTTTAAAATATGACGTTTTATAAAAATCTGAAAATGTCGTTAGAATCTGCTAATGATTATGAACTTTTCTACCTAAGTTTCGTTAAAAACGGAGTAAAATAAATATGTCGTAATTTAATATTATTATTTACTCAACTAGGGTTTAGGGTTAAACATTTTAAAATTATAAGTGCTAGACTAAGCTTATACGAAGCTTACAAATTACTCGCTTACTAATATTCAGTATAATTTTTTTTTATATATAATTTATTCGTATATAATAATAACACAGGGTGTTGCATTTCACGATCTCGTCTGCATTGAGTTTGAACATTTTTGCAATCTGCTCGTTAGTGAGATTGTGAATGATCTCTCCTTCTTCAGGAGTGTACATCACCGATCTCCTAACTATACCCTGCAGATCAAGAATCAACGTGAGCTGAGTCTTGATCTGTTGGAGGGGAGCAACATCATATTCATCCCTCTGAAAGTTTGGATCTGCTTGATTTAGACATTTAACACAACAATCATTAGTTAATATTCAAAACAAAACATCAACATTAAATATAAACATTCATTACATTAATGTGATACAAGATTCAAATACATATGATTTAAATAACAAAAACAGCTAAGTATTACTCTTGTCGTGGATCATATGCTCTTCTGCTAATGGGGCGGATGTGGAGGCACCTTGATCTTGTGCTTTCTTCGTCCTCCTCTCACTTACAGGTGTGGCACCCGCAGTAGATATGTCATCTTCATCATCATCAACATCATCATCACCAGCATCATCACCAACATCAGTATCATCCTCAATGTCATCACCATCATCATCATCATCATCATCACTGTCATCATCACTATCATCTCCATCTCCTTCCTTGATCTATAAGGGCTCGTCCTTTGATCCCTTAAGCAACAGCATGATGGTCTTGTTGGTGGTCTCCAACTCCTCTATCCTTTTAGCTGATTGGGCATGCTCCTCCCGGAGTTGGGACATCTCTACGCGCTGTGCATCCATCAGCTGGGCCTGCTACTCTATCTGTTGTGCCTGCTGAGATATCTGCATAGATTGGGTAGCAGTAAGGTCTATAGCTGTTGAATCTGATTAGTCTTCTCGTCATCAGTAGCCAACAGCCTTAGCACCATACGGTTAAGTGCCGAGAGCTGTTCCTCTACCCCACTTAGAGGTAGAGGTGATCCAGATGTATAGGAGGGGTATGATGACGGACCGGCATGGTGGCTAGTGGTGGTAGTGGTGACAGTGGTGAAGATTGGGGGTGGTATAGATGAAGGTGGTGGTGGATGAGGGAATTTGGGGGTGGTATAGATGAAGGTGGTGGTGGATGAGGGAAAGATTAGGGATGGTATAGATGAAGGTGGTGGTGGAGTGGGTGTGGTGGATATGGTGGTATATGGGATGGCTGTAGTGGTGGTAGGTGGAGTGGTGGTAGTAGGTGGAGTGGTGGAAGTGGTGGTAGTAGTGGTGGTGGTAATAAAGGTCATCCTCCTCTTCTTCTTCTTCAACCCGTGGGGCTGAACCATCCTTTTCTTCCTCGATCCCCTCGAGGTGGATGCTCCCCCTAGAAACCGGCTGGACTGATCAGAAGCATAAGTAGGATCAGTGTCAGCCTCCCAGATTCGCCAGGGCGTCCACCAACCTCCTGAATACCTCGGTCGGTGGCAACCACCCGGCTCCCCACAGTGCGGGTTAGGGGCTCCTCTTCGGTATCCTCCTCCTCATCAGGACGAAAGTCCTAATGGAACCCTGCAGCTCTACTCCATCATGGGTGGATGCTGGAGATGCTATGTCATTAGTGGGGGCCCTCGGTTGAGTGGGCCCTGCATCTCCACCATCACCGCTGTCGTCGTCGTCGAAGTCATCCTCCGGGAGCTCTAACTGCTCAACCTTCGAATCACTGTCTATGTGACACCATTTACATAGCATTGTACCTGTATATCAATCCACAATCGTCAGAATATCAATAGGAGACGGAAATTTTGATCTAAAGAAATTTGGGCAGGGTAACGGTAGTCTGTGCGAAATGAGGGCGATTAGGGGGTGATGAGTTGAATGCGATCGACTGTGGCCCTATTTATACTAAATCTGATTTCAATCGGCCGACTCGACCCATTCGCTCAGTTCATTCGGGTGAATGGACCTCAGTCATGCGATTGGCTCATTCGATCACATTCAGTCGGCCGACTGGAGTTTAGTTGGGCGACTGACTCATTCGCATAACTCCCATTCGGTCGAATGGCTCATTCTGATAATCCATTCGGTTGAATGGTTCATACTCATGTCCATTCGACTGTTTAGCGCATGAGTATGGTCCATTCTCACGGTTGGTCCATACTCATGGTCCAGTCGTGCGATTGGAACATATTCATGATTTTGACATTTTTGACCATTTTTCACTTAGACCCATTTTAACTATTGATTTAACTTTATGATCATTTGATCATCTCAGACATGATCATTTTAACTTGAAAAACTTTTGACGACCTCAGACGTGATCCTTTTAAACAAATTTGTCACCTCAGACGTGACTGAGTTTATCGTTGAAAAGTACGTGTGGTCACCTCAGACGTGAACCTTTTAAGTGATTAACTCCCCTACTGAATTCCATGATGTAGTCCGATATTAAACAAACTGAATTGACTAAATTTATATAGAACAAAAGACTTAAACTAAAATACAAAACTAAACTTGTTTTTGACTTTTTATGTGAGGTGTAAATCCTAAGATAGAAATCTAATGGATTCGGTTCCGGAATAGGTAGCTTCAATTTATTTTGACCATAACTGGACCAATTCAATTTGGAATCATATAGGTAAGTAAAATCATTTGGGACATTTTATCAAAACCTTTTGATGCTTAATTCTTGTTTTTTTTCATCCAGAGTCGTTAGCAAGTTTAGGAAATCATACTAGTACTATTAGATTCCCACATTGATTTGGACTTTCAAGAATTATAGCCACGATGATTTTCAGTATACTGGTCCTCTTAAATCTATACACAGACTTTTGACACAGATTGGTGATAGCTTAGGGTTTAATTGTTTCAACCAACATTTTTGGATCCCACGCTTATATGGTAATCAACATTCCTCAGGAGATTTTGAGCGGTCTACGGGTATTTTGATAAGAAGAAACTATTCTTAGAGCTTTCAAAGAGAAGCCAAGCCTCAGGTCAGTGCCATCGCACAGCAGAGAGGCGGCAAACAACAATTAGTTCTAGAATATCTAGGTTATGCTTATCCTCAGGTCAGTGCCATCACACAGCAAAGATGCACACAACCTATCTTCTTGTTAGAGCATCTTTATTTTTTTGCACATAACGCACCAACAACATAAATTTTGTTTTTCTGATAGGTTGTTTTTTTTTTTCGTGCTTTGCTCTATTTATGGTCATCCGCACACATTTGTGGCGTTTATTTGCTCGTACCCTTATTGGAATTTTGTTGATTGTGTTAACTAGTGATAAGATGGGAACCCACAGTCAGTTGAAACAACTTAGTTAGATCTTGAGATTACCAACCAGGTCTAATCATCTATTGTGTTGAATCTACTAACATATCATCTGTGGTCAAGCAACCTGTAAGCCTACTTTCTTTGTGTTACCTTAGTAGTAACCAGTCTTGCTATCATTTTTCCTTTATATTGCTCAAACTACACAGACTTATACTTTGAATTGGCATCTTATACAATTTAAAATTTTAAAGTCCCAATTGATTTGTTCCTGTGTACTATCATTTTCCAAAGTCATTGAATCGGTATCACAGATACGATCTACTTTCTATCAACTAGCCTCTCCTCTTCTTCGTTTTTTTAATGTTACTAACTGACCTATTCTCCCCCTAAAATTCTAAAACCGTAAACCGATTTATGCTTTTTAGGATTTTAATAGGCAACAAAATAACATGAATTTAATGTAATTACTAAAAATAAAATAGATAAATAAACAAAAGGAACCAAAAAAGAAAATTTGACTATACACATCGGACTACACATGATCATCATCAGGAATTACATCACTTTTCTTTTTAACGTCGTTGACCTCTAATAAATAAAGAAAACATGGTTTGTCAAAAGCCTTTGCATAGAGGTCAGCGCGTTGAAAATCCGTATTTATTTAATCACATCGATTAAGTTTTTTTCAAAACAATCACGTATAAAGTGATATTTTATTCCGATGTGTTTGGTCTTAGGGTGTTGGACCGGATTTTTAGTTACTGCAATTGTAGCTGAGTTATCAACAAAAATAGGAGCAGAAGAGTATTTCAAACCATAATCCCACATCTGCTGTTGAATCCCATGATTTGTGAACAGCAACTTGCAGTAGTAACGTATTCGGCTTCACAGGTTGACAACGCAACCGAGGTCTGCTTCTTACACTGCCAGGTCATTAATCTCCTCCCAAAGAATTGCATCCCGCTGATGTAGACTTGTAGTTCATCTTGTCGCCACCGTAATTCGAGTCACTATACGCTGTAAGCTCAAAGTCATCGTCATGAGGATACCACAACCCAAGTGTTGGAGTACCCTTCAAATAACGAAAGATCCTTTTGACCCTATCAGATGCTTGACTTTTGGCTTTTCCTGATATCTTGAACATAAACATGTAGCGTACATAATATGAGGTCTTGAGGTAGTTAGGTACATGAGAGAACTAATCATTCCTCGGTACATGGTGGCGTTGACCAGATCACCATTCTCGTCGGGTGTTACATCATGGTCTGTAGCAAGTGGAGTTCCATCTGCTGAAGCATTCTCCATGTCAATCGACTGAGAATGTCTCCTACATACTTGGTCTGATGTAGGAAGATCCCTTTTGATGTCTGATCCACCTGTAACTCAAGAAAGAATTTCATCTCTCCCATTGCACTCATTTCAAACTCAGCCTTCATTATTGCTTCAAATTCTTTACATAGATCTTCGTTCTTTGAACCAAAGATTATGTCATCTACATAGATTTAAACAAGCAGTAAATCTCCATCTTTTTCTTTTATGAATAGTGTGCAGTCAATGACACCTCTGCGAAAGCCATGTTTCACAAGGTGAGTCGAGAGTTTCTCATACCAGGCTCTGGGAGCTTGATGAAGCCCATATAAAGCCTTGTCGAGTTTATAAACTCTGTCCCGATGATATGGATCCTCAAATCCCTCAGGTTGACTAACGTACACTGTCTCACGGATTTCACCATGTAGGAATGCACTCTTCACATCAAGTTGACAAACTTTAATTTTCATGTATGATGCGTAGGCAAGGAAGATAAGGATTTCTTCCATCTTGCCACAGGTGCAAACAATTCATTGTAGTCTATGCCCTCGACTTGTCGAAATCCTTGAACAACAAGTCGGGCCTTGTGTCTGATGATCACGCCTTGATCATCTTTCTTGCACTTCATGACCCATTTTGTGCCAATGAACTTAGCACCTTTAGGTCTATCCACCAGAGTCCATACACCTAACTTTTCCCTCTAGAGTCTTCTTCAGAAGAGTGCACAGAGCGCCAAACGGTTCGAGATACTCTAAGTTAGGTTTACATCATTGTAGTAACTCGTAACACATTTTTCCATGAGCTAACTACCAGAACTTTATTGAGCGTGTAACATGCATTGGCAACTGCCTCATTCCAAAACTGGATAGGCAGTTTCGAGTCTACTAGCATAGTCCATGCTGTCTCTATCAAGCTGCGATTCTTCCGTTCAGCAACACCGTTCATCTGAGGAGTGTATGCAGAGGTAATTGATATACAATTCCTTTCTCCTTGCAGTAGGCTTCATCCACTGATTCTTGAATTTGGTTCTGTTGTCTGAGCGCACTTGACGTACCTTCAGCTTGTATAGGGACTCCAGTGTAGTTACTAATTCCTTGAAGGATTCAAATGTTTCTGATTTAGACTTCAGAAACATCACCCAAGAGAATCTGAGTAGTCATCAGTAACTACGTAGCAGTACAAGTCACCTGTTATGCTTCTTACTGACTGGACCAAACAAATCCATGTGAAGAAGTTCAAGAGGAAGTTCAATGGAATGAACTTATTTTCCTTATGAGACTTCTTCGTTTGTTTGCCCTTCTTGCATGCAACACAGAAATTTGGAAGTTGGAAGTTTTTGACATTGACTCCCCTCACTAGATCATTCTGGATCAAGTGATTCATCTTCCAAGGATTTATGTGTCCCATTCTCCTATGCCAGGAGATGGAGTCTTTTTTAGTAGCTTTTGACAGAAAGCACTGAACTTCATGGTCCGTTGTGGAGGCTGTTGAAAGGTCCAAGACATAAAGATCTTTATATCTTGAAGCTGTCATTAGGATTTGGTCCTCTGGTATCACGTAGTGCTTTTTCAGAACGTAGCACTTCTTATTGTCAAAGACTACTTTGAAGCCTTTATCACATATTTGAGAAACAGAAAGTAAGTTATTTTGCAGTTGTTGGACATAGTTTACCTTGTCAAACTTCACTTTCTGATTTCCCACTTCCCCTTGGGCTGTGATGTACCACCTTTGTTCCTGCGAATGAAACATGCCCTCCTTTGATTTGTTTAACGTTTGGTAAGAGAGCCCTGCTCCCCGTCATGTGCCTGGATGCTCCGCTATCTCAATCCACGTGTTAGTTTCAGCACTATAGCAAACACCCTGCACATTCAATGAAAACTTAGTTCAAGTTAGGAACCCAAGCCTTCACTGGCTTGGGTTTCCCCGAGGCATCACACATCATAAGCTCAACCCATTGACCGTTCGAGGGTGAGGGAAGCTCAGATGTCTGTTTGTTCTTATTTTCAGATACTGAGGTGGATTTTTCCTTCCATAAGCCAGATTTGCGTAAGGCCTGTTTGTGATAAACAGACGACTGGCTGATGGGTTGAACATTGTGTTCACTATCACTTTTAGGAGGCATCACTGAGTTCCTCTTAAAAGAGCTTTGTTTTGGTTTAGGAAGTTCAACTTTCCCCTCGGTGTCTGATAATAAGGAAAATGAGACGCAATATGTCCATAATCTCCATAATTGTAGCAGGATCTGCTTTCAACTTTACGATTTATTGTTTTTGTGAAGATGTAGGTGACACACGGGTAACCTTATTCTATTTTGATTGAGTCATTCTTGGTTAGATGTATATTCTGGTTTTCAAATTTAATAGCTTTACCTGGTTTTACATCTTTAATATTTTGTTTACCTGGGCTTTGACATGATGCACGTGATTTGTTAACGTTAAGGTTCCTTTTAGGTTCAGATTTGACTTTGTTTGAAACAGACTTAATATTAACTTTTTCAAATTCTTTTTCCAGGTTAACACAAGGCATTTTGCCTTTTGCCTTTGAAGTGGCCTCCTTTGTGTAGTGCCAGATTCAGTTGATTTACTTGTGGAATCTGGATCACTCACAAGAGGAGTGGACACCACATGATCCTTGATTGGATTATTATTAATTGGTTTACTTTTTGTGTTCATCAAGGCCTCATGTGTTGGTGGAACCACTTTATAGCCCAATCGCTCCCGGTTGTTTCTTTCTCTCACTAAGTTCTGGACTATGTGTGAAGAACTAGTCCAACTATGCAGTTTTTGTTTTAGTGAATTAACTTCTACTTCTAAAACTGTTTTTTGCTTCTTAGTGTCCTCTAGGGAGTTAAGATAGTACCTAATGTCATTAGCTTGGTTAAATGCAACTACTTCTGTTTCCCTAAGCTGTTTGTTCAATAGGTCTATTTTTTCCTTGTAACTGTGCTTATTTTGTTTTAATACCCTATTGGCTTTAGTGCAAAGTTGCAAGTCCTTTACTAGGCTATCATTATGGTCTAATAACCTAGCAAATTTTAAATCTATGCTTTCCATAAATTTATTGCAATCAGAGCAAGCATGATTATTAAATAGTTAGTCAGTAGTACTTACCTGAGGAGTGTTGATGAATCAGCCATGAGTGCAGAGTCTGTTGTCTCTGGTTCTGGTGATTCTGACGTTGTTGTAGATTTTCCTTCTTCAGGAAGATAGGTGACTACTGGTGCAGTTTCTTTAGAGTTGGACATCACGATTTCTACTGCTATGTCTCCTTCACTAGCGGAATCGTCATCTATATCTTCCACACTAGCGATGTTGGATTCTCCCAGTGAGACAAACCAAAAGCTCCAGTCCTGTCCTTCATCTTTGTTAGCAGTCAAGGCTTTAGGATCCTTGCATGATGAAGTAGGACTGCTAGTGGGTTTCTTCTGACGAATGAAGGTTGAGAAAGGATTCCCATTGCCAGTTTTCTTTGGCTTCACACACTCCCCTTTGAAGTGCCCTTTCTCACCATAGTTGAAACAAGTTACCTTTGACTTATCAAAGCCAAAGGTTATGTCCTTAGTCGCAACAAAGTTCTGTCCTGTCTTTTTGACAAACTTCTTAGCCGTCGGACAGCACTTGCTAAGGCCCACATGATATCCATTCATTCCAACTCAGTCTCGTCCACCTGCTCGTAGTCCTCATCAGCCTGTTGGCAGTTCCCAATCTTTCCAGCAATTAGTCCATCATAAGAGTGGACTATAATAGCTAAAAGATCCATGTGCTCTTTAGCCACCTTAACTGTCACATTACCAAAGTTTTCGGTCTTCAACTTTGCTGTATTTGCTTCGGGTATCATATGTTGGGTACCAAACGACCCTTACGTTTCTGACCACGAAGTAGAAGCTTGAGCTGGACCAGCTGAGTTAGACACAAATGCAGTCTGCAATGGTGCTCTAGATGTCTTGGCCTGAGGAGTAGCATTGTAAAGCGCAGGATTCTGATCATAGTTTGACTTTTGAGCTCTATACTTCATCCTTAGCTCTTCTTCTCTCAATTTCAGAATGAAATCATTGATATCTAACTTCATTAGCATACCATTCTGTCTGAGATTTGAGACAAAGGAAGGCCATTTCTCCGGTAATCCATCAGCAAAGTTGGACACTTTATCTTCCATCGACGTCGTTACCCCATGAGTGTGCATCTCACTCATCAAGTGATAGAACCTATGATCACATCATCTAGGTTTTCTTTCCTATCGAGGAGAAATTGTCAAACTCTTCTTTAAAGCCTTAGCCTTTATGGCCTTCAATGATGCGTTTCCGTCATATCTTTGCTCCAATGCATCCCATAGTTTCTTTGCTTGCGTATACTTCGAGTATTGATTGAAAATATCTTTTGGAATAAACTGTGTAAGCAAAGCATATACTTTCTTTTCTGCATTGTGTTTTGCCTTTTGTCCATCAGTCATGCCACTTAGTGTAAGTTTGACACCGTCAGCTCCAATTGGCATGCTGTACCCCGACTCTATAGCCTCCCACAGATTTGTATCTACTCCATTTAAGTAGATTTCGAAACGTTTCTTCCATTATGGGTATTCTTCTAACGTGATAAGCTTTGGGGGTTTATTATGATTCCCCACTTCGTTCTCTAGTAGCAGTAGGTTTTGTATACATGAGTCTCTTCCTGCTATGTATGCTAAAAACTGGTCCTCCATTTCACTTAACTTAAATTTTAAAACAAACTATTTAATGTATGCGAATGAAGGTAGGCGATTGAACTATTCGGGTGATTGAACTATGCGGATGGTTCAATCGTGCGACTGAACTATGCGGATGAGTCAGTCAGCCGATTGAACTAATGCGGTTGAATAGTCGAATAGAGTTCTCAGTCATACAAATGGGAGTACGAATGAGACCAATGGGCGTATGGGGAATGCGAATGAGTTCAGTCATACGATTGATTCAATCGTGCCACTGAAGCTGTTGGACTTTGAAAATTTCTAGGTTTAACGTGGTTTGGCCGCAAAAACTCAAATTTTCACTATCCTTAATTGTCGTTTGCCGAAAAAACTGAACTTTAGAACCAGGAGACGTCTAAGACACCGTTTGACACAAAAAGATTGCGGTTTATTATGATTCCCCACTTCGTTCTCTAATAGCAGTAGGTTCTGTATACATGAGTCTCTTCCTGCTATGTATGCTAAAAACTGGTCCTCCATTTCACTTAACTTAAATTTTAAAACAAACTATTTAATGTATGCGAATGAAGGTAGGCGATTGAACTATTCGGGTGATTGAACAATGCGGATGGTTCAATCGTGCGACTGAACTATGCGGATGAGTCAGTCAGCCGATTGAACTAATGCGGTTGAATAGTCCGAATAGAGTCTCAGTCGTACAAATGGGAGTACGAATGAGACCAATTGGGCGTATGGGGAATGCGAATGAGTTCAGTCATACGATTGATTCAATCGTGCCACTGAAGCTGCTGGACTTTGAAAATTTCTAGGTTTAACGTGGTTTGGCCGCAAAAACTCAAATTTTCACTATCCTTAATTGTCGTTTGTCGAAAAAACTGAACTTTAGAACCAGGAGACGTCTAAGACACCGTTTGACACAAAAAGATTGCGTTTTTAGTGAAAAAACACAATTTTTTATCAAAAACGATTGAATCACACGCAATCAAGAGCCAAAGCTCTGATACCACTTGTTAGGATCGTGTACTGAACGATGTACTAACTCATTAATGTGTATACTGAATCAAATAGTGCGGAATCCTATTTGATTGGCGATCCAATCAGTGAGAGAGCACGTAGAAAAAATTATGTATTGAATCTAACGTTGAGAATCGATTAGGAATCAATCTACTGCGATCTATGAACTTGGAGTATGATCTTAGAGGTCTCTGGATGGCTAGGGTACGTCTGGAGTCGAAGTGTGTTCAATGCTTACATTTTTCCACGAATTAGGTGGTATATATAGGTTAGGGTTGCTCATTCGGGCGACCGAACCATTAGCATGGTTCAGTCGTGCGATTGAGTCATGCGGTTGGTCCATTCGCAAGACTGAGTGTTCATTCGTGCGACTGAGCCAATCTTATGTTACAATCATACGACTGATCCGGTCTCCTGGTTCAGTCGTGCGACTGAGTCATTCACATGAAGTTGTTCATGCGTATGGTCCATTAGCATGGGCCATTCGCATGATAACTTCATGTTATTAATTTTGAATGTATTAATTGTCATTACATTATTTATATTAGTTCAATCAACCACAAACCTATATAATCAAGTCAATATGTGTTAAACAACTCATTAATGAAATATTAAACATGATAAACACAACCAAACATTTACATTTCATTAAGTACCCAACTATTACAAAAGTGTAAAACATTAAAGACATATTACATTAAGTTCAGAAACTAGGGACATATGTACCTACATGTAGCATTGTCGAGTCATGGTCTCACCAGTTTTAAAGATGAAATTTTCAAACTGCTGCTTCAAGAGATCCTTTTTGTTCTCCTTGGCTTCAGAGGAACCATCATACATTAGTTTCAATACATCCCACAACTGCTTAGCTATTTTTCATTTCTTGAAACCTCTGTATACAGAGTTTGGAAGAACAGTCTAAAGGACTGTCATAACCTTTTGATCAATCTCTACTCTCTTTCTATCTTCATCTGAGTAGTCAGCCACAGCCTTAGGGATTATACCACCTCCAGCAGGAGAAGAGATGCATGGTATGTAAGGTCCATTAACAACAGACTCCAACATTCTTGAGTCTAGAGACTTGATAAAGCCTTCCATTCTTTGGCAGCAAGTGTCAAAGTCATCAAGAGTGATGAGTGGGGACTTTGTCATGGTTCCAGTTTCCATATCAGATTTAGAGATGGCTTCCATTTGAGATGTTAAGTATTTTGTGTGTGTGAGGGATCTTAAAATGGTGAGATCTTATATCAAGAGCCTAGAATGCTCTGATACCAATTGCAAGACCGGTGAAGGGTGTGCACTTATAATACAACAACACAATGAGGAGAGTTGCTTAGAACATTTAACAGATCAATAGGGAACTGGTTAACCTTAGGTAAAGATGCTAAGAACACAAGTAAATATGAGACAGAACAAGATGGCAAAACACATAAGTGGTGGTTTTCAAGAATGTTGTATATTGTTTCTCAAGTTCTATTACAAATGTTACAAAAGCATATCAGAAAGTTACAAGTACTTGAGATACATATACTACATCCTAAAGCCGGCCATACTTTGGAGGCCAGCTGGATACAATTGACTAGACACCAAACAAAATCAAATGTAGAGTCAAAAGGCAAATTGCCTTTTGACTAGTGACTATGACATGCCATAGCTCACATCCTAATATATTAGAAAAAGGATAAAGTACATGAAGGAGAAAGTTACAGACTCAAGACTTTAATGTACAGTTACCAAAAGCATGGACTTTCACCAACTTATGTAAAGTTGGTGTCTTATCAGAGTTACAGCAGAAAGGGGTCCAGCTTTATGTAAAAGGTACTTCAGATTAAGCATGTGTTAAAAAGTCTTCGGAAGAAATATGTCTTCAAGTGTTGGCTTCGGAAGACTTTGTCTTTGAAGCTTCGGAAGACTTCATCTTTGGCTTCGGAAGATATTGGTCTTTGCTTTGCAAGATTTCACACTTAGAATATTTTTTGATGATGGTGTGAAACTTCCAAATCATTCTACTTCAGTACACTTCTGCATGCACGTAAGAGAGACTTTGGGTGTTTGGGTTGCATCAGCCTTTACATTTAATCCTTACGGATAAAGTTAACTTTTCGGGTTATGTGTCCGGCGAGTTTAAGGTCCTGAGAACGCCCGGTATATATAAACGGATCAGCTTGAGCAACTCTTATTTGCAACTCAACACCCCATATGTAGAGAGAGTGTAGAGAGAGAAGGTGGAGAGAATTGAAAATTCAAGGATCGGTGATCATGGGTTGAAGATCAGTGTTAGTGGGAATCCAAACAACAAGAAAACACCAAGAATCCAGGTAAGAGATATCATTTAATCTTCATTTTGATGTTAACCCGGATTCTAGGGCCTTGGGGTTTTTGAAACTAGCAAAGATTCACCCAAGACTTATGTTTTTGTGAAAGGAAACATGTAAGAAGCTTAGGTATAGCTTACTGGGTGATAAACTAAGGGTTTGGATGTAAAAGTTTGAAGTTTTGGGTCAAAAATGGGTTGGTTTGTAATTTTCAGCCTGTTCTGCGAAATTAAGGGTTCATCCAGTGAAATTGCGTAGTCCTCCAGCGAAACTACAAAGACTTCCTGCGAAACTATAAAGACTTCCTGCGAAACTATAGTCTCGCAGGCAGTTTCGCAGACATGGTTATTCAACAAAAGTTGGGCAAAACTGGCAGCAAAACTAGCGAAGATGCAAGTGAAAGTGCCAGTGAAACTACCAGCGAAGGTGGCAACAAAACTGCTGGTGAAACTAGTAGCAAAATTGCTAATCTTGCAGCAAAATTAGCAGCGAAATTAGGCAGAAATTAACTCCTTTGAGTGTTAACTTATCCGAAGGCTGTGTAGTGTAACCTTTTCTTTAAAAGCTTGATTGAGAAGCTACTCATCGAGTCCAGGTGAGTTCTAGATCCCCTATTTAAAGGTTTTCAACTAGTTTGGGGCTGGAAATACATGCTAAATATAGGATTTAAATGAACAAGATTTTAAGAGGTTTTAAGAGGAAGATCAATTTTGTCTAATAAAATGTGCTATACAAATGTTCTAAAATAAAAATATTGTGCGCTGACCTGGCAGCCCGACTCCAGCCAAGGGCGTTGCCCCTTGGACCCCACTAGGGGTTGCTGCCCCTAGGACCCTGATGTTAGGGGTTGCCGCCACCGCACCCCTGCTGCCCCACGGTGGGTCGGTTATGTTCTATGATGACTTGCACTTATTGTACATGTGTATGTGTTTGAGAATGGATGAAGCATGATGTTTATGATGATGTGTGATGGGGTATGTGTTGTTTATTTGATGCTATGTATGAATGTGTTATTTTGATCTTATGTTCCTATTATGTATTATTCCGTGACTTACGTGTTATAAGTATAAAATGAACAAAAAGTATTATGTAACATAAAACAAAAGCTAATGATAATGATAAGTGGAACGTAAAGTAAGAATGAATGCATGCATTAATGAACGAACGAATGTAAGAAAGTGTTGCAAGCAATGTATGGAAGTTCAGACCCAATGAAGGGTGTTAGCTAAACTGTGTGCGGGTTAGCTACCCCAGAATGATGCACACTAGGGTCTAATCATTATAATTCACCATACTTATGGGACCTTTGTCGCTTGCCCTAGGTACTAGAGTCAGCTTCATGCACAATGTTCGGGGTATAGCACATGGCATTGGTCTAGAATGAAAAATGAATGATAATGATGAGCGTACTTGCCCCAGGCCCTTAGGTCAGCTTCGCGCATAATGTTCAGGATACAGTATGTGTCGTTGGAAGTTAAAGAATGCACAAATGATAAGTAAGGAAGATTATGAATGAAAGTGAATAATGACGATGACATTAGATAATGAACAAACGGAAGTTAATGAACGAATGATGATAAACGATAATAATGCTATTATCTATGTGTATGTATGATGTATGATCACGTACGATAGTAAAAAAAGGTTTTAAACGAAAGTAAATTATTTTTTATTTTAAAACTAGAACTTACTCAGCAACACTGGCTTTTATGCATTTTTCAGTTGGCAGGTAATGGTTGCTGAGGTTAGCACGGACGGCTACTTGGCTCATTTTGGATGACATCCATTTTGTGTTGCAATAATGTTTTTGCATTATAATGCGAACAAAAGATATTTTGTAATGAATATTGTATTATTTTGCAAAAGCTATTATTTATATGAAATGAAATGATGGTTTAAATTCATTCCGCTAAGACGTTTTAATTAAGTTAATGTATATCATATGTTTTATGTGCGATGATTGACCAGCTGTGAGTGTCCTGGGAACGGGGCCTTACACGAGTATCCTCACCTCTAAAGCTCAGGAAAACATCAAACTTGGTATTATTTGGGAGAGAATAAGGCATGGATGAAGAAGTAGAAGCCATGGTGATCGAAGAAATAGATGGCACTTAACTTAAAAGAAAGAGTGGGACTTGAGAAGCTAAGGGGAATATATTTAACAGCTCAAATGGCTTCTGTTGTCCAACTAACATTTTTTCCAAACAAATTCGATAGTTATTTTCTATTTGCGCAGTACAAATACTTTATAATTTTATGAAGACTTGGCCGGCCACTTTTTTAGATGCATCTATATGATATAGTAACCTCAGTTTAGTTTTAATGTTTAATTCACACCAACCATTATTCCTGGGACCCGTGACACATTTTCAACCTTGCCCTTTTAGATTGCTACTTGTAATTGATATCAAAGTCGTTGATTGTAGTAAGTACGTGTTATAGGTAGCAACCATCCTCAATTCCAATCACTATCTTCATTATTTTTTTCTTTTTCTTTTGCAAAACACAGTCTAACGCTATGTTACCCACATATGGTTTATGTAACCAAATAAAAATTAAATAATAACAATATCTAAATATAGTTAGAAAACATGACTTTTGTCTATCAGAAATGAATGTAAAATTACTGTTGGTGCTCAAATCTAGATCATCCGCCAGACATTGCAGAACCCAGATCCATGAGCTCTTGTTTTTAGCCTCTACAATTGCATAGGCTAAGGGATAAATCCCATTGTTTGGATTCATATTTACTGCACTAATCATTTGGCCCGAATAGGGTCCTTTCATGAATGACCATCAAGACCCAACAAATCTCTCTTACACTCTTTAAAACCCTTTTTCAAAGCCCTAACACAAACATATATCCTTCTAAAAACTCTATTTGTTGAATTTGGGTGGTCTTCATGCTCTACTTGAATCTTAACCGTTGTGTTTGGATTGGTAGCTTGAACCTCCAGAATGTAGTCCCTTAATCTTGCATATTATTCTTTGTATTCACCCTTAACATAATATGTAGCTTTTGCCTTTGCCCTAAATGCCTTCATCTTTGAAACAACAAGTTCGTACTTTCTTTGAAGCTCCTCTTGAATTGCTTTAATTGAAACTTTGGAATTTGTCTGAATCTTGTTAATAACCTAACTTTCTTTGGCCATAAAGTCAACAATAAATGCTTTTATCTTCCTGGATTTAAGACATGTGTGGTTAGGTTTGTAGGTCTTGACCAACCAACTCTCACTTGTGTTTTCTTTAGTTGCATAAAAGACCCATGGACAGAATACATCCTTCATTTTACTTTTTTTTTGTCTTGACCTGCCCTACTTGCATCCCCACATGCATCTCCACATGCATCCCCAATTACGTCCCCACTTGTGTCCCCACTTGTTTGACCATCACTTTTTGACTTGGGCCAATCAACCTCTTTACTTTGCCCATTAGTATCACTAGGCCCATCACCTTCATTATGTGGAACATTACCCTTACACACAACTCTTATTCTCCTCTTGTCATTCCTTAAGAGTGATAGCTCCCTCCTGCTTTCAATTGCATGCTTCTTAATCAACTCTTTAATCTATGTTTTAGTCCCAAATACTTGACCCACATAAAACATTACATCTTCAACCACACCAGCATTCACCTTCTTATTTTGCTTTCTTAATTTCCTTAGAATTTTGCTTCTTGTAGATTCAAAATCCCCATATGAACGATTAGTCCCACTATCTAATGACTCCTCACTTAAACCAGCCATATCTAGTTCACTAGTATTCACATCATACAAGCTTGAACCATCTTCAATATTAGGATTGCTATTACATCCTATGAACTCTTCCCCATGATCAACAAACATATTATGATCCCTCATGTCAACTTCAATGTCATCCATCTCATTATCTTTATCAATTATGAAGTCACTATCCTCACTATAATCAACCTCATTATCTTTAGGCATTGGAATGTCTGTGGAAAAGTCCCCTGCATCAAAATCATATTCAAACTCTTGAAAATTTATGTTATCAACTTCATTAGGTTCTAAATGTTCCCTCCCTATTTCATTATCTTCAACCTCTCTACTCCTAGCTTCAGTATGTTGATTATCCCTCACTTCAGATTCTTGATTAATCCCTTAGTTAACATTATCCCCCACTACATTAACACTATCCCCTATTTCGTTATCTCGAACCTCTCCGGTCCCAACTTTAGAATCCTGATTAATATTCCTAACTTCATTAACATTATCCCCTACTAAATTAACATTATCCCCTATTTCATTAACATTATCCCCCATTTGATGAGAACTATTTCCTTTCTCATGCCAGCCTATAAGTAGCCTCTTTGAAGCAGACTTACTATTACTCTTATGTGGAATGAAATTTTGGCTTCCAACATCCTCTAACTCCTTAATAACAACATTGCTTTTTAGTGGGGATGTGAAGTACGTACACACCTTTGTTTCACCATGCTCAATAAAGACATCCATCAGCTTGTGTCATAAATACTCAGCCAACTCTAAAACATCACGATTATTTCCCAAAGCAACTAACCCAAAATCTAAATCAGTCCCATGAATCATGAAATGATAAAATAACTTTTTATTTTCATTAGCTAACCCTAACTCTTGCATCATCCAATCTATTTCACGAACTAAAAATATCTCAATGTCACAAAGATCAACGTACGAAACCCTACCATAAGCATACCTCCTACCAGGAAAGTTTCTAAACACACCATCATGATGAATCTTCAAAGTGAACATGCTTGGATAACCAGTTGTTAAATAAAAAAATGCACCAATTCAAAATCATAAATTTCACATTTAGGAGTAAAAAGTACATATTTAAACATAGAGAATTGGGTTACAGTATGATGATACCATATGCTTCAATGATATCAACCCCAGCGCCTCTAACTCTAATACGCCAGACCATCTTCTGTTGTTCCTTATTCCTACGAGATCGTAACTTCAAATCGTAGTTTTAATAGGGCATAAATGGGTTTAACGATTGGGTTGCAGTATGATGATAGCGAAGAAGAAAGCTTTGGAGGGAATTTGTGAGGATCGATAACTAACAAGTAGGGATTAATAATGGAATTACAAGAATACTAACTTTATTACAAAGAGATGAAATGACAAGAATACCCCCATGTGGGAGGGTCGTGGGGTGACTTAATGACAGAAATAGACGGTCGTCGAAGTTAGGGACCATGCGCTTAACAAATTTGCAAAGTATTGGACCAACCATGTAATTTCAGAAAGCTAAGGACCAAAAGTGAAATCTGGCCTAACCACAAAGACCATCCGTGTAATTAAGTCAAGTTTAAAAGTAAGAATATAGCCCCTAATATTATATATCTCTTTTACCTACACTACTTATGTTTGTTAAGAGCATTCTACCCATTACCTAAATTCATCTAAGTATATTTAATATATTATATGGTGTGATTATAAACGATTGTCATTAAATGAGTGACAAAATGTTAGTGTACAATATGTAATTTGTAGAAACACTTTTCAAACCTCTATAATTTTTTACAGTAAAATATCAATTTCGTCCCTTACGTTTTGTTGAATTTGTCATTTTAATCCAAAGTAATTTTTTGTCATTATGACTTTGATACCAACTTGTAAAGACCTATTTCTAGACAACCTCATTGTTGGATTTTTTTATATAACAAACACAAATTCTTAAACTTTAAACATTCATTATCATAGCTACGGGAATTAAAACATTCATTATATATTGCACATTGTCTAAAACTATTGCGATCAAATATAACATAGTTCTATCTATTAGAATGTCAATCTTGAACTTAATCAAGAAACTTCACATCTATGGATAAGCTATCATTATTTAATTAATCTTTGACATACCTGTCAAGTTATTATGTATACAAAAGTTAGTGATGCTAAATGAGTTATAATTTTAAACACTTTAAAGAAACTCTTTAGCAACTAGTTGTTTGAAAACCTTTAATTTTAAAAATCTATAAATCATTAATACATTATACATATAGTATCTTTATCATCTTTTATGCTTTATATAGATATTCATACTTTTATAGTGTACTATTTCATATATTTTATCTTTATCTTTTATATTTTAAACTTTGAGCCTGTACAAGTACTGAGTTCCTATCATGGTGAGCTTACACAAGGTATGACTCCTGTTAGGTAACTGTGTACAACACATAACTCTTATCAAGTGAGTGCATACACGATGCAACTCTTATCAGATGTGTCACACCCTCAATTTCCACGGACATGTTTTTATCGCCAGACGTATGACAAACCAAAGTTTTATTAATTAGTTACACTAAACAACACATTTATTACAAAGTCATTTATATAAAATTTTTCATTTAACAAAACCATTGCTAAAATCATGTGTCATAGTGTGAAAATACGGAAGCAAAATAGAAAAGCAATTTCAAAATAGTAATTCGCAAGAAGAAGTGCCCCAAATAACAGTTTAAGTATTTAAATACAATTTATAGCTTTAAAAATCATTTAACAAAACCATTGCTAAAATCATGTGTCATAGTATGAAAATGCAGAAGCAAAATAGAAAAGAAATTTCAAATTGTAATTCGTAAGAACAAGCGCCCCAAATAATAGTTTAAGTATTTAAATACAATTTATAGCTTTAAAGAACATAAAATGTATGCAACTCGATGCTATGCTGCTAGCCATACAAATTGTTAGGACCGTGTACGTACGGAGTACTAACTGATAATGTGTATACCTAATCAAATAGTGTGGAATCCTATTTGATTGGCGATCCAATTAGTGAGAACGCAGTTTCGATCAATCTAAAGATTAATGAAATGTTATGAATGATTAGAACACGATCAACTGTGAACTATGAAGTTGGAACAGGTTCTCTTTAGATTCTGGACGGCTAGGGTACGTATGTGAGTTGAAATTCTTGAAGTATTACGTTTTTCCATGAATTAGGTGGTATTTATAGGTTAGGTTTTGTCAATCGTACGACTGAACCATTAGCATGGTTCAGTCATGCGAGTGAATCATACGATTGGTCCATACGCACGGCTAAAGGTTCAATTGTGCGACTGAGCCAATCTTATGTCTCAATCGTGTGACTGGTCTAGTCTCCTTGTTCAGTCGTGCGACTAGTCCATTAGCATAAAATATTCATGTGTATGGTCCATTCGCATGGTCCATTCGCATGAAGACTTCATACGATTAAGTTTGAACATGTTTCTCAATCATTATTGACTAAGAACTATGTAAACAACCACAAACCAACATAGTTAGTTCAATATGCTTTATTACACAATAAATAATGAAACATCAAACAATATAAGCATCAATCACATATTTCATTTCATTCAATACATATATGTAAGACATGAAAGACATTTTACATTAAGCACCTAAACTAGGTACATATGTATCAACAAATTCCCCCTTGGACCTAGTTTACATCAGTGTCTAACATTCTTCATTAGCTCCTCAAATTTCTTGTACTTTTCCTCTCTAGTAACTCCGACATGTATCTCGAATGCAAAACAGAGTCGTATAACGTTTTGGAACTGGAGGGCTTGTACTATATCTTGCGAGTCATAGAATAGTGGCCACTTGTATAATGTATAGACATCGTCTGCTGACAAGTTGGTTAGTCACATAGGGTCAAACACCCGGATAGTTTCCATTCTACTCTCTCTCTATAGAACTATGACCGCTTCACCTGTTCTCCAATCGTAATACCACCATTTAAAGTGTGGAGTGAAGTCATGTGGCATTTCCTATAAAGGAATCTTAGACATAGTGCGTGAAGGACTCCACTTCAGCACCACCTTTGGTTTTCCAAATATCGGATCCACTTCAGACCTTCGGATGTACCTCTTCGATTATTGAGGTCTTAAGTTTACCCACCTGGTGTAGTATTCTTTCCTTAGTGTAGCCTCAAACCAGCTTGAAATTTTCCTCGGATCAGCATATAACAATTTTAAGCACGCCAGCTGGTTGAGCTCAAAACCAGGAGAGTCTTCAGATCATATTTGAATTTGACGTACTCTATACCCTTCCCCCTCTTAACTGCATACACGTTAACATCCTCAAAATACGCTCATGTTGCCCGACACCTTTAGATGTTTCTTGACCTTGTATAGCTTGGTGTATGCATTTGGCTTTTGTGCAGTGCGTTGGGCTCGTATCTCAGCAAAACAAGCCGCCTATTTAGCCTTCTTGATATCAACATCAGCGTCTGAGGCTTGGGCTTGGCTTTCATTCTTTTCAGTCTTTTTTTCCAACTCATCCAGTTTGTCAAATGTAGCACTACCGAGAGTGTCACCCAAGTTAGGGATCACATTGCCCTCTCGGTTAGTGTACTCTAGATAATGCTCGGCTGTGACATCTTCAATCTTATTTCATCTACATCGTTGAGCTCATCGTCACTGATCACATCAGAAGTAGGTGCATCTTTGACAATCTCATCTGGGTTAAGCCAGAACATCTCTGCAAGTTGCTCGTCAGTTAGGTCGTGAATGATTTCTCCTTCTTTGGAGTATAGCTCACCGACCTTCTAACAATCCCTTGCAAATCAAGAATCATTGTTAATTGAGACTTGATTTGCTATAGGGGAGCAACATCATATTCATCTTGCTGAGATGTTTGATTTTTTTCTTGAATAGCCTCAACAGGAGGGGCAGAGGATGATGCTCCTTGGTCTTGTGCTTTCTTGGGTCTCCTTTTTTGACCCTAAGCATAGGCTGATGCATGTGCATCATCTTCTTCATCATTATCATCATCTTTTTTTTCCCCTTGTCTCTTTATCTTCACTATCATCTTCTTCATCAGTCTTATCATCATCATCATCATCATCTTCAACATCCTTATCATCACCATCACCCTCTCTAATCTTCAAAGGCACATCTTTTGATCCCTTTAGTTTGAGCATGATCGTCCTGTTTGAGGCCTTCAACTCCTTAATCCTCTTCACTCATTGGTCATTGCATTCCTGAAGTTGGGAGATCTGTTGTGCTTGCTAGGCAATCTGCTGTGCTTGGGCAGCATTTAGCTCCACAAGCTGACTTAGCTGAGCACCTCTTTCTTCATCAGTAGCTAACAGCTTCAGCACCATGCGGTTTAGTGCTGCCATCTGTTCCTCTACCCTAATGAAGGGTAGAGTGGGTCCTGTGGTGAAGGTAGTGTGGTAAGATGGACTTGCTTGGTGGGTGGTGGTGGTAGATGTGGTGAATATGGGTGGTGGGATATGAGTGGATGGTTAAGGGTTGGTTGTAGTAGTGGTGGTTGGGAGTGTGGTAGTGATAGGTGGTGTGGTAGTGGTGGTGGTAGCGATGGTGGATGTGGGAGATGTGGGTAGTGGTGGTAGTAGTGGTGGTTGTGGTGGTAGTGGTGGTGGTTGTGGCAAGAGTGGTAGTTGTGGCAGTAGTAGTGGATGTGGTCAATGTAAATCTTGGCCTCTTATCCTTTTTGCCATAAGGGTGAGCCATCCTCTTCTTCCTGGATCCTTTAGACACAGAGGCTCCCCCTTGACTGTTGGGCTGGTCCGGGGTATAAGATGGATCAGCATCAATAGTAATGGCATCCCCGGACTCACCCTGGCATCCACTAACTGCCCTGAGCCCTCTTTCAGTAGCTACAACCCGGCTCCCCACCGTTCACACTAGAGGCTCCTCGTCCGACTCCTTCTCCTCATCCAGCTAAAAATCATGGTGGATTGGAGCCGGCTTGGGTCCACCCGGACCATCACCTCCTGGACCATCATCGTGGTCATCATCGTCAGAATCATCAAAGGGTAGAGCAATAGGCTGAACATCTGAATCACTATCATCATGGCGCCACTTCCTCCTAGCTGGCGCCATATAATCCTCCCAGGCCAGATGCCCAAACAACCTCCTCACGGGGGCTTCACCTGCTTGCCTCGGTAGACCTTCATCCTGCCTAAGGTGGTATCATCCATCACCTCAAGAACCACAACATCTTCTTTCTCCTTGGGCAGTGAAGGAAGCTTCTCGTCAATAATCATCTGTAAGAACTGAGGATACATGCAGAATCCTTCCTTCCTTTTAGCTTCAAGGTTCTCGATGAGATAGCAGAAGATCATGCGGGAGAAACTGAACGGATGGTTCAGTACCAATGCAACGTATGAATTTTGGATTTGGTCGGAGAGGTCATCGAATCCTCCACGCCTGAAGGCTATGCACTTTAGGATCACATGTGCCAAATACTTAAATTGAGAGCAGATGTTGCTCTTGTTCAGTACCTCGGCATTTAAGTCATCGGTGTACTTGATCCTCATAAAGCATCCTCGGACAGTCAGAGGATGTAACTTAGTTGGGTGGTTTCCATCCTCACCTAGAACTAAGACCCGTCTCAAGTCATCCTCAATGATCACTATCTCCTGACCAAAGATTGAGATCTATATAATATGAGGCTCAACTGATCTGTCTACCTTGGCACTCTCCCAGAATGACTGTTGGATGGATCTGTAAGGTGTACACGGAGTAGAGATAGCCTTGAAGATCCGTGATCTGCGGAGAAAGGCTATAACCTCTGAGAACTCAGCAGTGTTCCGGGATGTAGGATCAAGGTGAGCATATATGTTGTGCTTGGTGTTTATAGTCCAGCTCTTTGCCATGTTTCTATAACACAAGACACATAAACATTAGATTTATCCATAACATAAACACTTGAAACTTAATCTGTTTTGAATTCAGTCTGGTTCAATCGATTAAACCACACGACTGAGTTCAGTCGGTCGATTGAGCATGCAACTGAGATCAATCGGGCAATTGAGCATGCGACTGAGTTCAATCAGGCAATTGATTCTGCGGCTGAGTTCAATCGAGCGATTAAGCATGTGGCTAAGTTCAATCGGGCGATTGTGCTCATACGCCTAGTTCATTCGGCCGATTGAGTCATTCGCCTAGTTCAATCGTGCGATTGAAGTTCATTCTGAGTGTCCAGTCTCATATCTCTCTGCTTGACACTCTAACCTTGAATATAGGTCAAAACTTTATGTTAACATTGTGTATAGACCTTTAGACTCACAGGAACCCTAATTGTCACAATATGTCGTTCATTTTAACCATTATGCACGTTTATGTGGTCTATTTGATGGTTATTACATATTTCTTGATTTTAATCAGTTTAGGCCTGCTAGGGTTTGATTTCACCGTGCATTTTGTGCGATTTAGATCGTTCATTACCTGCAGATGATGTGAAAACACGTCAGTAACACAATAGTGGTCAGAAATCGACTCAATCAAATTTTGGCAGAGTATTTGTGCTTTCGGGCGATTTGAAGGCGATTGGAGGGTGATGAGGATATGCGACCGACTTTAGCCCTATTTATACTAATTTTATCTTTAGTTGGGCGACTGGACCTATTCACACGCTTCATTCGTGCGACTGGCTCAGTCGGTCACATTCAGTCGTGCGACTAACTCATTCGGTCACCTCCATTTGTGCGATTGGTTCATTCTTGTGATCCAATCGTGTGAATGGTTCATACTCATGCCCCATTCGTGCGACTGTTCCATACTTATAGTCCAGTCGTGCGAATGACTATGACTTAAGAATTTTGCCTTATTCACATTCAAACACTTAATCTGTTAACAATCGATAACATGTTATGACCAATGATCATCTCAAACATGACCTTTTTAACTTTGAACACTATTGATCACCTCAGATGTGATCCTTTTAACTTTGAAAACTGTTGATCACCTCAGACGTGATCCTTTTAACTTTGAAAACTGTTAATAACCTCAGACGTGATCCTTTTAATGAAGAACCGATTTTGTCACCTCAGACGTGACTTATTTTATTTTTGAACCCATTTGAGTGAGTGATTCATAGATTGAATTTCGATGCCTTGCCCGACTTTTACCTATTAAATGACTAAAATTTAAAAAATAAAGCACTTAGAAAATTTAACAAACAAAATCAAGACATATTTTTGTATTTTTGATTTGAGATGGATTTTAAACCTGTTAGAGTAATTCTAATGGATTTTACTTCCTAGACAACACAACATCAATTCCTATTTCTCATTTCTGGTACAATTCATTTTGGAATCATACAGGTAACTTAGAATCACTTGGGACATTTTGATAAACAATCTTGATGCTTGATCCTTGTTTTCACTCATAGTCAATAGCAAGTTTAGGAAATCATACTAGAGCCACAGGATGCACACAATGATTGAGACTTTCAAGAACTATAGCTCATGATGATTGTCAGTATACTTGTCCTCTTAAATCCATACGCAAATTTTTTTGACACACATTGGTGATGATTTAAGGTTTAATTATTTCAACAAGCATTTGTGGATCCCACGCTTATATGGTAATCAACGTTCCTCAAGAGATTTTTGAGCGGTCTACGGATATATTTCAAGAAGAAACTATTCTAAGAACTTTCAAAGAGATACCAAGCCTCAGGTCAGTGTCATCGCACAGCAGAGAGACGCAAACAACAATGAATTCTAGAATATTTAGGTTATGCTTATCCTCAGGTCAGTGCCACCGCACAGCAGAGAGGCACACAACCTATCTTCTTGTTCGAACAATTATTTTATTTTTGCACATATCGCACCAACAACATAGGTTATTAGCTTGATTTTGTTTTGCATTTTTCATGTGCTTTACTCATATTTTATGGTCTTCTGCACACATATGTGGCATTTATTTTGCTCTTCACCCCTTATTGGAACTTCGTTGATTGTGTTAACCAGGGATAAGATGGAAACCCACAGCAAGTTGAACAACTTAGTTTGTAATTGAAACCACCAATGAGATCTACTTGTCTATTGTGTTGAATATACTGACACATCATATAATGAACTAGTAGTCTCTAGGTCTGCTTTCTCTATGTTTCCTTGGTAGCCTACTAGTTTTACTATCATTTTTTTTTATTTTGCTTAGACTTTTCAGACTTAAACTTTGACTTTTGCATCTTAATAAGTTTAACTTTTTGAAGTCCCAAATAATCAGTTCCCTGCGTACTATCATTTTCCAAATACGTTGAATCAGTATCACAGATTTGATTTCTTTTCTTTTAGCTAAGTTGTCCTCCTCCCTTGTTTTTTTATAGTAATTAACTAAAACGACTAATTTAATACTAATCTAACCTATTCTCCCCCTAAAACTCTAAAAATGAAAATATATTTTGAGTTTTTGGATTTTATAGAAACATTAAATTAAAATAAGATAAATAAAAGAAAAGTTGTCGGACTAAGCATTTTCATCCTCTATGATCACGTCACTTTTCTTTTTCACGCCATTAACCTCTAATAGATATAAAAATCTCGGTTTATCAAAAGCTATTGTATAGAGGTCGGCGCGTTGAAAATCCGTATTTATTTTAACGACATCGATTAAATGTTTTCAAAACAATCACGTATAAAGTGATACTTAATGCCGATGTGTTTAGTTTTAGGATGTTGGACTGGATTTTTAGTTACAGCTATAGAAGCAGAACTATCAACGTAAATAGGAGTGTTTGAGAATTGCAAACCATAGTCCCGCATTTGCTATTGAATCCAAATGATCTGCGAACAACTACTTGCAGCAGCAACATATTTAGCTTCACAGGTTGACAGAGCAACCGATTTCTGCTTCTTACACTGCCAGGTGACTAATCTTCTCCCAAAAAATTGACATCCGGCAGATTTTGACTTGTAGTTCATTTTGCAGCCGCCGTAATCCGAGTCACTATACGTTGTAAGCTCAAAGTCATCATCATGAGGATACCACAACCCGAGTGTTGGGGTACCCTTTAGATAACGAAATATTCTTTTAATAGCAATGAGATGGTTGACTTTGGGTTTGGCCTGATATCTGGAACAAAGACATGTCGCGTACATGATATCAGGTCATGAGGCTGTGACGTAGATGAGGGATCCGATCATTCCTCGGTACATGGTGGCATCCACCAGATCACCATTTTCTTCAGGTGCCATGTCGTGATTTGTGGCAAGTGGAGTCCCAGCTGCCGAAGCATTCTCCATATCGAACCACTTAGGATATCACCTACATACTTGGTTTGATGTAGAAATATTTCCTTTAGTGTCTGATCCACCTGTAACCCGAGAAAGAACTTCATCTCTCCCATGGCACTTATCTGAAATTCAGCTTTCATTACTGCTTCGAATTCTTTACACAATTCTTCGTTTTTGGAACCAAAGATTATGTCATCAACATAAATCTGTACGAGCAGTAAGTCACCATCCTTTTCTTTGATGAACAGTGTGCAGTCAATCACTCCTCTGCGAAAGCCATGTTTCACAAGATGAGTCGAGAGCTTCTCAAACCATGCTCTCGAGGCTTGGTGGAGCCTGTAGAGAGCCTTATCCCGCTTGTAAACTCTATCATGATGATACGGATCCTCAAATCCTTCGGGTTGACTGACATACACTGTCTCCTGGATTTCACCATGAAAGAATGCACTCTTCACATATAGTTGATAAACTTTAATCTTCATATAAGATGCATAGGCTAGGAAGATACGGATTTCTTCCATTCTCGCCACAGGTGCAAACACTTCATTGTAATCAATTCCTTTGACTTGTCGAAATCCTTGAACTACAAGTCGAGACTTGTTTCTGATTATGACCCCTTGGTCATCTTTCTTGCAGTTCAAGACCCATTTAGTGCCAATAACCTTAGCACTTTTTGGTCTATCCACTAGTGTCCATACACCTAACTTCTTGAATTGAAGAAGTTCTTCTTGCGTGGCACTCACCCATGCCTCATCGTTTACGGATTCACTTACATATTTTGGCTCAAATTGAGACATAAAACATTGATAAGCACCATTATAAAGATAGCCTTTTTCCATGACTGAGGCATAATCAGTAGAGTATAGCTGATTTCTTGTTTGTACTCCCGATTATAAATCCCCTATGACATTGTCCAGATGATGATATACATTAAGTCGAGATCCTGGAGTGGTGGGAACGACTACTTCCTGATCCAGATTGTGAATTCCTGATTCAGTATTTGTAGTCGTTAGAGTGCGAGGTTCCGAATTGTCAGAGGCATCAACATCTAATGTTAGTGTACTTTCAGTAGCAGTAATTTGGTCCTCCTATTCCACCTGAACATTCTCTACAGCTTCGTCGTTAGAGGAAGAGTCACTAAACTCTAGTGCTCCCCCTGAATGACTAGAAGACTCACCATGTGAACCTGATGTTGTCGAGTCTAGTGACTGTGTGTTTAAGACATCGTACATCATCTTGGTCGATAGCTTATCATCAGAAGGGGAGAGAAGGATGTTGAAGGACTTAAAGAATCCATCATAATCGAAGAAGAATGTGGGTCCTTTTCTAGCAGGAGGGGTGGTGTATCTTTGAACATCAACATTACACCACACTTCTACTTGACCCATTGAGTTGTTGTAAACTCTCTTATTCGGTATGTTGTATCCTAGAAAAATCCCTTCTTCAGCCTTTTTACTGAACTTCCCTGATTGATTTTTCTTCAGCAACGTACATGGTGCGCCAAACGGTTCGAGGTACTCTAGATTAGGTTTATGTCGTTGGAGTACCTTGTAACACGTCTTACCATGACGTTTGACCACCAGGACTCAATTTAGGGTGTAACATGCATTGGCAGCTGCCTCATTCCAAAATTGGGTGGGCAGTTTCGAGTCAGCTAGCATCATTCGTGCGGTCTCTATCAAAATCCTGTTCTTTCATTCAGCAACTCCGTTCATTTGTGGAGTGTAGGCAGATATGAACTGATGTACAATTCCTTTCTCTTTGCAGAATGCCTCCATCCACTGGTTCTTGAATTTCGTGCCGTTGTATGAGCGGATTTGCACTACCTTCAACTTGTAGACTGACTCCAAGGTAGTACAAATCGCCAGCAATGCTATTTGTACTGACTAGGCCAAACAAATCCATGTGAGAAGCTCAAGAGGCAGGTCAATTGAATGAACTTTCTTTGCCTTGTGAGACTTCTTTGTCTGTTTCCCTTTCTTACACGTGACACATAAATCCTGTAGTTGGAAGTTCTTAACATTTACTCCACGCACTAGATCATTCTGGATCAAGTGATTCATCTTCCGTGGATTCATGTGTCCGATTCTCCTATGCCAGGAGATGGAGTCTTTCTTTGTTGCCTTTGACAAGAAGCATTGTACTTGATCGGTTGTGGAGGCCTTTGATAGGTCCAAGACTATTAAATCATTATATCTTGAAGCTAACATTAAGACTTGATCCTTCGGGATTACATAATCCTTCTTTAACACATAGCACTTCTTGTTGTCAAAAACTACCTTGAATCCTTTGTCACAGATCTGGGATACACATCATGAATTCAACCACTGTCCATTGGAGGGAGAGGGCATATCGTTTTTCTTCTTGCTCTCATTGTTAGACACTGGACTTGACTTTTCTTTCCATAAGCCAGTTTTGTGTAAGGCATGTTTGTGATGAACAGACGAGTGGCTTACGGTTTGAACTTTAGGTTCATAGTTTCTTTTTGGTATAGTAATTGAACTCCTTTTTGAAGAACTTGGTTTAGTATCATGAAGTTTAACTTTCTTTCTTGGTGTCTGATAATAAGGACAATTAGAAGCGATGTGTCCTCTCTTTCCATAAGTGCAGCAGGATCTACCTTCTACATGTTAGGAAATTAGTCTCTGTGGGGAAATGTGTGATACCGGTGTGACTTTGGTATGGTTGGGTTTGGACACTTCTTGTTTAGATGTTTTAATTTCTTTAACAAAATTAATTGTTTGAACGTTTTTAAACATCTTTAACCTTTTGTTTATTTGGACTATGACGTGGAGCACGTGGTTGGTTAATTGGTTTTGTCGTTTTGGGTTAGAAAAAGATATGTTTGACCCTGACATTAAATTAATCTTTTCAAACTGTTCTTCCAAATTCACAATAGGCATCTTACCTTTAGAATTCAAAGTAGCCTCCTTTTGTTTAGTGACAGATTCCACTGGTTTTCTTGTGGAATCTGGGTCACTAACTAGAGGAGTGGACACCACATGATCCTTAATAGGATTGTTATTTACTGGTCTATATTTAGCATTTAACAATATCTCATGTGGTGGTGGAACCACTTTGTAACCCAACCCCACCCGTTATTTCGTTTTTTCACTAAGTGTTGAACTATGTGAGAAGAAATAGTCCAACTGTGCAGTTTTGTTTTAATGAGTTGACTTCGACTTCTAAAACTGCCTTTTCTTTTGAACTATGTGAGAAGAACTATGTGAGAAGAACTAGTCCATCAGTGCAGAGTTTGACTCTTCAGATGCTGGAGATTCTGAACATGTCATTCTGAGATCTTCTTCAATCAGGTGATTGACCACACTTACAGTATCTTCATGATCTGACATCACTAGTTCAACAGTGATTTCACCTTCACTTGCAGTGTCATCATCAAAACCCTCAACATTTGCAATGTTCGATTCACCCGGAGATACAAAACGAAAGGTCCAATCTTGACCTTCGTCATCTTGTGCAGTCAAAGCCTTTGTATCTTTGCTTGACGAGGCAGCTCCACTCATGGGTTTGTCTTGATGGTTGAATGATGAGAAAGGATTCCAATTACCTGTCTTCTTGGGCTTTACACATTCACGTTTGAAGTGCCCCTTTTCTCCACAGTTAAAGTAGGTAACTTTGGTTTTTTCGAAACCAAAAGTTGTATCCTTTGTGGCTATCAAGTTCTGTCATGTCTTCTTCACAAACTTTTTTGCTCTCCTGACAGCACTTGCTAAAGCCCACATAATGTCCATTCTTTCTATTCATTCTCATCCACCTGCTCGTCATCCTCATAAGCCAGATGGTAATTTCCGATCTCTCCTGCAACTAGAATATCATAGGAATGAACAACCGCAACTAAAAGGTTCATATGCTCCTTTGCAACCTCCATATTGATATTCCTGAGATTCTCGGTCTTCAACTTCATAGCATTTGCTTCAAATGTGATATATGGGTACTAGATGACCCTAACGTTTCAGATCCTGAAGTTGTAGGTTGAGAAAGAGCGGTTGAACTAGACACAAATGTTTTTTGAAGAGGTGTTCCTAAGCTTGTTGAAGTGGAAGAGAATTTATAAAGTGAAGGATTCTGGTCATAGGTTCCTTTTCTGTGACCTGTATTTCATCCTCAGTTCCTCCTCCCTCAATTTTCAGGATGAGGTTGTTTATGTCTAATTTTGCCAGTAAATTGTTCTGTCTTAAATTAGAACAAACAAGTCCCACTTCTCTGGCAGACCATCAGCAAAGCTTGAGACCTTATCTTCCATTGACGTTGTGACTCCATGAGTGTGCAGCTCACTCATTAAATGGTAGAACCTGTTTATGACATCATCCAACTTTCTTTACCCATCAAAGAGAAGTTATCAAACTCCTTCTTCAAAGCCTTTGCCTTTAGAGCTTTCAACGATGCATTCCCGTCGTATCGTTTCTCCAAGTCTTCCTATAACTTCTTTGCCTGTTTGTTCTCAGAAAACTAGTGGAATATATCCTTAGGTATCGACTGATTCAACAGAGCATACACTTTCTTCTCAGCATTGTACTTCACCTTCTGGCTATCAGTCATGCCGCCCAAGGTAAGTTTAACACCATCAGCACCAACCAGCATGCTATAACCTATCTCGATTGATTCCCACAGATTGGGATCAACTCCATTTAGATAAATCTCAAACCTTTGCTTCCATTATGGGTAATCATCTAACGTTATAAGTTTAGGGGGATTATTGTGATTCCCTATTTCATTTTCCAGAAAGAAAAGGTTCTGGATACGAGAGTCTCTACCGGCAGTAAACGCAGAGTACTGATCTTCCATTTCTATAAACTTTGAACTTTAACTTAAGACTTATTCACTCGTGCTAATGGAGAGGTGCGAATGGGCCAATCATGCGATTGAACAAATGCGGATGGGTCAATCGTGCGATTGGACAAATGTGGATGAACAACCGTGCGATTGGACAAATGCGGATGGACAATGTGAATGAGGTGGATCAGTCGTATGAATGGATGGGCGACTGAGTTCAATCATGCGAATGGGATAAGCGATTGAGTTCAGTCATGCGATTGAGCCAATCGTGTGACTGAAGGCTGTTGTTTTTGAAAATTCGAAGGTTTTTGATACTTTGACATAAAAACACGAGTTTTCAAGAACCCTAATCTTTCGTATGCCGAAAAACTTAAACTTTTAGATTTGGAGACACTGAAAACACTGTTTTACTCAAAAAGGTGACTCTTTTGAATGAAAAACGTAATTTTTGCACCAAAACTAATCGAATCACACGCAAAATCAAGAGCCAAAGCTCTGATACCACTTGTTAGGACTGTGTACGTACGGAGTACTAACTGATAATGCGTGTATACCTAATTAAATAGTGCGGAATCCTATTTGATTGGCGATCCAATCAGTGCGAACGCAGTTTTGATCAATCTAAAGATTAATGAAATGTTATGAATGATTAGAACATGATCAACGCTGAACTATGAAGTTGGAACAGGTTCTCTTGAATCTCTGGATGGCTAGGTATGTATGTGAGTGAAATTGGTTTGTCAAGCCTAATCAAAAATAATTTATAACGGTCCAAACTCACCTAAGATAGCTAGGGTAAGTTGGGTCAATCCACAGGGAATATGTGGAAAGTGTGGTTCAACTCATAAAGTTTAAGGGTTTATTGAAAATACTTTAACTTAACTAAATTGCAAAAAGTACTTAAATCAAAAGGTAAAATTGTTTGTAACTAATGGTGAGAGAAGTAATCCTCTCCGGGGTTCAGGTTTATGACTTAGGCTTGCTCTTTTAGTTTAAGGGTCACATAGACATAACCAAATTAACTCATTTTAAGATAACAAATTGAATGAAACTATATCTACGCACATGTCCGGATCATACCATATGTTTGTTTTACCCCAATCCCATCCACAATTGACGTTTACAGATGAAAAGAAATCTAAAACATTCAAGAACAGAATAATTGGATTGAAGATAAAACACGTATTTTAGAATCTCAAAACGATTAATAATGTTACTCTATTTAATTCACCATGTTCAAATATTAATATTAACAAAAAACAATCAAGAACAAGTCATAGTATAAAACTTACCACCCGGAGAAGATCACGGGTGGATTAGCTGGACATGGAAATGAAAAACAACCCAAAATCGAAAGTAAATATGGTATCTAACATTAAAGATTCAAACTGAATGATAAAAATAAGATCTTGAGCCTTGAAATTGCCTTCGGAAGCCTCCTTGATTGATTGGGGTCGTTCGGGAACCTTGGGGGCGGCTTAGAGTGAGAAGTCTTTATAAACCTAAAAATTCTGCCTTTTATTCACGTTTTTTCATCACTGGCCGCCGTAGGTCACCTCACCACCGTAAGCTAGTTTGGCTGCCTTCTGCCCTCTTTGGCTAATTCTTCTTTGACACCACCGTAGGTCATCACCGTAGGGCATCACCCTCTCGTGGCCAGAAACTTTCGGTTTTCTTTCAATCTTCTTTTCTTCATAAATATTCATTCGGACTCCGTTTTCTTCCCCGTTTTTTGCCACGTTCTCGTAATTGAATTCTCTATCACCTTATCTATCATGATCTTCATTTATCATCAATAGACATTATTCAAATCACGCAAAATCATCGCCTTTAACCTTTAAAACACCAAATGATCGTAGTTAAGTTATTCAACACAATACTTTATACATAAGCACATTAAACACATTAAAGTTAACTATTTAATCATGATAAACATCGTTCTAAGCCCCTTACATCAAATCCCCACACTTGTTTCTTGCTTGCCCTCAAGCGAGGTTGCTTTTACAACTCAACAATTCGGGACAAAACTTTTCAATTAAGACACACAACTACTAACCATCACTCAAGGCTCAAAGTCATACCCGATTTCTAACTCGATAATCATGACCCGGTTACAACCATACACCCTCTAACCCGTAGAATTTCATAACTAGAGGTACCAAACTCTAAGTGGCTCCCTTGCATATGGCACACCCCTCACAATAAGACTCTCCACTCAGTTTGATTTCTGAACTCGGCAGAAGATGTGCCGGTAATTCATGAACACTCAACAATAATGTAACTAGTGAGCATAGGCTTGTAAGACAATCACCTCTCCACCCACTAACACAAGATATCATACCAATCATGAGGGCTTTTCAAAGGTTGTAATGTTAGGCTGAGGTTTGGGTAGGAGTAATTTGGGCTATAATGATTAGGGTGATGGGATGCTTGAGTTAACTACTTTATTCAACACTAACAAAACTACTTCAAATACTTTAACTACAACTTACTTCAAAGCACAATCTTTTTTTTCTTTTCTTGTCTAATAATTCAGTCTTTCAAACTTAACTATTTCAACAACTTTCTTTTCTTTTCATTTTTTTAATGAACATAACGGGAACTGACGCAAAACTATGAAGAGATCCCTGGTTAACTATTTCAACAACTTTCTTTTCTTTTCATTTTTTTAATGAACATAAATAAAGCTAGGAGAGCAGCTACTTCTGAACTTTCTAACTTAACAAAATACAATGGAATTCACTCAACTTAGCTATCCCCAGCTGAAAATTCAAAACATGATATCAAATCAAACTTAACACTATTACCACTAATTAACTCAAGTTCCATCACACGAGTAAACTAATGAATAGGCTAAACAAATGGCTAATGGGTCAAAAATTTAGTTTAAACAAACAAATAGGAAAAGGCTCAAACTTGGCTACTAGTGAATAGATGTCGGATGGGTGGATCTTATGGGGTTATTCTACGGTTGATCATATGCCTCAATCACTTCGATGTGAATCTCGGTCTCGAATCTCAAAATGCATGTGCCCCACAAGTTCTACCACTAAGTAGGCATTATTGCACTCTCAACAAGCAAATAGATATAACAATATCAAAGAATAGGCTTCTCACATATAGAAACGGTGGAATTGGGTTACCGACATGACACATGCAAGTTTACTACACCCAAAGTTTGCCATCCCTAGTTGGGCATTCCTTTTCCAACTTCCACAAATCCACCGGGTTTAAACATTTAGGGAATCAACCATGACCAAGAACCTTAACCAATGATTAGTATTTTTAGAGAAAAATGTTACAAATTTTAAAAATTGTCCAAATTTCCATTTCTCCAAAATATGTCTATCGATGCTTCCCCCATCCCCACACTTAGGATACATTGTCCCTAATGTATGGTTATTTCAAATTTAACATGACTTCTTGTGATCTTTACCAGCCCCAAACACTCTGTCAAGTGCAAAACAAAATAGCAAATAAAGTCAAAAAAAGTTTACATGGACCTGATGGCGAACGATTTGATAGTGCTTCAGTATTGTTATATGGAGACTGTGGGTAAACCTGCCAAGCACCTCATCAAATATGCTTCTAAAATTCCACATGCTTCCCCACACTTGCATGTTTGCATTGGCTATCTAAAACTAAAAAACAAAACAAAAACTAAAAAATAATAAAACTCACTTTCGTAGGAATCACAGTTGCATTTAGCATATGCAACAAGCCTTTTACACCTCTCGATAGGCTCGAGCGGACGAGTGAAGTCTCGTGAGGGTTTCTAGTGAACACACCCACAAAGTTCAAAACAACTAAAACATTAAAAATTACTAATATCTCAGGTTGCCTCCCAAGTAGCGCTAAGTTTTAGGTCTTCAGCCAGACCGTACCTGTCACCACTCATGGTGGTCGAAAGTGGTGCTTGCCTTCTGAGAGTTCTATAACTGTTTGCTTTTGTTGATCTAGTGGGTTCCTAATGTCATCAAAACATGGACCGAACATCGTTGTATCAACTTGAGCATTTTTAGGATCAAGTGGATCACTAACTTTTTCCTTCCATTTTGGCTTTTCATGCTTTATTTCCATCTTTATCACCGGCTCTTTACTTTCTTTTGAACCTACAAACTCTTTCAAATCTACCTGCTTAGCCCTATCATACTTAAAACCATTCTCAACAGTTATGTACTCGCTTACATGTGAGATGTAGGGAGGAACACACACGTTAGTCACATTTGCATCAAAAAGTTTGTCATTAACAAAGTAAGTGATTGACTTGGAAAACACATCAAAAAGTAACTTACAGGTTTCACATGTCATATCAATTGTTCCATCCCGATAGTTGATTTGAGCATTGGTAGTTGCCAAAAATGGTCAACCTAAAATAACTTTTTGTTGCTCGTTCGTTCTCACTGGTGCATAGTCAAGCACCATAAAGTCCACCGGGTAGTGGAAATCTCCTAACTTGATCATCATATCTTTTACCATCCCCCGAGGACGTTTGCTAGTCAAGTCAGCTAACACCATGGTGGTGGCAACCTCCTGTAAAAGGCCAAACTCATATTGATCATATAACGCACTAGGCAAGATACTAACACTTACCCCATAATCCAAGAGGGCCCTTTTTATCTTGAACTTCCCTACTTTGATTGGAATGACAGGTGCTCCTGGTCATTCTCTTTTGTTGTATCGACTTTATTTTCCTTACCTGCAACTTGATTTGAAAAAGAAATAAAGTCGTTAGTGAAGATTTCAGAATTAGGAAGGATACTAACTGAATTAATGTGGACATTTTTCATGTTCTTTATGTTTGTCCCTTGATGTTATGGATTCATGATCGTATCACTTGGTAGCTTCCCCGGATCTTTCCTAAAAGCTGCCACTTCTTCTGCTAGTTGACCAACTTGGTTGGTCAAAGCCTTATGACTCTTGTCTCGAACCTCATTAGATTTCTTCATCTCCTTCATAAATTCCAGAAGTTCCCTATTTCATGGCTCTGCAATTCCTCCCGATCCACCTGGTCTTGATTATTTTGGTAGTTCCTCTGACCACCCTTGTTATAATTCCCCTGATTGTATTGACCACTTTGACCTGTTTTGATATTGCTGATGTGAATTACCTTGAAGGTTTGGGTTCAATTGGATTTTTGGATTACCATATCTGAGGTTTGGGTGATTCCTCAAACCGGGGTGATAGGTGTTATTATTGGTGTTGTTGTTGTATGGACGCCTATCACCCTGTACATAATTCACTTCTTCCAACCCCTCATCAAACTCTGGACAATCTCTAGCAGTGTGTCCAGCTTCACCACATCCCTGACATATAGCAAAAGAACTTGTAGCCTTTATTGTAGCCTTACCTGCTGACTGACCCAAACTAGAAGCCCTTATATCCACATCATCAACCACATTCCTTGATCTCCTATGAGACTAAGCTTGTCTTTTTGAGTGTATACTCATCCGTTCCAGTAGCTCCCAGTCATCATCCTCAGTATTAGTCATGAAAGTTCCTGCACTTGTTGAATTCACAACTCTCATATCTTCAGCAGATAACCCATCATAAAAGGAAGAAATCAATTCCAATTGGAGAATTTCGTGATGTGGATAGGTTCTTAATAACTCCTTGAACCTTGTCCAAGCCCCATTAACTGGCTCATCTTGTTGCTGACTGAAGGTACAAATGGCAGTCCTGGCCTTACTTGTCTTCTGTGGTGTATAGTATTCCTCTAAGAATGACTACTACATTTGCTCCCAAGTGTAAATGCTGGCAGCAGGTAGTGAACGGAACCACTTCTTTGCATTTCCTTTCAATGTAAACTGGAATAGAACTAACATCAATTCCTCTGGTGTGAAACCTTGGGCCTAATGGTCTCGCAGATGGCACTGAACTCATTAAGGTGGGGATAAGGTTCTTCTTTGGATACTCCATGAAACTCTTGAAGAATAGCCAAACTGTTGGATCTAATTTCAAATGACCTCCCTCTCACTTGCGGCTTGACTATGGGTGATACCTCTCCAGCTATGGTGGGGCGAAAATGGCTATCGACCCCTTGAACTATTGCTTGGTGTGGTTGAAGCCCGGGGTTTTGATTTGCCCGAGAGAACTCTTGCCTTCGACTTTGACCTCGGCCCAGGTTCTGCCTTTGCTGCCTTAGTTGTTCATTCTGTCTATACTGACCTAGATTGTTATTGGGTTCATTGTGTTGCACCTCATCTTTAGCATATTCCTCTTCATACCCATCACTTCATCCATCTATGTCATCATCCCAAGTATGGATACTCAGCCTATCAAATCTATTCTCTTCTTCCTCGAACCTGTTACCTCCCCTTTGTTGTCTTAGATTCTGCCTTGGAGGTCCATGTTGTATGGGTTCTGCCTTGGTTGAGGATATGGATTTTGTCTTTGAGGTTGTGGATTCTGGCCATCGGGTTTTGTGCTTGTGGCTGCACATTTGGGTATGGTAATGGATCATTTGGTTGGTTTGGTGGAGGTTGATTGAGCGGTGGATTTTGGTTAAGTGGTGGTGGTGGGGGTTTTCCATCTTACACTCTTTGACTGCACTTGGTGATTGGATTTTTGCATGGTATTGTGCTTGATTTCTTCGAGCGGTCTTTTCAACTTCTGGGTCAAAAATTAACGAAGACTTATTCCTTGCATACCGGGTATGCATGCACGGGGCTATCACCTGCACACAACAAGCACACCTAGCGTAACAACGAAAAAGAGAGTAAATAAAATAAACAAACTAAACTAAGAATCAAACGAAACACTTTGCACACTAATTCCCTAGCAACGGCACCATTTTGATATCAGTTTGTCAAGCCTAATCAAAAATAATTTATAACAGTCCAAACTCACCTAAGATAGCTAGGGTAAGTTGGGTCGATCCACAGGGAATATGTGAAAAGTGTGGTTCAACTCATAAAGTTTAAGGGTTTATTGAAAATACTTTAACTTAACTAAATTGAAAAAAGTACTTAAATCAAAAAGTAAAATTGATTGTAACTAATGGTGAGAGATGTAATCCTCTCTGGGGTTTAGGTTTATAACTTAGGCTTGCTCTTTTAGTTTAACGGGTCACATAGACATAACCAAATTAACTCGTTTTAAGATAGTGAATTGAATGAAACTGTGTCCACGCACTTATCCGGATCATACCCTACGTTTGTTTTACCCCAATCCCATCCATAATTGATGTTTACAGATGAAAAGAAATCTAAAACATTCAAGAACAGAACAATTGGATTGAAGATAAAACATGTATTTTAGAATCTCAAAATGATTAATAATGTTACTCGGTTTAATTCACCGTGCTCAAATATTAAGATTAACAAAAAACAATCAAGAACAAGTCATAGTATAAACCTTACCACCTGGAGAAGATCACGAGTGGATTAGCCGGACATGGAAACGAAAAACACCTAAAATCAAAAGTAGACATGGTATCTAACATTAAAAATTCAAACCAAATGATAAAAATGATATCTTGAGCGTTGAAATCGCCTTCGAAAGCCTCCTGGATCGATTGGGGTCGCTTGGGAACCTTGGGGGCGGCTTAGAGTGAGAAGTCTTTCTAAACCTAAAAATTCCGCCTTTTATTCACATTTTTTCATCACTGGCCGCCATAGGTCACCTCACTACCGTAAGCTACTTTGGCTGCCTTTTGCCCTCTTTTGCTAATTCTTCTCTGACACCACTATAGGTCATCACTGTAGGGCATCACTCTCTCGCGGCCAGAAACTTTTGATTTTCTTTCAATCTTTTTTTTTTCATAAATAATTCATTCGGACTCCATTTTCTTCCCCATTTTCGGCCACATTCTCGTAATGAATTCTCTGTCACCTCATCTATCATGATCTTCATTATCATCCATATACATTCTTCAAATCACATAAAATCATCACCTTTAACCTTCAAAACACCAAATCATCGTAGTTAACTTATTCAACACAATACTTTATACATAAGCTCATTAACACATTAAAGTTAACTATTTAATCATGATAAACATCGTTCCAAGCCCTTTACATCAGTGAGTCGAAATTCTTGAAGTGTTACATTTTTCCACGAATTAGGTGGTATTTATAGGTTAGGGTTTGTCAATCGTACGACTAAGCATGGTTCAGTCTATGACTGAATCATACGATTGGTCCATACGCATGACTGAAGGTTCATTCGTGCGACTGAGCCAATCTTATGTCTCAATCGTGCGACTGATCAGTCTCCTGGTTTAGTCGTGTGACTAGTCCATTAGCATGAAGTATTCATGCGTATGGTCTATTAGCATGGTCCATTCGCATGAAGATTTCATACGATTAAGTTTGAACATGTTTCTCAATAATTATTGACTAAGAACTATGTAAACAACCACAAACCTACATAGTTAGTTCAATATGCTTTATTACACGATAAACAATGAAACATTAAACAATATAAGCATCAATCACATATTTCATTTCGTTCAACTCATTCATTACATATATGTAAGACATGAAAGATATTTTACATTAAGCTCCTAAACTAGGTACATATGTATCAACACAAATATCTTTATTAACCTAAGAAAAATATGCTAAAATGTAAACATAAGGTTGGTAAGTTTATAGGGCCAAGGAAAATAGTTTAGTAATAGATACAGTTACATAGTATACCATTATAAATAGCTAATCTACATTATATGTCACTTATTGTATGAAGTTTGCAACCGAAGTTAACATTATATATTTATGAATGCCTCGGTTGTGTTTATCAAGGCACGTAAACATATTTTGGTCAATTTAACATTCATTTGGCCTCTAGCATGCTAGAGCATCTAATATTGATGGGATTTATCAACCTAGTAGTACTAATCAAAAGTTTACTAATTATAAACCATAAATTATTGGTCCAAAAGTAAGACTATATTGGTAACAACATTAGTTCACATGTGATTATACAATTTTATTGAATTTAGTGAAAGTAAGTTTAAAATATATAATCATCCCCAAATAGAGTATATTAGAAATGGGGTTCTAAAACTCATTTTGAATGCATAACTACAATTATTGTACAGACGATAGGTTCCTGTTATATAATTTACCAGGTTAATACTAAGTTTAAAGAACTGGATTGAATGGTTTCGTGTTCTCGGCTAGCCTCAGGACACAATGTATCACAAGGTCACATTCACGCATGTAAACTACCTATATATATAGTTCAAATATACACACCAGCACACATATAACACATACCTATACATTCGCATGCATGCCTTGGTCCTAACGGAGGATACCTAAGATCAACCCTCATTGGGTTACAACACAACACACCATTACACCGTACACATGCCTGATCTTTGAAAAAATACGAATACTTGTTAATCAATTGATCCTCATGCTCCCATGCAAATTCTATTCTATGCTTTGAATTTCATCTTACAAGTTCGATGAGAATTTTTCTATGCTTTAGACTATTGACTTCCCGATCTATTATTTCTGTATGTTTCTCAACAAAATGAAGTTACTCATCAACCTCTAATTCCTACAATAGAATGATAAGTGATTCGTCGGCCATGTACTTTTTCGGATATGAAAAATGAATACGTTGTGCACTCCATTAAGTTCATTCGGTAAATCCAACTGATACGCCACTTGACGGATCCTTTTAGCTATCTCGAAAGGTCAACATATCTCGTATTATGTTTACCACATTTCCTAAAATGTATCACGCCTTTCCAAGGCGAAAATTTTAGCAAAAATTTATCACCCACTTGAAGTTCCAAGGGTTTTCTTCTTTATTCGACATAGTTTTTCTGTCAATCCAAAGCTGCAGCCATATTGTTACGAATCTTAATGATCTTTTCAATGGTTTCATAACACTTTTGAGTGCTTCTTTATAATGAAGGGTGGGATCCCCAATAAAGAAACCAGTGTCACCTATTCACCAACGTTTGCACATCATGGAAGTCCAACATTCTGAAATCCATAAAAGTTTTCTAAAAGCAATGATGAACAACATGATACCTTGCATCCTACAGCTGTTAGAGTACAACAAAAACCATCTAATTTTAGAAGAAACTTGAATCCTATTATTAGGACTCAAACCAAACAAGAATCATATAATCAATAACATGCTTGCTTTTTGTATAACAATATAGATCAATGTTTTGATTATACCTCTTAGAGTTCTTCTGATGAATAGATAATGACCCACAAACACAAATAATCAAGATTCATTAAACCACATAAGGTAAAGTCCTTTGCTGACAAACTTCAAACCAAGTTTTCTAAACCTAAGTTTAATGAATCTGGTGATTCAACACTAAGAGGATTCTACACTAAGAGGATTCTATCAAAAAGTTACAGCTATAGATAGAAATGGAAAACCCAAGACCATCTTGTCTTGCATTCCATATTCTAACTGATTTGTTTGTTCAATATGGGTCATCCTAGAAGGTCCAACAACATCTAGTATGTGGATAGTGAATGTTTTAGGCATATGATAGGAGACAGTTCTCTCTTTCGTGACTTCAAGCACATACAAGAAACAATTGTGACATTTGGGGGAGTTTCTCAAGGTGGAAGAATTTCTAGTGAATGTAATTCCCCAATATCAATATATAATAGTTATAAATATGCAAAACTTAGGTCATAAGAGATCATTTAAATATAATAATATATTATATTTAAACGTGTTTTGTTTTTAACGAAACTTAAATAAACTCGTATATAAAAATGAGCTCGTCGTAATGACGCATTAAAAACTTTATTAGAACAAGATATTTTAAAAGTCATACGAGAAAAATGAATTAAGCAACTAAATTAATTAAAAATAATATAATAATAAAATAGTATAATGTATAAATTTAGAATCTATGCACATATGTATGCAACGTCTGATTCAGGTATGCATATGTATCCATATTAATGTTACATGTTCGCAACTTTCTTCAAAATGATTACATCATATTCGTGTACAAACTGAATTATAAGAATGAATACATTATACGACTTTAGCTTTCATAATTTGTAAACTTCTTTTACTTTCCAGGTATGTATTTAATTTTTTAGTCTTTTAAGCTTAAATTGTAAGATTTAGTATATTATTAAAAGTAGGATTTAGGGTCATAATCAAGGTAGGTGTTGGTTAGCCTAACCTTGATTAGGCATGTACTCATTGAATCAACTATATCTTAGATTCATGATCAATCACAGTTTTGAAAGACAGACTTAATTACTACTACTTTCTTCTCTTCAGCAATAGTGTCATACTTCATTGTGGCATATGTTCAAACAACTTCTGGGCAATATACCCGAGTGAATGTTAGTATGTAATATGAATGAATTGTATGCCCGAAGCACCTGCATTTTTCGATTAAACAATATTTCATGATTTTAGTCGTTATAGTTTAAAATCATATCCATAATGATCGTCTTTTAGCATGCATGATAATAAATGGATTAGGATGTTCCACATCTTCTATATTTCAATATATAGATAGATTCAATAAGTAGAGATGAGATAGTACCTTGATGGCAATTAATCGACAACTTGACATCACCCCTTGAAGAAGTTCATGGCTGACATACAGAACTCTTAACAGTTCCTTCAACATCACTATTGTCTTCATGAAGTTTACTTGTAAATGAAACAATCTGGATAAAAGGAAATATGCTTGATAGTTCAAACACAATTCATAGGCATACTCTGTGACTATAAATCTATTCAGATTCTTTACATAAAGTTATAATTGCAAGAACCCAAATCAATTTTATCAAAACTACCAAACCTAATTAAAAAGGTCTGTGTTACAAGATGAGTTTATTAAGAACAAAGCTGCGATCAAACTCTTACACCGGTAGAGGCATGCATGCAATGAGGGTTACCCAGGTTGACTTTGGATTTAGGGTTTCTTTCACATGGTGTCGATGAGTGTGGGATGGATCATGAACCCGCTGATCTTGATTTTTAAATTTACGTACTACTTCTACGGTTAGCTATTACCTTGGTTGGGATTGATTTAAAGCTATGATGAACCGAAGAACACTATTGTTGTAATTCTAAGTATTAACCACGATCAGTTTAAATTTACGTCAACAAAAGGAAACATCGTTGAGCAGTTTCAATGACAATATATTTCTTCTCTAAATGACGTGACGCTTGAAGCGATCTAACGATGTCATATGTAGTAGCATTGTTGATTTTGTATTTAACATTGATGCAAAGTCTGGCTATTAAAATCTTGCACTTCGATTTCTATTTATTTGATTATTACTTCTTGTGATTCAATCGATATTTTGGAGAAGATTGTCTAAGAAGAACTAGAAACAAGTTTTGGTTTACAATAACTTGTCACAAACACTATCTATGAAATTCCATTCTATCCTTGTCATGGAAGGTTTTTAGGAGCCTGCATTGCACATATTTAAAGTGTTAAGTTCTCTATTTGTTTCGTACCATTGAAGATCAACAAGGAAGAAACAAATCTCGATTATGATTTATAATTTATTTTACAAATCTCAATTATGATTCATTTTAACTTCTTATGAAGTTTGGTCCCCACATAACATTGTTCATGTGGTAGCGCTTATGAATACGCTTTACATTGTAATCAACAATTAAGATCTGTACCGTCTTGTCGTATTCCCTCACACAGGTTTTCACCGATATAGAATCAACACAACCCAATACATAGAGTTGCCTTTTCTTCGTATAATAGTGAACATCTTCAACTCCAACGAGCATAGATACCATCTCCTTTATCATGAGTATATCACTTTTGCTATTAAATAACCCCAGCCAAATTCCCTTAAATTAACACACAAAAAAAAACCTTAAAATACTCATATAAAATGAATAAACAAGACCGAAAAATATCAGAAACATGGTTTAGGCAATTTGCAAATAAAACCTGTATCAAAAACATAATTAAAGGTGACTATTCCAAAAAGAATGATTAAATTATATACATACTTTGTAAAGGGTGTCTCTATGAAGCTCCTCAATGTAATCTAAATGCATATTTGGTGCATCCAAGTAGTGCGGCTGATGAGATTTTCTCCATCCGTGTAACTCTATAACAATGCGTGACTAATATCAACATTTGGAGCTTGATAAGCATTCATAATAATTAGTTTATAGGGGAGCTTACCATTATAGAGAATGGTATCGTATTCCTTTACCAAATCAAGGTATAGATCGCGATTGCAAAGATAATACTCTCCTATATGCAGCTCAAATTTTGACAGGTCTCCTCCAATCACTTCTTCCATATTCATCTTATTTTCCCAGTTTTTTTCTTGATCTACCTCACCATCATCCATATATATAAGGCTCACACCACATTTGCTTACTATCATTTCTTTTCCCACCACGACATGCACATAGATTTCATCACCTGTGTCTAATATGTTGCCAATTGGCCAATAACTTAACCAAATTGCATTTTCATCAACTTTGGGTTTGCAATGCACCATAGGGCTATACATCCAAGTGATACCCTTGGTTTTGTTTCTGATTATGATGAATAAATGGCACCCTACTTTATCATTTGATTTTAAAGAACGGTATAAGCAACATACATTTATTCCTTGGATTAGGTGTTTCTTTGGATGCACAGACACATGGAAGGATAAGCGTTTGTCTGTTGATGTATGCTGATATTCAATCATGGTTTCATCTTTTATGCATTGCAGATACGTACTCCTTATACCATATTCGTACAACATCTACACAACAAATTGTAGAAAAATCCATTATTCGTATATCAATTAGTCATATATGTATGTTTTCATGTACTTTCTAATTCATTTGAGAAAAGTTAAGAGAAAACCTGGACATGCCATATTTTGCCTTTGGTAATCTCATCTCCAACCAAGTCCACTTTATGATCTTGATATGCTTTGATCCATTTCATATGTCCTAGATCATCTTCATCAAGTTCTTTTATGGCCGCCAATTTAAAAAGGCCTTGAACTTCTAACAATTTGAAACAACCAGTATACTTAAATTTCCGTAGTGTGAAACGATTTGATTGGAATGTTACTTTCTCTAGTGATTTACATAGATATGTATTTAACTCCTCTAGCGTACTTGGGAGACATAAAATGGACTTGAGGTTTATACAATGAGCCAAGTTGAGTATCCGAAGCATTTTAAGATCAATGATATTAGGCATGAACTTAAAATTATTACCTCTTAAACTAATACCAAATAATGGGCCATTGAATACAACACGAAAGTCATTATGATACTCAAGATTGCAGTGATCGAGAAACAAAAACCTCAAAGACCTTGGTAAGGAGAAAAAAGGTTGTGGAATTCCTCTGCCAATACACAAAGCTTTTAGTCTTTCATGTTGATTTACAAGTTTCTTATTCCGAGGATCCTTCCATAGTTTTTTACACCTTGCCAAGTTTAATAGATCAAGATATTGGAGGCCACTAATGGTTTTACAAACATGAGTCAGATTGATACACCCCCAAAGGATTAAAGTCCCTAGATTAGGGAGCCGGTAGAGATTACGGATACTAACAAGTTTGTAACATGATTTAAGGTTTAAAACCTTAAGTGAATTAAGAACCTGTTCCATAAAACAAATTTAGTTTATGATAGTACATTCTGATGAAAAAGGGTCTAAAAAGATAAGTTAAAAGGCCTACGGTAAACATAAATACTACCGTGGGTGGTTCAAACACCTCCAAGTTTCCTCTAGTCAGATCTATAGCCACCAAGAAGTTGCTCGTCAAGCCTGAGGGTATTGTTTTCAAATGACATCCATGCCAACAAAACCATCTTAATTCTGGAATATTCTTGTAATGCCCATAAAGTCTCACATATTTGAGTTGGAGCATTTTCAATCTGTGCATCTTTGCAAGCGAACTTGTTTTAATGGCTAATGCCTGAAAATATTGCATCAAGTGATAATATTTGCATATCTCATATCCAAAATAGATAAAACAACTTATAAGCATTAGTTATGGAAGTTTAGCTTTGGTATTTGATATAAGTGTAGTCGAGTGACAACTACGAGACATACTACCACCCAAAATTAAAGAAACCAATAGAAAGAAAACTCATCAAGAGCCATAATGTTTATTGTTCGTATTTATATATATGACAATTATGGTCTATTGAGATAATCCATGTTACTACCATTTCTTAAGTACCACATACTAATTACAATATTTTAGCTCACCTTCGTTTCTTTCGGTAGCTTCCGTTTATCAAGTGTTAGACCTTCAATTGTGTCTAAACCCTATAAAGAAATAGAAAGAAATAGAGTAAGCTAGTTTTTGTAGTTGTGTAATGAAAATTAATCTTACGAATGCATGTAAGAAGCATCTTACGTGTCCTTTTGTTAGGGCATGATAAGCTTCACTACTACACCAGACTCTAGTATTTTTTGTAGGATCTTTCGACAGTTCATTGATTATACTTATTCCCATATCTTGAAGCAATTGATGCATCTTTAATTTATTATTTGGTGAAACACTTAAAAGGCATCTATTGATGAGGGCCGTGATCCCAACTTTTTCCTGGAAATCATGCTCCAATATCTTAGCTACATAATCCGCATCTTCACCGACAAAGAAAACAACAATATGCAAGAACAACTCTTTATAACTAGCAACTGGCAAGGAGTCAAAACTCTTCCGTAGAACGCCTTGGATTTTAAAATCAATGCCTTCTTTCAATGAACTCAGTGATTTCAATCTACTTCTCCAAATTTCTATTATGCTATGTCTTTCCCTTGGTTCCTCATCACTAACAAATAAAGAAGAACCCAAAACTTTAAGAGCAAGTGGATTTCCTCCACAATATTGTGCCAACTCTACTACAAGGTCACTAAAACCTTTTAGTGGATGCTTGGATCCAAAGGCATGGTAACTTAATAGCTCTAGTGATTCATGGCGATTCAACAATTTGAGTTCATGCACATGACACCTCCAAGATATGGACTTGAACCATAAATGTATATCTAGAAGCCTAGTTGTTATTATAATCTTGCTTTGCGTGTGGATTACATTTGTTCCAAGTAAAGCTCCTAATATATCGTGTTCATCAATGTCATCAAGAACTATAAGCACTTTTTTCATTTGTAAGACCTTCTTAATTTTACTTGTACCCTCAGCAACACAAGATATCATTTTATTCTTGCCGCATAATATATCTGTAAGAAGTCTATTCTGTAGATCTAGCAAATCATTAGATTGTTTGACATGCTCTCTAATCTCTTCAAGATAACACGTGCTTTCAAAGTTGTGCTTGTTTGAGTTAAAAGTATATTGCGCTAGTGTTGTCTTGCCACTACCTCCCATTCCACAAATCGCTAGAACGTTAGTACTTGAGTGCTCATTTTTCAGCCAGGAATTGATATGTTTAGCTCGTGTCTCTATACCAGTAAGGTGGGGTGGAGTACTAACACGTTTCAAACCTAGTTCATTGTCAATGGTATCAACAATATTTGCAATAAATTTTGTTTCATACCTGGAACAAGAGAAGGAAGCTTAGAGCATGAAACTTAGACTTCTTAGAAATTTAAATACTTAGGTTTTACAACATAGCACAAAACTACTTTAGCAAACTTAACATACCTCCGGTAACTACTTAAGAAATATTTACTTCACTTTGCATGTTTATTGGAGACCATAGCAATCTTATTCCTTTTTACTTAGGAAAATTAAAGAGACTAGTAATTAATGTTAACTAGCAAGTTTTGTAAGCGATCATATATTAACGGGCTGTTACGTTAACTGAAAAACACTTTTCTAAAGATTAAATTATAGGGGTGATCCAATAAAGAAATTATACCCTGAAGCAACCATGCCGGTCAAATTAGCAACCTCAGTAAGGGCTAACTTCCACCGATTGACATTCACCTCTGTCCATTTTGACCCTTCTATGGCAAAACTCTGTTGTTGATTCCTGACGTCCGAGGGATCAACATGATAAAAAACTGGCAAAACAAAATGATTTCCCTTCCTCTTTTGTTCAAGGATCAACAAAAGCTCCTCAAGGCACCATCTAGATTTGGCATAGTTTTGAGACAATACAACTATAAAAGCCCTTGAATTTTCGATTGCTTTACAATTTCAGGCTCCAAATCTTGACCTCTATTGATTTGATCGTCGTCCCTAAATGTATGAATTGCCGCTCGAGTCAATGCTGTATAGAGATGGTCAGTAAACGAATGACGAGTATCTTCTCCTCGAAAGCTAAGAAAAACATCAAATTCTGTTTGATTTGGACCCATGGATGAAGAAGTATAAGCCATTAAAAATTAATTAAAGAGTACTTAATAATGTGATTTGAAAAGCTGATAAGAGAAATATATAAGGCATGCAAAGTCATGGTCTTTTCCGCCAAATATTTACCCTACCAAACTATTTAAAAGCTCACATTGGTTTTATCAACGGAGCATACAACAATGGAAACACAAGTATATCAATGGAAAAAAGTGGACCACATATATAAATCTAAATAAAAAACTTAAACTTGTTTACTTTCTTGTTATAATTAATAAACAAGTGTAATTAACCATTGATTGGTTTCATCAATTTAACTAGCCGTATACAAACCTTGCTTTTACAAAGGTTATTTTATTGATCAAAACTGAAATATTGGTTTATATTTTAGCTAGTATAGACATACAAGGATTATATAAAATACATGTATTGAAAAGAACAAATGAAGATCGCAACATAACAAGAACAAGAAAGAGATGGAAAAGATGTTGTGCAAGAACGGAAGAACCCAGAAAACTTTTTCAAGGGTGTCAGATATATTCATTGGGTGATTGTCTTGTTGGATTTATTATGCACGGGTTCGATTAACTAATGTTACCAACCAAGCTATAACCCGTAAGAGTTACACATTAGGCGACGAACATTGAAGTCCACTTAATATTATTAACTGGTGTTTACGAACTACATCGGGTTTAATGATTTATAAAGTTATAAGTTGTTTAATTAAAACGTTTAAGCGTTGAAGGTTATTAGTCCCGAGTTTTGGTTTTAAAAAAATTATTTAATTAAATTCATAGAGATCACTAGAGATCAAAGTTATCCTTCACCCAAATTTAATATATACCAATTATCAAGTTAATCATGCATCATAGGTTGTACATTGTGCTTTGTGAGGTTGTACCCACCTTTTGCTTTTTTTTTAATCTTTAATCTTTTTCTTTGAAACAAATACTTTTACATATATTAAAATTCAATCTTAATATTTTTTACTTTTGGTTTTAGTCTCCTATACTTTTTATGTTTTTACAAATTTTCCCTCTCATGTTTCGGTATAAAATTTGCGACTTAAAACATCGAAACGTCATGTGTGGTTCAAACTTTCAAACTCATTTTTCTCTGTTCAACGGACCGTCGCAACGCGCTAGTCCTAAATAGACTTATTGTCTTATATGTTTTACATTTCACCTGCATGGATCAAAGTTTTTATGTCTACTACATTTAGTTATATTTTTTCGTTTCTTTTTTAATACATTTTTTGGTAGTTGGTCACTAGTGAGGTGTGTCATTAGTGTTACTTGACACGATTTTTCGTCCCCCGCTGCAACACGTAAGACTTAATACTATTTACATATTACTAATTAACAACTTTGTCATGCTTAGTGGGTTATACATTATGTTTAATAGGTAGTACACACCTGTCTATTTTTTAATACTTGACTTATTTCTTATTTTAATCAAACACTTTTATACCTTTTATCATTTGACCATGATATTTTTTTTACTTTCAACTTTGATGTCTTTTATTATTAGTATTTTATAATTTTTTATTTTACGGTTCAATTTAAATTTTAAAAGTTAACACAACGCAATTTGAGAGTGCGGTTTAACATTTTTACCCTTATATTTTTCCGTTTAACGATCCCATTGCAACGCGCTGGTAATAGGTCGACCTATTTACTGTATTATATCTTTTACGTTCCGCCTATACGGTTTAACATTTTTACACCTACTTTTCATTCGTTTTTTTTTATTTTCTATTACGACCTATTTACTGTATTATATCTTGACATGGTTTTACGTCCCGCTGCACAGGGCGCTTAATACTAGTTTAAAACCTAATTCTCACCACAATTTTAAACCAAGTCAATCTCCAATTGACATCTTTAAAAAGGAAAACAAAACTTTTTTGTTATAAAAATTTCATTCTTCTTGATCGCAAGAAAAGAACAGAAGGTAGGTAACCTCCATCTTGTAGTTTTCATTCAGCTGCCATAAAAGCAGCCTTTTTGCTCATCTTCCGGTCAACCGAAAACTCGCGCTTTCTGACTCTCGGCTATCGTGCACCCGAGTTAGTGTTTGTGCGTTTTCTAGCACTTGTTTGCTCGTTTTCTAGCACTCGTTTGTTGAACCATTGGAGTCTCAAATGATTTTCTATTAACCAATGTATATTATATCTCAACAGTAGATTATCAATATTCTGTATTTGCATTGTTTGTGACACAGATCATGTTAGGTTTACTTTTGCTATTTAATTTTTACTCCGTTGTGTTAACTAATATTAATTTGATTAATAATTATCAAACTAATTTTGCTAAATAAACCTAACTAAGATACCACTAAACCCAACATATCTATCACTAGAATTTAGATTTGTGGGCTGGTCCGGTTGATTGGGTCGGTTCACATAATGAAAGAAAAAAAACCAATTATTCCAGTTTCAAATACATAATAAAAATATGTCATTTGTTATTACAACATTCAATTGTTATCTCTGAATTTTTTTTATAATACTAGTTCATTATATCATCTAGAAAAACATTTATAATACAACATATACAACTATTGCTCAATCTGACTAGGCAAATTAGTTCATAAACTTCATTGCATAAAAGTTATACGTACTATTTTACTAAGTATACAAATTTTATCAATTTAACCCAATCATCCAACAAGCTTTAAGCAAACACTAAAAAAATATTATAAGGTAGCCTAAGTAGTATACTAGTTACTATTTTACTAATCAAACTACACAGATAATAATATTCAAATAATCATATAAAAAACAATTAAGGCTAATATATATTCAGGGCTCAGGATAGACCATTAGTGGTGGTTGGTGAGGTTTTTCATACGTATTTGACAAAGCCTTCATCTTACGGTAGTCGTGGTCTCTTTCATGACGTTAAAGATAACATTTTTCATCAAAGCTAATAACCTTCTAGCTTTCTTGTCCTTTGATTCCCAAACAACTTTTTCAACTTTATCTATTTTCATCGTTTAATAATCTAATACAACATCCAAGTCTTTCTGAAAAAACTACGCCTCTAATTGCATTTTCCACGTACCATGATCATAAATGCTTAAATTTATCGATCGAAACCTTCCCATCTTCAACCTTAGTAACAGTAAAACACCAAACAAATCGTACTAGTGAATAAACACAACACTGACTGGAGCCCATACTTGACCACCGTTCTATTAAACATTGTGTGTTAATTGATTTGCTCCTGCAATAAACCTTGTAGAAATAAACACTAAAGAAATACTAATCTCTTATAAAACTGGTCACAGTCAGAAAAAGAAACTTAAAAAACACAAAACCCTAACGTGGTCTTAAATCATAGCCAAACTTTAATGCTCTTGGTCACAAATAAACAAGGTTTAAAAGCATATTCCCCCCTCTAAACTCTTTAATGACATATATATACCCAAAAAAAATTTTAATGCATACATCCCCTTACAAAACCTCATAATTGGTAAATTTATCAATTTTCATTAAAAGTAGTTTATGTAATGACTAATTTCCTTAATTTTTACTAAAATTTCATAATTGACAAATTTTCTCCTTACAAACCTTATAATTGGCAAATGAGTTAAGAGTATATTTCCCCCTCTAAAAAATTTTAATGACATATATACCCATCTGTAAGTGTTTATTAATTTTTATTTGGTTATATATGCATTTAAGAGGAAGGGTAATATTGCTATAACAATAAATTAGGTATATATGCAATTAAAGTTTTTTACTTGGGTATATATGCATTAGGGTTGTTTAAATAGCTTGACGCTCGAAACTTGCTCGAAACTTGCTCGAACTCGTTCGAAAAATGCTCGGAATTTTGCTCGTTCGAATTTTGGCTCGATTGTAAATGAACCGAGCGGCTCGGTTCGGTTTCAAAACGAACCGAGTATGAGTGAAGGGTCGCTCGCTCGGTTTCGCTCAAATTATTTTTTAGTTTAGTTTTTATATATTATATATAATTATATATGTTACTTTTATATATTTAACTGTAAAATTACAATTTTACCCTTAAAACCCTAGCCTCAATACCCCCCTAAATCCCTAATTGACCTCATTGCATCTCCAATGAACCTTCGCCCCACCCAAAGGTCCCAAATTGACCCGCTGCTGTTGATGAGTGCTGCCAATCTGCCATTGAACCTTCCCCCCACCCAAATTGACCCGCGGTGGCCTCCTCCTGCTGCGATCTGCTACCTTTGAAGTTTATCCCCGTGGTGGCCTTCCCCTGTTGCGATGTACTGCTGGCTAGCCTGGCTGCGGGCTGCTGCGATCTGCTGCTGGCTAGCCTGGCTGCGAGCCGCTACGATCTGCTGCGATCTCCTGTTAATCTGCGACCGTAACCCTCATCTCTGACCGCAACAACACAACCCTTATCTGATAGACACCGACCTCATCTGTTACGACCGCAACCCTCCCCCTGCTACGACCGCATCGGCGCAACCCAAAACCAAGCAAAACCGAGCGAAACCGAGCGCTCGGTTTAAAACCGAACCGAGTTCGAGCATGAAGTTTGCGCTCGAATTTGTAAATACGAACCGAACTGAGCCGCTCAGTTTGAAACCGAACCGAGTTCAAGCGGAGCTGCGTTCGGTTCGGTTCGGTTCATAAATAGCCCTAATATGCATAAGGATGTTTGTAACTAGTGATGGATCTAGATTAAAATATATGGGGTATCCCAAACAAAATTTTTAAAGTAAATTTTGTTTAATACTATTTTTTTGCGATAAATTCATTCAATTATATTCTTTTTGCCCATAATAAATTGTTTAAAATGGGGTTTTATTTTCAGTAGCCTACCCATAAACTTTTTACATGGCGGTCAAAAAGTTTTAAGAGGTAGGTCTCTATTGCTAATTATTAGATTTTTTTGATGCAGATCACTAAACAAAACAATCAAACTAAACCAAATAACATTCAAAACTAAGTGTGTAAATGAGACAAAGTCGTGAGGTACTAGGGATCAGCTCGCCAAAATCTCGAATCGAGCTCGAGCTTATAATATTTAACACTTAATAAGTGAGCTTAGATTGACCTTGAAACAAGAACGATTAATTACTATTGCTATAAAACAAGCTCGTATTTTATACCTTTTCTTAATAATAAGAAACAATTTGAAAGAACCGAGTCAACCACTAGAACTCCTAGTCTTAGAGCCAGAAAAAGATAGGTTTACTCTTTATTCACTTGAATTCAACCCCCCAACTCAAACGTGGATTGAGATTTTGTTGGAAGACTCCAAGAATCCGGATTGAATTCTCGTGTCGTAAGAATAAAAAGAATAATCTGGGAAGAAGAGATTTTTTTATTGAATATGTTGATTCATATTTTTTTTGACTACTTTCTCATATTTTATCATATTCTATTCATTTTTATTCGACCTTCCCGGAGTTCATTCTCCGGGCAACTCCGGTTAACCGGTGGATTCCTTCCAACTTACTTCTTTTATGATCTTATTGGAAATCATATAAAGACAATTCCGATTTGATATAGCTATTTGTGCAAGTATTTTACGATTAAGAAACAATTGTCTCTTGTACAGATCATTTATTAATCTACTATAACTATAGCATATCCCCCTTTCGCGAATTGCTGCATTTATTCGAGTGATCCACAAACGACGAAAATTGATTTTTTGCCTATCCCTATCCCGATGAGCCGAAACCAAAGCTCTTATTTTTTGTTGAGTAATAGTTCGAGTAAGTCTTGAATGAGCCCCCCGAAAGCTTGATGCAAATAAACGAATTTTTGTTCTACGTCTCCGAGCGATATATCCCCGTCTAATTCTGGTCATTGAATAAATGAAACTTTAATAAATAACTAATAGATTTCCTTTCTTTCAGTTATTCTTTTGCCCCTTTCCTAGTAGATTAATAACAAAACTGATTTTTCCAATGTATAAACTAATAATTCCAATGGCTTTGGCTACTATAACCTTCCCAACCACAATTTTTTATTTTTTCTAGGCATTTCACCTCGAAATACGAAATTTACTATACTAGGTATTAAAAAATCAAAGTAATGATAAAGAAATAGTGGATTCCATCGTTTCTATGGTTACTTCTTAAACGGTGAGGTCTTCTCTATACACCGGAGCCTTTACTTCATTTAATCAATGTTATTGCTAACTTGTATAGTTCACATTCTTCGGCTCTACCCATGAATTATCCAGTAATAGGTCTTTCACAACGAGCTCTACCTATACAGTAACGGTATTTAATTATGAAGGTTGGCTGGGTAGCTGACCCTGTTAGTCCGTTCTTGCAAGAGGGGTCTATGTTAACTAAGATTTCCTCCGCTTAATGGATAACCATTTGCTACCAATGGAGAATTGCTTCTCATCTTGAATTGAGGTGAGTGGATTTACACCAACAGAAACCATAAATTTCATACACAATAAAAGGGATATCATCGATTTGTAGATAGGAAATGTAGTTCGTTTTTCCGTTATATCCTATTTGATCATTGATATTCGAACATTGTTCTCTTTCCTTTGTTCTAGTTCATGATCTGAACAGGTCACACATACACCCTAGTACATGTTCCTCGACGCTGAGGGCATCCCCGAAGCGCGGGGGATTTTGTGACATTTCTAATTGGCTGTCTTGTATTTCTAATAAGTTGTTTAATCGTTGGCATGTTGAATCATATACATAATGGGCTGGTTTAGATCGATCCTAACCGGATGATTATGAATTACTTTTATTCATATTCAATAGAATAATAAAAAAAAGTCATAGAATATTAAAGGTTAATTTCAGAATTGACGTGAAATCCAGGCTATTGTCATTCAACCGCTACAAGATCAACAATTCCATAAGCTTGGGCCTCTGTTGCTGACATAAAAACATCTCTTTCCATGTCTTCGGATACAACCCATAAGGGTTTGCCCGTTCTTTGTACATAAACCCTTGTCAGGGTTTCACGTAGTTTCAGCAGTTCTCCCACTTCCAGGATGAATTCTCCCGTTGCTACTTCAGAAAAAGAACCAGCAGGTTGATGTATCATTACCCTAATGATATAAGATAATAAAAGGTTTCTCTATTTTTCATGATGAGGGGAAGATAAAAAAAAGAGAAAAGAATAACAAGAAAAAAAGATAGAATCGAACAACCGTACGGGCATTATGCATTGCATACGGCTTTACAATAAAATTGACCCTTACCTTTGATCGATCAGACCCCGATCGGTAAATGATCAACTTACCACCCTTCCTTTCGGAGGAATTCAAAAATACTATGATGGCTCCGTTGCTTTATATATTTATTATATTTTTTTGTCTGTGATTTGTCTGTCATTGAGCAATCCCAAAGTTGCTTTTTTATTTGATCAAATAAACTAAGGAAAAAAGAATTTTTTTTTGCTCTATAAATATTGTTAAGAGACCTTTGGTGTGAAAAATTTTGTGACGTTGAACTAGACTTCCAATAATAAAATAGGAAATACCTTTTTATCATATTACTCTCTCGATACATAATCTAATGTTTTGAAAACAAAATTTCTTATATCGAATTCAAAGTGCCATGCTATTATTACTTAATATTATATTCATATTTCATATGGCGAAGGCATAGTCTTCTTTTTTCTCTCAAATAAAAGCCTCATTGGCGCCAAGCGTGAGGGAATGCTAGACGTTTGGTAATTTCTCCTTTGACCAGGATAAAAGATCCTATTGAAGCGGCTGATCCCATGCATATTGTATGTACATTTGGTTGCAAAAATTGCATAGTATCATAAAGAGCCACTCCCGGTATTACCCATCCGCCAGGAGAGTTTATAAACAAATACAGATCTTAGGTATCATCCTTGATAGTGAGATATATTA